>OX393581.1:40430537-40966985 GCA_947652605.1 Elmis aenea
CGAAGTCATGCCTATCAAGCAATGACGATTAAGTTTAGAATAACCCGTCGCGCAATAGCAATTTTTGAATTTATTTACAATCACTCAAATACTCACGATTATGCACAAATCTGTTTAAATGCAAAATCGTTGAAAGAGTTTAATCCGCACCCTTATACGTTAAATGTTAAAAATCTTTTTTGAAAAATAATCGCCCGGCTATGGTTCATCCTAACCTAGAAGATCACAAAACGTGAAGCAGAAAGGAAATAGTATTGGCAGCTTTTGGCATAAGTGTATTTGTTTTAGTGATTTTTTGTTTATTAATGGCAACGTTTTATTTATTTTATTGTAATTTATGCATTTATATTGTTGACATTTGTATCTAGTCTTTATGATTATAATATTGTTTTTTTTTATAGATATTTTAATTTTAATATTATACAGCGTCATTCAAAAAGTCTGCAAATAAATGAAAAAGTTTTTTATTATTGATTTCTCAGAAAATGTTATTCTTGATAAAAGTTGGTGCATAGTCTAAAACTAATATTAATAATAATATTAATAAACAGTCATAGGACACTAAATATTCCCAAGATTAAGGTGCCCTTATTTTAAGAGATACAAAAAATATTATGGAAAAGAGTTTTTATCTTAATATTAGTATTAGACCATGCACAAACTTTTATCAAAAATAAAATTTTCTGGGAACTCAATAATAAAAAACTCTTCCATTTTTGCAACGAATATTAAAATTTCGTAAAAAATAAAAATTGGAATTTGATTGTCAAAATTTAAAATCTAGCCTTATTTTTAAATTCTAAATAACTCTTTTCTATACATATTTTTAGTATCTCTTAAAATACAGGCACTTTACTACTGCGAAAATTTCAAAAATTGCTAGAATGTAGTGTCCTATGACTTTTTATGGTACTTTTTTTATTTTAATAAGTATTGGTTTTAGACCATGCACCAACTTTTATCAAGAATAAAATTTTCTGAGAAATCAATAATAAAAAAAAATTCCCTTTGTTGCAGACTTTTTGAATATGTACATGTATTATTTTTGTAAATAAACAATATAACAACATATAATTAACATTGATTTTTTTGTTTTTATTTAACTATGAGCGAGCCCTTTGTTAAAAATTTCATAGCTCACCACTGGGTATATGTATGTGAACAAATATTTTAATTAATCATTGCCGGTATGTTATCCCTGTAAAAAATTTGTTGTATTAAAAAACAAGAACTATTTTGTGATTTTTTTTTACTTAACAATCCATTAGAATTCCTTAGGAACACATTACGTGTTTATAATTGTATAATAAACATATTAGACGGATTTATAGGATTTTTATGTTGGCCACATGGTGGCGAATTCTTATATTTAACATCTCGGTATTTATATGTGGCTAAGAATTGTATTATCGCAATGCGTTTTTACAGGGTGCCCCAAATTCGAAGCTTAACATGAGGTTCTCGCTTATGTTAAGAACTACTAAGTCAGTTACGTAATTTGGCGTTGAATTTAAATTTGAAACAAAAATTGTAATGGCTGTCTTGTTTCAGAAGATATTTAGGAACAACAGATTTACACTATAAGCTAAACAAGCCTTACGTTAGGGCGGGCCTCTCATTTAAAATGGCCTCAAAAATATGGTAAATATTAATTATGCTGATTCAAATGAGTGGGAGTAATCCCACGGCCCACCCGCCAAACTTATGCTGTCAAATTTTTGTTATAAAATCATTAAAGTGTTAATGTAATTGTCCAAGCTATTAATTACAAATCTCCCGCACAATAAAGCATGAGCTGTTAATTAATTATTTATTAATATTTGCAACATCGCATCGCCTATGATACATTGTAGATCTGAATGACCTGCGTCACCTGCGTTTGTTTCGTTTATTTGCTTCATTTGATTCTATTGAAGCTGCAAATTTGAATAACGCTTTAGTATAAAAGGAGCCCCAAAAAAATTGTAGGTAGAGTCGTCTCATTTGTCTTAAATCCGGCACTGAAGAAGAACTAAAATATTAAAATGATTTTTATTAGCTTCATTTTAAGCGATGTCGCAAACAGGGCCGTCTTAAGATATTTGGCGCCCGTGGCCTACTAACAATAATGCGCCCCTCTTCATAAGAAAATAAACGGGAGGGGAAGCGGAAGCAGGGTGACCGGTGAAGTTTTACAAAAGTTTCAGAACTAGAAAAAGTCGATATATTATCAATTAGAGTTTCTCTCCCGGGATCCCGGTAAATACTTATTGTTCCGAAAAATCTCAGGATATTTAAAATCTGTTATTTTCGTTTATTTTTTGTTAAAATCTTTGCAATATTGCGATGATTCAAATTATGTACCTACATTGTACACCCATAGTATGCGTCAAGAAGCCCGATCTTCATAACAAAGTTTATCATCAAAATACGTATACCGTTCTATTTTTTTGTACTCTGGTAATGCTCGGCAAGAATTTTATTTTATTGATGAAAACGATGGCTTTTCTGCTAAATGCTTTATTACCGATAAACAAATAAAAATACAAAATTCGAATAACCTATGCGAACAAAAACAAAAGTAACTTATTATTATGTATAAATTAAATATTTATTTTCCTACTTTTTTCTTTGGCAAACTGGTTAATAATATCACACGTATTTAAATAATTAAATAAATCACTCTCTATGGACAAAATACTTAAATCATTTAATTTGCCGTGCCACAAAGAAGGGCGTAAATAATTTTTTTACTCTTTTTAGTGCTGAAAAGGTCTTTCACCCCTGCAATGTGTAGTGGCAATACTTAAAAAAATGCGCATTGCTGTGGCCACGTTAGGAAATGTAGACTTAATTTTTGAATCAATTATTGTCCTCAAATCAAGTTCGCAGTAGATTTTCTTTATCTTCACACAAATAAACGGGTTTAAAATGAAGGCATTTTTCGATAAAATTATTTTCTATTGATTTGAGTGCAAAGTGCAAGCAAAATTGCCGGCCCAAAAGGCTTTTTACTTGTACTTGTACTTTTGCAATTGAAGGAAGTTCTAAAAAATCTAAACCTATTGATGTGTGTGTAACAATCGGTACGATTTGAAAAATATGCAAAATAACAAATTATTGATGGTCAAGAATAAACGAAACGTCTGATACCAAAACCAATTACAACATACCTAGATCAGCTTTTAGAGAGCATTTTTAGTTTTGCAATATCTTTAAAAATAAACATAATAATACAAAAACCAAAATATTATTTTCAGTTTTTCCTAAATAATTTCTGAATTTTTTTAGAGAAGGGAAATCAAATTTCGCAGTTTTGGTCCAACTTAACCGACTTCGAAACTCTTAAGGAAGTGAGATGCCCATGTTGAGCCTTAAATTTAGGACGCCCTGTTTACAGTTAAGAGTTACCAAAAATTTATCTACAAGCTACAACTATAAATAACTTTATTAATTTTCATCATACATGCGTTGCTGTATCTGTATCACAATAAAATTTATGAACAAAGCATGGTAATTAATTTAATTTTGATAAGGGTTATCTGCAGCGATTAAATCTACTTGATTTTTTAAATTTAATGTATTGAGTGGTCTATTTTGCTGAAATCTTCTAATAGTTTTATTATGCAGTTTCTCAAAGAGTACTGGATCGATTTTCTTCTTTATTTGCATGAGTAACATTGCTTGAAGTAATATTAAGGAGTACAAGATATTTTGCGTACAAAAATCATGCATATTTTTAAGGTTTTTTATTCAGATCAAACAAAAGATTTAACAACATGCAATTTTTATCAAGTTTTTTAAAAATAAATGCAACAAGCATTTAACAAACAATTATTATCACTTTTGAAAGTAAAAATGTAGTAATTAAAATTGTGGTTAACTTAATAATAGCGTAGAGTGTTACATAAGCAATACTAATTTATCATATCAATTGAAATATAGCGTGCAGAACTTTTATCACATGTTACGGGAAGATGTTTTTTTTTAATAAACCGTTTGGGGTGCTGCCAGAATTGTTATGGAACAGTTTTGAACGACTTTTGGTGCTATGCTTTGTTGTTTATACAAAAACAGTTTTATGATAAGTTTGTAATAAACTATTTTCTCACGTTCCTGTTTCGTGTTAAACTATAAATAATCTTTATTGGCGTTTTATATTGATATGATAAATTTGTATTGTTTTATGTAATTTTTAAATTCTATTGTTGAATTAATCATAATCGCTAGGCTAATTTAAATATTTTAATCTAACTTCAAAAGTCGTAACTTTTGTTTCATGCTTTAAAGGATTTCCGTACGACTTTCTTTTGTTTCTTGACCTTCTGAGACCTCAAAACATAAGGACGCTGTTTGAAAAATACTTCAATAAATTCAGTTTTAAGTCTGTCACAATATTATATTTTTTTGCTGTCCAAATTTTATGGGAAATTTTTCTGAGTGCTAATTTTGGATATGATTGAGATAATTGAACACACATTTTTAACATACTTGGATATTTTGAAAATTATAGATTTAGATAGTAGGCATACATACACTTTCGTAAAAAAATATTCAACCAAAATTCATGGCACTCCACACTTTTTAAGTGTTTAAAAAAAACTGAGTGCTATTATTTGACAGTAAATACTTTTTTGATAAGGTCCTATTATTTTTATTAAGAAACTCATGAATATTTTGTTTTATGTAACCTACTCTGCAACGCATATGTTTTCAAATTCATTTAGTACACAGTATAAAGTATCTGCCCTAAGTAGTAGCAGTGCCAGCCTTCTTTGGGAAAAAGCCCGGCTGCAAGTAATTTTTTAGGGCCCCAAAAATTTTTCAATGATAAAAAATTCTTATATTTCCTCACCTATACGCAGATGTTGTGATACTAATAGCAAATACTAATAACAAAATGCAAAAGTTAGTGAACGCATGGACCGAAGAAATCAAGGACATGAAAATGGAAGTGAACGTAAATTTAAAAAAAAGTATGATAGTAAATGAAAAACAAAAAGACAATCAGAACAACAACAAAATTAAATGTAAAAACAGAGGATGGGAAAATAGATGCCTAATTAACAAATAGAGCGAACAAGTCAACAAAAATATATAACTCGTAAAACAAAACAATACTAGGACACAAAGCATTGACATAAAGGTGAAAATGAATATGCATAATATGGTAACATTACCATTAATAAGTTACGCATTCGAAAACTGGACACTAAGGGGGAAAAAAATATTATTTAGTTATGAGTCCTTCTACTGTTAGTTGTAGGACTCAAGGAAAAAATACGAGGCTAAAATTAAAACCATCGAAATGAAACACCTTAGAAAAATTGTTGGGAACTAAATGCGACAGAATAAAAAACGAAGGACCAATAATAGTAAAAATAAAAAAGAAACAACTAAACTGGTATGGCCATACAGTGAGAATGAAACCTGACAGAATCACGAGAAAAATAATGGAAATTGGAAAACCAGCCACAAAACAAAGAGGAAGACTAAGAAGAAAATGGAAAGATCAAATAAGGAAAATAGGGTTACAAATAGAAAAAACAGTAGAAGAAATGAAAACACTAGCAAAAGATAAAAGGGCACGGCGGAAATGGACTCAGAACACGAAACCACCCTCCTACGCCGTAAAAGGCAAATGGAGAAAGAAGGAGATTTTCTGACAAAACATAAAATATTATCTGAAATAAAGTAAAAAAATTAACAAATTTCGTACAAGGAGACTCTTTTTTTTAACTTCAGTGAACATTTTAACTTTTTTAATTTAATTTTTTTGTATTTTTGTTTGATTTTTTCCTTTTTATGGAGTCCGAATGCCTTGTAACCGCTACACTCCTCTTCTGACCGGCTTAGGCAGCAGATACTTGAAGTATTAAGTATAGGGATTCTGAGTCTCGAAAATTTTTTAAGTCCCGGGACTCGAGACTTTTTTTTATCAGTCCCGGGAATTCCCGGGACTTCGAGACGTTTGCGAATTTTATTTACGTACTAGAAAATGGTGGTATAACCCGTCAAAAATCACGGCAGATTTCATAAATTTCAAAAAATATGATGACAATTCTCCTTAAACTTTAAAACATAAAAATACAAAAATATTTTTGCTAAACTCGTGGCAGTAATATTTGTTTAAAAATTAGAAGTATAAAAAATAAATTTCAGTGTACTGTAACCAGTGATGTGAGTGTGTCATATGACCGCGTCATGACAGTTTGTCATGACGTCACGTCACAATGATTTTAAATGACCGTGACCATTCTAAGCTCCAAAATTCAAAATGACAGTTTTTCTAACATCCAAAAATGACAGTTTTAAGTTTACATGGTGGTTGTCACTTGATTTGTGTTAATCTTAATTGCAATATCGTTAATAAAAATGTAAATACCACTATATAAAGTATTCTGAAAGTTGGTAAACACAATGTGGAGAAAAGGGAAGGTATTTTACTTTTTTGTACGTTATCCTGCAAGTTCGCAGCAAAAGGTAACTACTTATGGTTGCCAATTTTGTAGAAAGAGATACGGATTACATGCCACTAGAATGGCAGAACATTTAATTACAACATGCAAGAAATGCCCAGAGCATGTAAAATTAAAGTTGAAACGCAAATAAAAGTTTTATTTAAAAAAATTAGCTCTCGGCATAAGTTGTCCAAAATCACCTTCAACTCCCTCGACTTCTAGAGCCTTCTCTGAAGGAATACAATACCCAGATAGAGATACTGATACTAATAATTCTGCTTTTTATTTATTATTCCTATTACATTATATAGGTATTAATTTTATACCATTGTTATAAAAACAATCATAAATGACGGTCATATGACCGGTCATGACGGTCATGACGTCACAATCATAAATGACCGTCATTTCAAATCACTGACTATATATAACATTGAAGTCTCCTCTCGAGTCTCGAACTAAATGTCTCGGGACTCGAGACTAAGATAGTCCCGGGACAGAATCCCTAGTATTAAGTGATTCATTTATTAATATAATATAAATAATTGATTAAAAATATTAATGAGGTTAATTAAAAATAAATAAAAATTAATTATGTTTCATGAAAAAACCACTGTAAAAATGCTAAATTAGTTTTAAGACTCTCTTCTCTTCGCTATTAAGAATTTTATTTGCACTTCTTATCAGTTTAAAATTGCTGCTGATAAAAAAACGAAAGTCTTGAAAGTGGCCTAGCATTTCGGCAAGAGATCCATCGAGAAAAAAAAATTGACTTAATTTATCTTATTTGGGTGGAAGAATTTGCTGAATTATAAATAAAGTTGTGAATGTGCAAAAGCGTTATTAATTGTTTTTATAAGTTGGTTTTATTTTTAAAAGCACTAAATTAGAACTGATGCATGCTGTGTTTGTATATTTTAATATTTTTATTTATGAAAGCTCAATCTTTTTGATAAAACGATAACCTTTGTAATCCTCTGTAAAGCAAATTATTAACTACTGCAGCAGTTAGTTACATGTCTAGTACCAGTAGTTTTAGTGTAATCAGATGTAAGTTTTAGCTTTGTTGGTGTCAGCGACAGATTCTGTGGAACCCTCTAAAATTTGTATTATTTCAGCAGTTGTGATAACTTTGCTAACTGCTTTGTTAGACTTCACTGCTGTAGCCACTAAAGAAATATGACCCCAGGGATAGACCGACGAACGAATTAACCTACGCCGTCGAAATTGAAACAAAAATAGAACAAATTTGAAAGGTTTCATTAAAAACAAAGAATTTCATGAAATTGCTGCACAATTTTAATTATGTACTGTACTCCTATCATTTGATAGTGTAGCTTTTCTTCTTAAGTATAAATAACAAACGGTTTGTTATTACAAACGAAATAGTGTGTAACTAAAGTTTTACTGTTAGCGGCCGTAGCCAAAATTTTGAAAAAAACGGTGAAATAAATGTTCCTAGGAGTTGATAAATATTTTAAGGTTTATTTTTGTTAAACATTTTTATCATTCGCATTAAATAATTGTTATGATTTCGTAATTGTTTGTCACTGCTTCTATGTGACTAGAACAATAAAATTTAAGGATAAAGACTGACCTTTGCGTTCATCATTTTTTTAAGAAGCTATTCAGAAAGGTTAATAAGCTTAGTACATCGTTAAATTTAAAAATAAGAATAAAAATATTAAATGTAACTGATTGTTGATTAGGAATATCACAACATAAATTGAAAACCACAAAATGTTTGTAGTAAAATAGATTAATTTGGAAAATCAATCGTATGACAAAATGTTCTTGGTTTTAAAACAGTTGCTCACAGTTTTCAGGACATTCTGCAAATGATGCAGGGTTAGCTGTGCACTAACCTCGCAATACCGGCAAATAACTGTACTTCAGCGCCTCTTACGTAAATTATAAACAAATGAGTAATTTTGCTTGTAAATGTTTAATTAATCGAAGTTATTCATGTTATGAGTTCATGTGTTTAATTAAAAATGTATTGTGCAAGTCTTTTCTTGTAATTTTTAATTCTTGTAAGTACAATTCGACGCTAATTCGTAAGAACAAAAATTTTATTATCATTTATCTATTTATCAGCCAACTACAGTTTTATTTGATTGTCACGAAATTATACAGGCTTTTGCAGTAAAAGTGTCTCGGCCTTGTAGCACCTTTATTTTATTTATTTAGTCTTTTTTAAATTTTGATTCTGGGACAATAACCCCTCGGACAAAACCCCCTCGTTGATAATGCCCTGTTTAAAAAGCCCCCCTGTGTAAAAACTCTCCGTGTTAAAACCCCTGTGCACACCGACAGAAAATAAAATGAAAAGTCGTGAAATTCTGCTACACGTTTCTGCAGTGCTAGTCCAAAGGTAATTTGTCCTATTACGTTAGATTTTGCATAGTATATTCAATTGTTTTTTTATATATTTATTTTTTCCGTTTATTTTTAACTTTCAAATGGCACCTTATATTTTTAAATACATTAGTTTAAAGTTTTTGAAATTCTTCCTCACATGTAAAAAAAAACTCTTTTCCAAGAAACTTTCCTTATGAAAGAAACAAAGATTACATCAATCACAGAAGCCTGTGAAAAATTATGAAGACACAAAGTAGTAAAATGCATTTAGAATTCTTCCATAAACAGTTAATGGTGGAAATAATGCACAGATAATGAATAATAGTTATTTATGTATCAAGGCCAAAAACTACGTTTTGGCCGAGGTGCATATTACATTTTTTGTGCGATCGAATTAAAAACAATTTAAATTTTTAGTATTTTTCAAAAATATAAGTTAGAAACTACGTGACATTCCGGACACGGTCAACTGGGCGACGGTCAACTGGGCGACGGTCAACTGGGCGACGGTCAACTGGGCGACGGTCAACTGGGCGACGGTCAACTGGGCGACGTGCCAACTGGGCGACGGTCAACTGGGCGACAGGAACTTAAAACTTTTTTGATTTCTCATCTTAGCACACGGTTTTACGGATTGTTTTTGTAAATATTGGTAAAAATATACTTACTTAATTTTGTAGAACTATATCATACATCAAAATTTGTAGAATAAATTAAGCAAGACATGTTAAGAAACGTGGTCCGAAAATAATTAAAAAATTAAGAGGTATGATTACACAATATTCAAATAAAGAGAAAAATACAGTTTTTTTCATTCATTTATTAATATTATTTTGTAACTAACAAACATATTAACACATAAACAGGGTGTTTGAAATTTAAGTTTAAACATGGGAATCTCGCGTATAATAACATCTAGAGCAGAGGTCGCAAACTCAAATGTTGGTACGGGTCAGTTATTAAATGTATTGTATTTTTTCAAGTTTTTAGTTATTTTAGAACAGTAGTGGTAGCGACGCGACGGAATGTATTCCACACTTGAAATCGCGGGCCGGATACAGAGCCTTCGCGGGCCGCATCCGGCCCGCGAGCCGCCAGTTTGCGACCCCTGATCTAGAGTTTAGGTTTAAATTTGATATAGTAACTTAATTTGGTGCTCATTAATAATCCGAAAAGAAATTTGAAATATCTCAAACGGCATCCAAGAAAATTAGGAAATGCAATTTTTGAAGATGATCTATAAATCTATATCTATAGCACTTTTGGAACAAAATAATTCAAATGTTGCTTTTTTCATCTCGTGCAAAATCTTCGCAAGCATTTAGCTTCATGCAATCTTTTAACACGATATAATTCTGATGCGCAATTTGCTTTGGATTCAAAAATGATCACTTCACTTGCTTTCGTTCCAGAAGAAGATATTGTTTATGCCATTTATGAACTTGAGAATTATTTATCCAATGAATTTGAACCAATTTTAGAATGGTTCACGAACACATACATAGGTCGCCTAATAAATAACAGAACCAGGGTTCCACCGACTTTTCCCTCCAACGTTTGGTCTGTGTACCAAAGAACAGTAAATGGAAGCGACAGAACAAATAATTTTGCAGAAGCCTGTCATCGAAAATTGCAATTGAACTTTGGCAGTAGCATAAGTCACCCAAATTTGTGGATTTTCATAAATGGGCTACGTAAAATTCAAAAAATTTATGACGTAAACTATGAAAGGGCCGTGGCAGGCTTTGAACGCCCTCATAAACGTAGACGTTACAAAGAAGCTGACCGAAGGATTTTGGCTAAAGTTGTAAATTACGATAGGGCTAATTTAATGGAATATTTACGGGGCATTGCGTATAATTATAATATGAATTAATAAATGAAAATTAGTTATTTTGTTTTAAATGTATAAGTACTTTGTTTTGATGTAAATATGTTTGTGGATTACCAAATAATCGTAATAAATGAATTAAAAAACTGTAATTCTTCTTTATTTACATATTGTGCAATCATACCTCTTCAGTTTTAAATTATTTTCGGACCACGTTTTTAATCATATCTTTCGTAAATGATTCTACAAATTTCGATGTACGATATAGTTCTACAAAATGAAGTAAGTATATTTAACCAATACTTACAAAAACAATCCGTGTAAAATCGTGTGCTAAGATGAGAGTTCAAAAATGTTTTAAGTTCCTGTCGCCCAGTTGACCGTCGCCCAGTTGTCGCGTCGCCCAGTTGACCGTCGCCCAGTTGACCGTCGCCCAGTTGACCGTCGCCCAGTTGTCGCGTACCGTGACATTCTGTCACTGACAGATGACGGCGTATGCTGTTAGCTTTAATCCAAATTTACTTTTTCTTACGCTGTAGTTACTTTTTCGGCCGTTGCTAAGGGTAACGGCCGTAAAAGTACTTTTTAGGCCGTTGCTAAGGGTAACGCCGGTAATGCAGTACTTTATGGCTGCTAACGCGTCCGTCAAACAGCTGTTTCTAGTACGATCGCACAAAAAATATAAATTTAAAAATATTTAAAACGAGTTCTGTTTAGAATCTCTTTTTGATGCTATTACTGAAATACATTAGAATAAATTCACATATGCGTTGAAACAGCATCAAATTAAGATTGGATGCTTGGCTGTGAGCAATCCTACACGATCCCTTGCATTAAAAAAAAAATGTTAGTCGTTTTGTACCGCAACGGCACTCGAGTTCAGAGAATCAAAGCGAGTGCAAATTTGCCATGAAACTTTGAATCATTTTAAAAATGGCGAGCATAAAATTTTTCCCAAAATTGTAACAGGCGATATAACTTGCATTCTTTTATTCGATCTACCGGCCAAGAGAGCCGTGTATGGATTTGCAAAGATGACCAAAAAGCAGTCAGCAATTAAAAAAGTAATGTTTTCAATTTCTTCAGCACGGTCTATGTCAAATCAATTAAGCTATACAAATTATGTGACCGGAATTTTAAAGGCTTTTATTTAATATCTTTAAAATAATGTTGTGTATAAGGGGTGTTCCAGATAACATTTCCAGCATTGGGATCTCGCTTATTATAAAAGATACAGATTTGCTTAAATTAGATGAATTAATTCTAAATATGAGAAGAGCTACAATCAATTTTTAAAAGTACAAAGCTTCTCGTACTTCAGATGTTATAGCAAAAAGTATGAAAATGCTTAATTTCTTTTTTCTTTCGTAACTTTTTTGTTTTATTCATTAGATCTATTTTATTAGTACTTACTTAAGGTAAATTTTTAATGTAGAATGTAATTTTTATTTTAGATTTTTTATCACTTACCATTTTTGAGATATTACTCCTAATTTAATTTTTTTTATGGCCCTCAAAGTTGGTTATGCTATTGTTAAATGTGATTTTTTGCTGTTTTTAATGAGATATTACTTACTTTACCTATTTTTATAAATAAGTCACAAAATGAAGAAAAATCGTATTTTACCAATCACTGATCAAGCTATCTATGAATAAAGAAACAAACAACTGATTAAATAATTACTGTTTGTCTGCGGTATTATTTATTATAACTTTATAGTATTGTTGTATAATTCGTTAGTCTTTGTAGCAAATTTGTTATCATATAATTATGGGCACATTTACAACTAATGAAAAATTTGACCTGTTGAGATGCTACATTCTTTGCTACAGAAACTGTGTAAAAACAGATAACTTTAATTCTTCATCGATTTGTTTTGGGTTTTTGGTTGGTTTCTCCAAGAAACCATATTCTTTTTATTTTTTTCCCAAATTTCTGTTATAACGCGCACTACCTTGCTTTCTTTTGGGATACAGCATACAGCTCCAAGTATATTCGCTCAGTTTCTACACATTTTTCATGGCAAAGAATGTAGCATCTCAATGTCAAATTTTTCTTTATTTTTAAATGTACCAAGCAATAATTACAACAATCACTACAAAGACTATTGAATTACACAATAATACTATAAAGTTATAATAAATGATACTGCAAACAATTGATACTGTCGTTTGACATTTAATTAGTTGATTTTGTTTTTATTTTCATAGATAGCTTAATAAGTTATTGGTAAAATACGAATTTTCTTGATTTTGTGACTTATTTGTAAAAACAGATATAGTAAGAGTAAGTAATATCTTATTAAAAAAAAAAAAAACACAGTTAACTATTCCATAGCCAACTCGCGACCATAAGAAAAAAAGAAGTTAAGGGCAGTATCTCGAAAATGGTAAGTGATAAAAAAAAAAAATAACAGTTACATTCTACATTAAAAGTACCTTAAGAAAGTACTAATTAAATTGATCTAATGAATAAAACAAAAAAGTTATTAGAGAAAAAAAAACAACATTTTCCTATTTTTTGCCATAATATCTGAAGTACGAGGAATTTTGTACTTCTAAAACTTGATTGTAGCTTCTCTCATACTTGGGAATAATTAATCTAATTTAAGCAAACCTGTAACCATGCTGGAAATGTTATTTGGGACACCCCGTATACACAAAATTATTTTAAAGATATTAAATAAAAGCCTTTAAAATTCCGGTCACATAATTTAACGAGATTTAAAAAAAATAAAGTGTTCTGTTTATAAGAAGTAGGAAAACATTATACCCTTAATAGGTTATACCTGTCAGATTGAATTGTTAGATGTAAAAAAAACCGTTTTTGTCAATTTTACATTAAAAACAAAATATTTTGGCCAAGCGCTGCTGCAGTTTTGCAATGCCTTAAGACGGGTCATAGCTAGGGTTTTTCGGATCCGGGTACCCGGATTCGGATTCGCCGAATCCCACTGTAAATATTCGGATTCAATATTCGGTCTAGGATTCGACGAATCTCGGGTTAGGTTTTTATTAACGCTACCACACCAACGAAAATACTTAATTTTGCAACAAATATTGTTTGATGAAGAAGATAAAAATGAAGAAATAGAGCATTCAACTGTGGGTGATGACGAAAATATTGCAGGTGCAGATGATGTTCAAGTGTTAACGCTGAAGGAAGAGCTTATCAAATATTGAAAATGGAAAAACGCCCTATATTATCAAAGTCTCAAGATAAATTTGCCGGCCTTAAAAAAATAATTTACATTGTTTTCAAATACCAAAATTAGAACTGACTATTTAGAAAAATTATATCGAGCAATCATAACTTCAGAAAGAATTTCCTCTGTAGCAAATAATTTTTGCACAAAGATTCGTTCAAGATTGTTGGATAAATCTTTAAAAGCTTTACTTGTTTGAAATTTTATTTTTTGAGTAAAAATAAATTTTTTAACATTTTTATTCACACAATCAGTAATACATACTTATTTTTTGTTACCAAAATTTATTAGAGAATATGTTTCAATTTATTTATTGTTGTTTTTAGTTATTTACTATAAAAAAAAATATATTTCATTTATGAAATATAAAGTTTTTATGAAATGTACTTATTAAGGTATTAAGACTTTTTTTTATTACTAAAGACTGAACTTTAATTTATTATTGTATTTAGTTCTCAAATATATATTTTTTAAATATGATCATTAAGAGATTAAGACTCTTTTTAAATTATTAGAGAATAAACTTTAATTAGGTATTGTTTTTGGTAATTAAATATTATCATAAAGGTACACTAATATACTTGTTATTTCACTTCATACTTTAACAATGAAATACAGTGCCATATAACTGATTGAAGGCGTTTAAATTATTAATATAAACATTAATTAACTTAACTTCGTGTTAGTAAAACCCTTTGATGCGCTATTGACAAAACTGACAACCGCTAACAAATATTGTAAATCGTCTGTAATTTTTAAATTTGCGAAATTCATAAAATATACAATAATTTTTTATAGCACTGTATTTCATTTTATTTTTGAACTGGATTCGGATCCGGATTCGGATTCGTAAAATAATCGTAAATTAGATTCGGATTCGTCGAATCCAAAAAGACCGAATCTTCCCAAACCCTAGTCATAGCTTATGTTTTAATCATAAAAATATTGCTAGTTTTCACTGTGTACATGAATATTTTACGCTACGCTTATTTTATACAACTCCTCGTGTATCATTTAATGTTTTTCTTTTCTCATTGTTTGTAATAATAAATTAATTGTGACCTTAAGATGTTTCGCTTGAAAGTATCGTGAATTACAATTGCAGAAATATCGCTTGTGTAAAATTTAGTTTTCTCTTCTGTTCCGTTATGACGAGCGCGTCTGTTTTTGAACTGATAAAGTTGGTATTCACACTTTGAAATGAATTGTAAAACTTCTACGCAGTTGTATTTTTCTGGCGAGTGTTGCAAAGTTTGCTGATGAATAAATGCTTGCGTTCATTTATTATTAAATCGAAAATGAATTCGATATTTTTGGGCTACGTCGAAAGTCATTAATAATTGTTGTTATATTAATAATTTGGAACACTAACATTTGGATCTCGATACCAAGTCTCCCTTTTTTCTCGCTACCAAAATTTTTCTTGATGTAAGACATTTACTGTTATTTTTCGTGACAATCTGTAATTGAACCTTGTAAGTAAAGCTCTCGAGCATTATTATTTAGTTTCCAATGCTAAGCTCTTATTGATTCTCAGCTGAGCATCTAATCACTAGTTACACCTCCTCACGGCAGATATCGTGGATCGATATGTCATGCTTCCTTCGCATACAATGCTTTCATCCGACTGTTTGCAGTAACGATTTAATCCAGATGTTCGTCACCATTTACTACCTTCATTTCGTTCATGTCCCAATCAAGTTCGGATACTTTTGATTTTATTTCCCGTCTCAGCATTTTTAGAACTGCAGTTTCCAAACGATTGTGTCTAATAGAATCGGTTTTCTCAGTGAAGGTTACAGTCAAATGTTCTTAAATTTGTGGATTGGACGTTTTTAGAATAGATTCTTAAAGAATTTTAGAATATTTTAATTTAAAAAAATTATTAAAACTTCGAGTTTTTTATCGAAGATTCTTGTATTTCAAAAATGAGAATATTTTTGTTAGTTTAAATTATATTCGGTGTATGTTGCCTGAAAGAAATATCTAAATCTAAACGATAGTTTAAGGTGAGGTTTTTACGTATCAGAATGGGTGTAGAGTTTGGACTTCTGCTTGGTCATTGCACGTTTAAATTTTAAGTATACCATTAATAGCAAATGAAAAAAGATACAATTCATCCAGGTATAAGAGCTCACTTCCTTATGATTGGCGACAACAATACATCGTTTAAAATGAAATAATATAAAAAAGAAATTTTGGGGAACATTATCCCTTCAATTAATCCCATTGGATTCAAATTACACGTTTATAACGCTTATACATTTATTAACCCTTTCGCAACGACGGACGGGCGACTATTCTTAACTTGCGGTTTTGTCATATTGTCTATTTTCACATATTGCACATGCAATCAGGTAAAATTTAAAAAAAATATATTTAAAAGTGTTACAAAAGTAACATTCCCGCAGCTAGGAAAAAAAATGCTAATAATAAATTAAACCCAAAGCATTTTGGTTATGTAAAACAAGTGGTTTTTGAAGCAAATATAGCAAAGTTTTATAAATTATCAGTCACTGAAATATTAACGATCATGGATTGTTTACACGAATTATCAAAATTTCAAACGGCATATGTTTGACCATCTGGGCGTAGGTAATTGCGGCTTTTCGCGTCCAGGAACACTACTTAATTTTGCTACAATTTATTACTATTTTTGCTAGAAAACAGGAATTGTAGAATTGTACACTACAATACATACTACAATATATCACTTTATTTACGTAAAATAAACGTTTTCAGTGCTGAAAACTACTGTACATCGACAAACGTATTTGAGACAGATAGTAAATAAGGTAAAATGTAACTTTGGGTTAAACAGAACGTGGCGGAATTTTAAGACTACACTGTACTGCTATCTCTATTATTTATCGTAAACAACAACCTTTTCAATATTTAGTTTGCAATCCAGTTTATGTCAAAAAAACGATTTCTGCGCTCTGTGTTTAACTATTGCTTAGTTAAAAATAGATTTAGGATGCCATGGGAGAGTGAGCACACTGGCGTGTGGTATCGTTCAGTGGGGATATTTTAGCGGAGACGGCCTTTCGTTCAGCGGCGGTTCTGGAGGAGGCTCTCTCCTGCCTCGTTTGGCGGAGACGTCGTAGCGGATAGGACCGTCGTAGCGAAAGGCTTAAAAAGAAGCAGGGTCTTTCAGAGAAACACGAGACTCGGAGCAGTGTGACTTAAAAAAAAAATGTCCTCGCTTTCTTGAATTGTTAGAAAATCCGCCCCGGTTCACACTGATGACTCCGCTTTTTTGAAATTGGTACGGTTTTTTACAGATCGAGTTAAAAATTGTGAGGCCCCTAAATTTGGAAGAGGCCCCCTAAAATTGTGAAGCCCAGGGCATCTGCCCCTTTTGCCCCCCCCCCCCTCTGATAGAGCCCGAAAAGAAGTATTATGTATCCTATGCTATTTTATTACTTAATTATTTATAAATATCTGCTGTGTTGTACGAAGTAATTAGTAGCTTTTAATAAAATTTATTTCAAATTACTTAAAAAAAAAAGAAATTAATTAGACAATTACTATGTTAAGATTAACTGTTTAACTGATTAACTGTGAAATAAATGTTTCTAGCTCACTTATCAGCTAAACCTAGTATTTTATTAGTGCAGTTAGTTAATGGTGGTTATCAAGGTCTCACTTATGCGCGATTTAGAGAAGATTTAGAATGTGAACATTGTGTGGAATAACAAAAAGGATCATATATTGCAGAGATAATTTGGATATTGTACAGCGTTTCCATTTTATTTTTAACTTGACCTTGATATTATCATCTTGACTCTTACACTGATGTGTTTTTTACTAGTTTATATTGTTGTTTGGTTATATAACGCTTGCGTTACATAAATTATTAACAATTTATAACAAATTTTGGTTAAAATGGATATATCGTGTCGTTTTACTTTTTGGATCATTTTAGAGATGAAATATTTTTTATTATTGAAATATGCTGAGCTAAGTCTGACAACACGCCCAAATCGTCGTCAACTATGTTGTTGATATTGATAATTAGTAATTAAGATTGCAGTTGTTGACGCTACTTCACTTCACTAGCCGTGTTTTTATGTCGTTTTCTAGTTGACATTTGCTGGATCTTTTTGTTTAATTAAAATTTAATTACAGTTTCACAGATATCGAAATGTTGCCTGCACAAAGTGTATTAAAACAGAGACATTCGACAGTATCTATAAATTTGACAGCTAAAGACGTTGTTTCGATTTTAGTGACGTAATGAATTGTCCTTTATTATCTTTTTCGTTCAGTTCTGCTGTAAAATATCAATGTAGACCGTTTTTATATATAATTAAAATTTAACTTATTTTAACTTCTTGATTTTGTTACTTATGAATTTATACTTCGGCATCATAAAAATTTTAACCCTCGTTGTTTTAATAGCCAAGTGTTACCAAAAATGCATTATACTTCCAGTAAAAATGCATGGCAATCACAGGGTTTATTCAAACAATGGTTTTTTGAATGTTTTGTACCTCAAGTTTCTAAACATTTAGCAAATAAAAACTTAGAAAAGAAAGCAATATTGCTCTTAGATAATGCAACATGTCATGGAGCTGAAGAAACTTTAAGAACAAATGATGGTAACTTTACAGTTTACTTTTTTCCTCCAAGGACAACATCTATTTTACAACCTCTTGACCAGAACATAATTAAAAATTTAAAACAAAAGTACAGACAAAAACTTCTATACAAATTATTAGCTATGGATGGAAATGAGACTTACTCAAAACTTAAAAATATAAATCTTAAAGATGTTTGTTATATGGTTACGGAAGCATGGATGCAAGTAAAAGAATCAGTTATAATGAATGGCTGGAAACACCTTTTTACTACATTTGAAGAACTTGAGTATAATATGCCGCCTGATCATTTCAATGACGATGATGATGATATTCCAATAATAAAATTATATCGCAATGTGATGCCTAATATACCTATAGAAGAATCAGAACTATTAAATTGGTCTGAAGGAATATCAGAAAATTCAAGACAGGTACATGTTAATGAAGAAGATGACATTACGGAAGAAGTCCATAAAGAGGATGAATTTGATAATCTTAATGATATAGATTCTGTTATACATGGATTAAATTGTACTATTGATTGGGCTGAAAATGGCAATTTAAACTTAAATGATATACTGCTATTGCGGCGTATAAGAGAAAAAGTTATAAATCAAAAAGTTCAGTTAGATGTTTAATTTTTTGTTGGTACATATTGTGTTTCCTGGAATAAATTATTCTTAGTTAACGAAGTTTATTATTTTGATTAGTTAGGCAAAGCATTACTGTTAAATAATTTATCTGTAATATATAGGGAGTTACATGAGGCAACGGACAAACTTTAGGAGCAAAAACAAATGTGCATTAAATTGATCTCTCAAATGGGTATTTTTTCTTCCATTTAACTAAACTCGTAGCTATTACCGTTTCCGAGATACCCATGTATGATCTTGAAATTTTACCACGTTGTATAACTAGAAAATCATCGAGTATTGGACTAGGTATGGTTCATATAACATTTTTTACTCAAATTGACCTTAGTAACATGATCCTAACGCTTATCCGTTACCTAATCAAACACCCTGTATAACAGAAGGATTTTAAAAATATTTTTAAAAAATGGTTTCCTTTACTCTCTAAATGCATCTTTTTTCTATAAACGCATCCTTTAAAAAACATTTGAATCTAACAATGTTGCATTTAGAGAGAATTTACTGCATTTTAAAAATTTCAAAAACCGTTATTCCCCTATTTTCTAAAATAAAGGCATGAACTTTTTGTTGACACTGCTGGTTAACTGTTGTTTCAGCTCGGCACACGTGGCTTATTTTCGATATAAATTCTCTTCCCAAAAATTTTGGCTTTTTCAAAAACCTGTTTTTTTAAGAAAGACAATTCTTTGCGTATTGCGCAACAATGTAAAAATTTCGGTAAATTAGCGTTCTTATGTTAAAACAAATTGATGCGTTGTCCTACGTTACAACGGACAGAAGTTTCGGACATGGTGATTGCAATAGTCAAGATAATAAATACACGAATAATTTGTTATGAATATGTAATTTGTTGGTTTTTAAATTTAAATGTTCCATTAAAATTGGGTTTTATGTAAGTAAGTATTCTTGGTTACATTTGAACGCTCCTCGTACTTACTTTCGAACGCTTTTACTGTTATTTATAAATTTATTTTAAGATCAATTGATTAATAATGAATTAAACTCTGCAAAGATATTTTTGTATGACTTGCGAAGTTTAACAAATAAATAAAATTTAATTAATATTAATCTATATTGTTTAAAAATTATTTTTAGTAATGTTGTTTATCGTACACTTAACCTTTTAACCCTCGTTTCCTTGGATGATGGTCAACTGAGGTGATGTCATTGCATTTTAGATGGGTTAGTGTTCCACTTTTTTGCGAAATCTTTTTAACTTTCACTTGGATTGCTGTAAACGTCAACATTAATTAATATACTTTCGATGGTCGGCATTCTCTTACTATACAGATAGTCTCGTAAAACGTTTAGGAAAAAGTTTTTAGTTGCTGTTGCTAGGTATCAAGAATTGCGGTACGCCACTGGTAGTAACCGCGAGTCCATCGAGATTCTTTTAATTGTCTCAATCAATTTCTTTGCGGCAGTTAAGAAACTGCTTCTGTGCGCTCAAGGTTGTGCATTTTTTGTAATAGAAGATGTACCGGTGCGATAAAAATGTATGTAGAAATGTTTGCTGCTTCATATATTGGAAGTAATGCGGCCATCCGTCGCGGCATTTTAGCAATCTTCATGCGCCGCATACGTGCCTTGGGTATGTTCGAGAGGTGGCCATTAGACAAGGCTGTTTGTCTCCCGCTAGAAAGCCGTGCAATGACACCTGGAAGCTTAATGTTTCTGTATTAGTTCGCTCCAAGTGGTCGCATTCTTCTGCTATCGTTTATTGTCGTGCTGATATTGTCAACTACTGGTCCACCAACAACTTCTTAGGGTAGTGGCCTTTTGTGACAGTATCTTTAATATCGTTCAGCTGTTTCGGTTTGTATCGCAGTGGACGGCGAAGGTCGTAGGTGCCGAAGAAGTTGAAGGAGTTGGGGTCCAAGTGAAACTAGGTGAACCAGTCGAGTAAGTCCGCGAGCTAGCCCGTTCGTTGGTTCACTTGCTATCAAGGGCGATGCATCGTGAGGAGGCGCAAGCGCGGCTGGAGGGGCAGACACCTGTTTGTATTTGACACTAACACTGTCAAACTGATAGTGTGCTGTTTACAGTGATTAGCGAATAGATTAATGTATGTACACGTGCCCCATGATAATTCCTTGTACGAACTTCCGTCCCTTCAAGAGCGCGTCTGGTCCGCGATGTTAGTGAACTTGTGCGAGTGTGGAGGGTAAAATGTGTCTTATCAGTGTTTCGGTGCTACAACAGTTAGTGATTAGTGATAACGAGGCTTTTGGATAACAACCACTTGTGGAAGATCCAATTATAATCATGATCGGAGGTTACTATGAACGGAACCCTCTACTTAAAGGCACATTAACTAGGTAAGAAGGTCGTCAGAACGCACCTCTTCCTTAAGCTACTTCCCCTAAGAAGTCTTAAGGGATGGTTTGTTATTGTTGTTTAATCTGACGAAACAGCTGGTCTCGCTAAAGTCAGCTGTGTACATGTCTTTGGCTCATTATAAATCTTGTCCTGGCTGTGGTAAGGTCCGTCCAGGTCCTTGTTTATATTTTCCAATGTTGAAAATTAGAGAGTATGCTTTTAATTTCATTAGCATTGTTGGCCAAGACTGGTATTCAATATGGCGGATTATTATTGCGAACACTTTCACCGAGAACAAGATTTCTAATCTATCTGCTCAGCTCCCTCACCCTCGAAGTTTCCATTCTCTTTTTGACTTCTCACGTACGTACGACGTCACACGCAAGCCATTGTGCCGATTAATTTAAAACGACGATTTAATTATCTCTCGGTTCTCATGATTTTGTTTCGTGTGGAAAGGTCAGTCTTTTTATAAGCTGATAGTCTCGACGACTGCAAACACCGCATCCTCCTGCATGCGAAGTTGGGTAATTGATTTCTCTTGAAGTGGAATCTCTTATACAGTTGTTCGATCCCGAATGTTCATCTCCAACGTCTTATTGTGTCACAAAATCGGAGATGAAATATTTTCTCGGGGGTTTAAAACGCTATTTCCCTGATATCAATCTCTCTTTGTTGTTTATGACGATGTTATTTCAACATTCTACTTATATGATCGTTTCGAATTTCTGTTATGACATATTGTTCAAATATACGTGACCACACTATTCTGTCCATTACAAAAATATACCCCTGTGCTCATCAACAATGAACATTTGATGTAGGATTTTTAACGCACCTTTATCATTGATAACGAAAACACAGTGAATATTTCAAGTACGTAGTTATAAAGGATGTGGATTCTTCGAAATGTGGAAACTCCTGTTTCTTTATTTCCATGCTAGTTAAAATTTTTAAATGAATACAATAAGATTCGATTGATGTTCGATAACTTGTAGAACGAGTAACGCTGACATTTTCAAAACCATGTACACAACGTAACTTTTTAGGAATTGACATTATTATTTCGCTTATAAGTTCTAGCCTTCAATCGAGGTCAAATCTAACTAGTTATTTCTTCTATAACGTGTGGAACAAAAGTAAGGAAACAACCAGTTAAGTTATAAATGCCCCGTACAGTACCGTCCCAATTAATAATCCTAGCACTTTTATTTCTATTTGATCTTTAACAACATTAACTTGGGCAATAGTCTACCACGCAGTATATTATAAAAAACATATTTTGATACGTTTCATAGTGCATTTGTTAACTTCAAGGTTGTGTAATATCAATACTACGGACGGCGACGATGCGGAAGTTGGTTGGGGATCGGTCGGGCCGTGTTACACAAACTTAAAAGTTTATGTTGTGTTTTCAAATGGCAATCGTATATCTACTCTCTTAACATAAATTAGTTGTCAACATTACAAGATTATTGTTTCAACACGTGATAAGTAAAAAACGTGAATTCACGTAGTTTTGAATTATGCATGCGTAGTATGTGCTTTATTGCTGTAATAAATATTTAATGATTATTGTCGTTCAGTTATTTTAAATAAAATGTTTATGTCAAGAGGGAATTCGACCTCTTTTTTTTTAGCGAGGAGTAACGTTTGAATCGTTCTTTTTAAAGTTTTTATACAAGCAAAAAGTTAATTTTATGCTTTAATGCATTGTAACATCTTCGATGAGCGTAATTGCTCACCAATACTGTTTCAAGATCCGTCTATGCTCATTTATATAAATAAAATCATCACTTTGATATTGACATGGTTATAATAGTAACACACCAAAATTTACAATTCGCCGATAGCCTGCTTATCCGTAACGGTAATTAGGTATATATTTTTTAGTGATGTAAAGCAAATCATATTTAATGAAAATTAGTTGAGTAAACTGTGTAATGTAAAAGTTAGTTATCATAAATTAAAATTTCCAAGTAATGCTGTTATTTACTTTCAAGCTAAATTCTCCAGACCTATCGAGTTGCGTTCTTATTTACCGCTCGTTAATTTTTTTTTATCTTATTCCATGAACCATTGCTGCAGTTCGTTCCATTTAAATAACCACAAAATGCGATTGTGAATGCTTTTAATTAGTGAAAATTTTGTACGGAATTAAGAGGTAGTTGAACTTTTTCTATGTCTGCGTTCGGTTGTCGGTACACGCCATTTTTTTAAGTCACAAGTTAAATGACCACTTTTTTAGCTATTTGTAATGCATTTACTTTATCAAAAATAGCAATTAATAAACGATAATACATACAGTCACAATATACAGAGTAAAATTATTGAATATTTTGCACAGATTATTAAGTTTCTATTATTTAAGAATACATTTTAGATGAACTATCTTTGGGCGAAAAGAAGATAGAAAACTCATGCCATCTAGATTATCATAAAGTTCAACTTGTCTAGTTTAAAAATATTTATTTATATAGTCATGTTGCTACAGTTTTAGTAGTTTGTTTTGTCTTTCGTCTTTTGTCGCTCTTCCTTGACAGCAATCACATTTTAAAAGTTGCTCAGGAATAAACATCGTTATCTTTTAAGTGCTACTCCACCATATAAGTGGAAAAACAGACACTTAAAGATAATGTTATTGAGTTTAAAACCGTGAAGTTTTTAATTCATTAAAAATTCTTGCCTAGTTGCTTGATTAGCATCCGAAGTTGCGTATAATTAATTATTTGGTTGTTATTGAAAAAATATTTTAAAAATCAGTGCATGTAGCAGGGATTCTTATCGGAGTCGATAAAACTCGAAAGGTCGATTGGAGGTCTATTGGACAATAATACTTGTTGTACTGTTTTTGAAAATTTTGGATACATTTCAGCAATCAAGAATAATAACAATCATACAATTTTTTAAAAACTAGTTTAATAATTTTGGGTAATTTTAAAAACTAAAATTTTATAATAATGCACTTGATATATTGGTCAAAGTTTTAAAAAAATAACATAAAATTTCCAAGGGAGGCGATTGAAAAGTATATTTTTTTGGAGGGGGTCAATGCAAGAAACATATTGGGAACCCCTAGTTTAAAATAAAGGGTAGTTCACACTAGCGTCGCGACATCAAATGTCACGTCATCGCTCGACATTCGGTGTCACGGCACTGGGTGTTCACTGTTCACACGTAATATGATATATTTGAGAGTCACGACATCAAATTAAAAATGGCCGCTCTTATAACTGCAGCAACGAGTGTTGTAGAGCAACTAATTATTTTGAAGTCGCTATATTCAGGAATAGATTTGTCCCATAAACAAGGATATTGTTGATAGTGCTCTAAAATCGTTGGGACATCTATTGAGGACATGATAAATTGGAAATCGATGACAAACAAATGTATATTATTTGTCTGTTATGTCGAAATATAAAAGTATGGTAGGTTTACGTCAAATGCCGCACTGTCAATATCGATGTCGCGACATCGCGGCACTAGCGTCATGACATCGTGGAATCGCGACATCAGGGTGTTCAGACGACGACATTTGATGCCACGGCACCTAGTGTCACGACGCTAGTGTCACCGGGTGAACTACCCTTAATATATCTAAGGTTATATGTGTTGTATCTACATTCTTGTTCATTTTTTACATTGCAAGGAATATAAACAATAAAATTAAATTAAATTTAAAGAAAAAGACAGAAAAAAACAAATATTAGAATATTAGAAATAAGATATAACTTTATTAAAATTGACTGGCGCTAAATATTCGTCCATTTTTTCGTCTTTAGTAGTTTAATCATACATAAAACTATAAAAAAAGGTTACACATAAAGTATGTAGGTCAACTTAATGCGTGATACCTTGAGTTGTATATTTTATAATTGTATTTTATAAATTTAATATTTATGTTACTTTGTTAAGTAAAGACATTCAGTAATTTATGAAATTTTAAGTTGTTTTTATTTGTATAAATATACAGCGCCATTCAAAAAGTCTGTAACAAATGAAAACGTTTTTTATTATTGATTTTTCAGAAAATTTTATTCTTGATAAGAGGTGCATGGTCTAAAACTAATATTAAGATGAAATAAAGTTCAAGAAAATGTCTTAAGGACACTAGATTTTAGCGATTTTTGGAATATTCGCAAGAGTAAAGTGTCCTTATTTTAAGAGATACAAACAAATTTTATGAAAAAGAGTTATTTAGAATCTAAAAATAAGGCTAGATTCAAATTTTGACTGTCAAATTCCTATTTTTATTTTTTAAGAAATTTTAACGTTCAAAAAGTCTGCAACAAATGAAAAAGCGATTTTTCAGAAAATTTTATTTTTGATAAAAGTTGGTGCATGGTCTAAAACTAATTTTAAGGTACAAAAAGTTTATTAAAAAGTCATAGTAAATTTCTTAATAAATAAAAATTGGAATTCGACCGTCAAAATTTAAATTTAGCCTTATTTTTAGGTTTTAAATAACTCTTTCCCGTAAAATTTTTTGTACCTCTTATAATAACGGCACTTTACTCTTGCGAATATTTCAAAAATCGCTAAAATCTAGTGTCCTATGACTTTTTAATGAACTTTTTTTCATCTTGTAACGGTTTAAAAGCCGTGTACAGATTTGGCAACCCAGCACCTGTATTTCAAATTATGATTTAGACGTGACAACGTCTCATCTTTAAATTAAAATTGTTGAGTTAGACGTGGCAACGTCGCTTTTGCAAATTTCTCAGTTTAGCGTGGGTAAAAATAGCACTTCCTGTCGGGCCGTTGTCAGAAAAAGGACACGGGCTCTGGGATCTGCGTGAGTCAAGCACGTGGTGTGAATTTAAATGTAGTTAAATCTAGCAAGTGTACTGAATAGATTACTTACGATGTATCGACGTATTTGAGTGTTTGTACGGATATTTGCTAGTGATAAATGTAGTTAAATCTAGCCAGTGTACTGAATAGATTACTTACGATGTATCGACGTATTTGAGTGTTTGTACGGATATTTGCTAGTGATAAATGTAGTTAAATCTAGCAAGTGTACTGAAAAGATTACTTACGATGTATCAACGTATTTGAGTGTTTGTACGGATATTGGCGAGTGATAAATGTAGTTAAATCTCGCAAGTGATTATAAATGTTCAGCGAAGTGCCGCGTAAGCATTATCTAGTAGGTGGGAGTGTTCCTAACCGGTGGCACGTGCGTAATACGCAGTTCACCGAGCCGTCGAGTACGCAGCTGTAGCGTGTACTAGAACCACTCCGCTAGGAACGCCATCTGTCCGCCGTTAGCAACGGTCACGTTCGCAGAAGTAGCGTGTCCTCCAACCAACTGGAACGGCATCTTCCGCCAGGATCGCCTCAACTAAGTGCACCAACAATGGGGGTAGATATTAAGTTAAGGCCTGTATTGTAAGCGCGGTACAAATTTATTTTCAGTATTCAGAAAACTTCAATGCTAAAAAGTTCCTTGTTTTAGTTATTTGTTAAGGAGAATCAACCAAATAACTTGGCGCCCTTTTATTGATTTATTAAATTGTTTATTTAGATTAGTTTTTTTTTGTTTGTTTTGTTTGTGAACCCACGATCCTTGCCACCGACCAAGAGCCCGGTCATTTAACACTGAGAGGGTGTCAAAGTGTTACACGTGGCGCCCAACGTGGGGCTCAAAGTTTAGTATTTTTTTTTTGGATGAAAGGTTACAACAGCTGGTGGGTTGTCATTTTTCATTTAGTTTTTTTGATTTTTGGGGGGGATCGTTGCCGTTAAGGTGTATGCTCCTTGAGTTTGATTATTTTATCTAGGTTCAGTATCGTTCTCTGGCTTGAGATAAGGTTTTGATAATTTTTTAAATTAAGGCTTTCTTGCTGTCTTGGTTGAAATGGAGGAGCCAAGGGTTTTCGTTAATTATTTGCTCAAGGACGAGTTGTCCTTCGAACTCTTGATTCGTGGTGTCGATTCCACAGGTTTAAAGGTGGACGACAGACGTAAGCTTCTGCGCAAGCAATTAAGGTTGGAAGGAAGCGATCCTTCATTGAGTAAAGGGTATGCTCGAGTAGAACTCGACACACCAAGCGAACTAGACATTTGTGGAAGTAAATTAGAAACTTTAGTGTCGTTAGTAGATGAATTTAGTTTGAAGCCGTTGACGAGCGAATACAATAAGTTATACACTCGTGTTATGCATGTCCTCACCCGAGTTAAGTATGTTCCCGTTGCGGAAAATATTAAAGAGACTATTTCTAAAATGGAAAGTTGCTGTTCAAATTTATTAGACTGTTTAACCTCAATATTCGAGAACCCCGAGATACATTATAATGATTTGGCGGTTGTGATGGAACGATCGATCCTGTCGGTTCAGGAAGTCGCTAGTATGCCGCCGGGAGATGGTGAGGACGTGGTGGTTCAAAATGATGGTGAGCATCAGGAGTCGACACGGGTTGATAACAAAGATACGGACGCTCAAGCATCAACTCCAGCTTCGCCTAGTAAAATGCAAGAGCCGGCTTTTGTTAGTCGGGTACGGAACTTAAATTTTAATCCTAGGCCGTCGGTTATTTTAGCGCATAATCAGCCGGTTTTGTCTGTTACGCCTGTCCCTTCGGTTCCGGTGGTTAAGTGGAATCTTAAGTTTTGTGGGGATGCCACTCGTATGGGGCTTAATTATTTTCTGGAACGAGTTGAAGAGCTACAAGTCGCTCGAAACGTGTCGGAATCTCAATTGTTCAGTAGTGCTATTGATCTATTCGAAGGTCAGGCTTTAATATGGTTTAGATCCATAAGAAATCGCGTTCATAGTTGGCCAGAGCTGGTAGCACAGTTGCGTTTAAACTTTTTACCTCTGGACTATGACGAGGAATTATGGTCTGAAATCCGCGCGCGCAAGCAAGGCCCCGATGAGAAGCCCAATTTATATATAGCCGTGATGATCAATATGTTTAATCGACTGACATGCTCTTATGCCGACCCGGATCGACTGAAGTATATTTTGAAGAACTTGCACCCATATTACGCTAGTCATTTATCGTTAGTTCCCGTTACGTCTATAGACGAACTAATTACGTACTGTCGACGTCTTGAAGAGACTAAGGTTCAAAATGCTAAATATAGGAGCGGTAATAACGTTGATAGTTCGCCCCTAGAGCCAGATTTAGCGTATAGACAACCTAACACGCCACAAAAAAGGAATGTACATTCCATTTCGCGTCGCGATTCTTCGGCGGGTGCCCAGTCAGATAGACAGGAGGTTGCGCATCAGAGCTCTCGAGAATCTCAACGTGGTTTTCGGAAGGAGTCGAGCTTGAGATGCTGGAATTGTCGTACGTCAGGTCACGGTTTTCGTAATTGTTCGGCGGATAGAACGTTGTTCTGCTATAATTGCGGTACGCCGGACGTAGTTTCTCCTTCTTGTCCCAAGTGTAGTGGTACAAAAAACCTGCAAACGAGGGCCTGTCCTTCCAGCGTACAGGACCCTCCTCCCAAGAATTAGACTCGGAACGTGAACATTGGAAGTCCTGGTTGACGACTGTTGGTAATTTTTGCAAAGCATCAGCTCGTACAGACGCCGTGTTTTGTCATCGTCAACAGGATAACCGACCTTTCTTATATGTATCTATTCTGGGTGAACAAATCCTTGCGTTGTTGGATTCAGGGGCTAACCAGTCAGTATTGGGAAAGCATGGTTTATTTTTGATCGATAAGCTAGGACTTAAGCTGACTAGGATGTTAAATGCGCCGTTGTTACAAACGGCCGATGGTGCTAATCAGTCTGTGCTAGGACATGTAGTAGTGCCTTTATGTGTGGATGGACAGGTTAAGGAAATTTCCCTTTTAGTGTCAGATTCCATATCTACTAATCTTACGTTAGGTGCAGACTGTTGTTACTTGTTTGGTTTGAAGGCTAACTTTGGTAGAAATTCTTTTGTAGTACCGACACATATCGATACTTTGAAAGTTATTCACTCGCAGGATGATCTGGACGATAGGCAGAAACGTCGCCTAAAGATAATAGTCAACCAGTTTAAGGTAATCAGTGGTCCAAAGTTAGGCCGTGTTAATTGTGTACAGCATCGCATAGATACTGGGGACGCAGAACCCGTAAAGCAGAGGTATTTTCCTTTGTCTCCAGCTATGTTAGAAGCTGTGAATAAGGAAGTAGACGAGATGATGGAGTTGGGGGTGATTAGGCCATCTTCATCTCCCTGGAATTCACCAGTGGTGATGGTTAAAAAGAAGGATGGCAGTTTAAGATTTTGCTTTGACGGCCGACGTCTTAATTCAGTGACCAGGAGGGACTCGTATCCGCTCCCTTTCGTTTCAGATATTTTAGATCGACTTCGAGACGCTCGTTTTCTGACTTCCATCGACTTGAAGAAAGCATTCTGGCAAATTCCTCTTTCTCCTGATTCGTGGGAGAAAACTGCTTTTACTATTCCTCGCAGGGGTTTATTTGAGTTTGTCGTTCTTCCGTTTGGGCTACATAATAGTCCACAGACGTTACAAAGGTTAATGGACAATCTTTTAGGCCCCAAATTTGACAATGTTTTTGTGTACTTGGACGATATTATTGTGGTGTCCCAGACTTTCGACGGCCACATGGAAACGTTATCTGAGGTTTTTAAACGGTTGAATTCTGCCGGTTTAACAGTCAATTTCGACAAATGTGAATTTTGTAAGCCGTCTTTATCGTATCTAGGATTTGTTGTGGATCAGCATGGGCTTCGTACCGATCCGGATAAAGTAAAGGCTATAGTGGAGTATCCTGCTCCAAGGACCACTACAGAAATCAAACGTTTTCTGGGCATGGCGGGCTGGTATCGCCGTTTCATCCCGGATTTTTCTTCGTTCGTTTCCCCGATATTAAACTTGCTGAAAGGTAAAGGTAAGAGGCAGTCGGTGAAGTGGAATCCTCACGCTGAAGAGAGTTTTCAGCACATCAAACAGTTGTTGGTGTCTGCTCCGATTTTGTCTAGTCCCGATTATAGTAAACCTTTTATTATTCAAACCGACGCGTCAGATGTCGGTCTCGCTGCCGTTTTGATCCAGGGTGAAGGTGACGACGAGAAGGTAATTGCCTATGCTAGCCGCTCAGTGAGCAGCGCGGAAAAGAATTATTCGGCTACCGAGAAAGAGTGTTTAGCAGTGTTATTTGGTATCGACAAGTATCGTCCTTATGTTGAGGGTTCTAAATTTACGGTGGTGACTGATCATTATTCGTTGTTATGGTTAGCTAAGTTACAGAATCCTAGTGGTCGACTTGCCCGATGGAGCTTGCGTCTTTCTCAACACGTATTCGATATAGTTCATCGCAAGGGGAGGTTCAATGTGGTCCCAGACGCCCTGTCCCGAGCCCCAGCTCAAATTAGTACTCTCAAAGTTGTAGATGCAGATAGGGAGCCGTGGTATTTACAGTTGTTAAACAAGATTGCTGCTCACGCTGAGTCGTATCCAAACTTCAAAGAGGAGGATGGTTTGATTTACAAGTACGTTGCGAACAAACATAATCTTGTGTCCAATCTGATCGAGTGGAAGTTGGTCGTTCCTAAGAAATATAGGTCGGAACTTTTAAGGGAATGTCACGATGATCCCACGTCGGCCCATTTAGGTTGTTTTAAGACTTTGCAGAAGTTGGGCGAGAAGTATTACTGGCCTAAGATGAAAAGAGACGTCTCTCGTTATGTACGTCGTTGTGAAGTTTGTCTTGGGAGTAAATCGCCTACTTTTGCTAGGTTTGGGTTGATGGGCAAAGAGAAGTCTGTTCGATATCCATTTCAATTGATCTCAGTAGATATCATGGGCCCTTTCCCTCGTTCAACTAAGGGAAATGCATTTTTGTTAGTCGTTTCAGATTGGTTCACGAAGTTTACGTTGTTGAAGCCAGTGAGCCAAGCTACTAGTTCCGCAGTTGTTAAGTTTTTGGAAAATGATGTTTTTCTCCTCTTTGGTGTGCCCCAAATAGTCATGTGTGACAATGGTGTCCAGTTTAAGAGCTCGGTGTTTAAGAAGTTAATCGATCATTACAAGGTGCAGAAGGTTTGGTACAATGCTAGTTACCATCCTCAGGTGAATCCTGTCGAGCGGGTTAATAAGGTCATTGGTACGGCGATTCGATCGTATGTTAAAGACAATCACCGGTTGTGGGATGTTGAGATTTATAGGGTTGGTCATGCCTTGCGGAACGCAGTTCATGAGGTGACAGGACAAACACCCTCCTTTCTCAATTTTGGTCGTACGGTACCGGCCAATGGAGATTATTATGGGAAGTTGGAGAATCTTTCCCCAGAAGAGCTGACACTGGAAAAACGCGAACAACTAGTTCGAGATGTTAACCAACTGTCTGAGGTATATGAAGCGGTAGGTGTTCGATTGAAAGAGTCGTACGAACGGAATAAGGGACGCTATGATCTTCGGAGGCGCACCGTACAATTTGAACGTGGAGACACGGTTTGGAAGAAGAATGTAGTGCTGTCTAGCGCTGCTGACAAATTTGCTCAGAAGCTAGCACCCAAATACGTTCGTTGCACAGTCAAAGAAAGGACGGGGACGGCCACCTATAGACTAGTCAATGAACATGGCAAAGACGTAGGCGTGTGGCACGTCAAAGACCTAAGGGGTGACACTAGTGGTTTTAAGTAACCATCGGTCGTTTATGTCTACCGCCCTGTTGGCTGGGGTTTACGAATACACCATCGCTAGGAACTGGCAGGGGTAAAAGCCCCCTAAAAATCCCCACCTTTGAACCGTCTGGCATTAACATCTTTAGTCTGTTTGACTGTTTACGACTTGTCGTGTTGTGGATTTTATCAGGTGCTCGACCGTTGTCGGATTTTAAATGGACCTGTCGTCCGTTGGCCTCTGATCCCAAAGACATGTTGTCGTTCTACTTAGGATTTTATCAGGGCTCGACCGTAGTCGGATTTGAATGGACCTTTGTTAGTGCGTTGTAGGGTACTTTCCTAGCACTTAGGTCCGCTTGCCTCTGATCCTAAATTGGTTTACCTATTTTGTCGTTTCCTTTTTTTAATTTTGATTATTCAGTGAGCTTGGTGATGGATGAATGGATATGAAGACATGCGATCGTCTCGGCCTCTGACTCCCTAGGGACTTAAACCGCGCCGCCTCTGTCAGAGTGAATTGGTGCTAGGTTATATACTTTTTAGTTTCTTTTCCTCGGCTATGTGGCTCCCGGCCTAACCTGAGGGACAACATAGACCGCCTTCGCACCGAACAAGACATTTTTCGATTCCTACCGGTTTTTTTTTATTTTTTGGTTTTCGTAGTTTCTGGCTCTATCGCGAGTAGCGGTAGTTTAACGTAGTTCTAGGTAGTTTAACTTAGATTTAGGTCGCGTAAGTTAGTTTTATAGGATCTGTGTTGGGGGTATAAATAAGCTTTTATCACCATTAACGTGATACAAAGGGAGAGCGTTTTGGGAAGTGGTTTAATTTTAATTTTTGGTCCGATTTTGGTAATTACCGCTGTCATGGCCCCGGTTACCAAAAGGCTAACCATGTTAGGGAGAGATTGGCTCGCTAATCGATATCATGATAACGCGCTTATAGTTAGAATTGCCATTTAGCTGCTGCACGTTGAGGCCGTAGGAAGTTGATAAGTTTCGATTACGCTCCGGCGGATTTGGCTAAAAAGTGGTTTTGGGCAGGAAACTTATCGTGGTGAAATTGTTCGATTTAGCGGTTATGTTAGGACTGCTAAGTCAGTTATTTTGTCTTATGAGGAAGACATGTTTTGCACGCATTGATAGGCGCGTTTTTATGTCTGATTAGTTTGGATGTTTTGCTCGGCGGTAATGGACTTAGATTATGCTGCGCGGATTTGAGTAGCCGTATGTGTTAACGTAAGGCGCGACGCAGGAATAATCGGTTTAGTATGGCGTAAATTTCGATCTCCTAATTAGCCAAGTGGTATTTTACCTGTACCGTGGATAGTTTTTAATTTTCATTTAGTAGCTTATCTTCTCAGATGTAGAGTCGGTTAGGTTGTTGTAAGTGAAAGGCGTTTTCGAGCCTCTTTCTTTGGGATTTTTTTTTTTGTTTGGTTATGTTTATCAAGGTAAGGGTATTTTGAGTCCTTTTTCCTGTGGGGATTTCGTCCTTTTTTTAGTAAGTAAGGGGGGAGTGTAACGGTTTAAAAGCCGTGTACAGATTTGGCAACCCAGCACCTGTATTTCAAATTATGATTTAGACGTGACAACGTCTCATCTTTAAATTAAAATTGTTGAGTTAGACGTGGCAACGTCGCTTTTGCAAATTTCTCAGTTTAGCGTGGGTAAAAATAGCACTTCCTGTCGGGCCGTTGTCAGAAAAAGGACACGGGCTCTGGGATCTGCGTGAGTCAAGCACGTGGTGTGAATTTAAATGTAGTTAAATCTAGCAAGTGTACTGAATAGATTACTTACGATGTATCGACGTATTTGAGTGTTTGTACGGATATTTGCTAGTGATAAATGTAGTTAAATCTAGCCAGTGTACTGAATAGATTACTTACGATGTATCGACGTATTTGAGTGTTTGTACGGATATTTGCTAGTGATAAATGTAGTTAAATCTAGCAAGTGTACTGAAAAGATTACTTACGATGTATCAACGTATTTGAGTGTTTGTACGGATATTGGCGAGTGATAAATGTAGTTAAATCTCGCAAGTGATTATAAATGTTCAGCGAAGTGCCGCGTAAGCATTATCTAGTAGGTGGGAGTGTTCCTAACCGGTGGCACGTGCGTAATACGCAGTTCACCGAGCCGTCGAGTACGCAGCTGTAGCGTGTACTAGAACCACTCCGCTAGGAACGCCATCTGTCCGCCGTTAGCAACGGTCACGTTCGCAGAAGTAGCGTGTCCTCCAACCAACTGGAACGGCATCTTCCGCCAGGATCGCCTCAACTAAGTGCACCAACAATGGGGGTAGATATTAAGTTAAGGCCTGTATTGTAAGCGCGGTACAAATTTATTTTCAGTATTCAGAAAACTTCAATGCTAAAAAGTTCCTTGTTTTAGTTATTTGTTAAGGAGAATCAACCAAATAACTTGGCGCCCTTTTATTGATTTATTAAATTGTTTATTTAGATTAGTTTTTTTTTGTTTGTTTTGTTTGTGAACCCACGATCCTTGCCACCGACCAAGAGCCCGGTCATTTAACACTGAGAGGGTGTCAAAGTGTTACAATCTTAATATTAGTTTTAGACCATACACCAACTCTTATCAAAAACAAATTTTTTTGAGAAATTAATAATTTTTTTTCCATTTGTTGCAGACTTTTTGAATGGCGCTGTATAATAACTTTGGTTTAAAAAGTGTTCCTGTTTATGTTGTGTAATTAATTGCTGATTTGTGTAATTAAGCGGACATTCATAATACTCTTGTAAATAAATATTTGATATTTGTTAGAATTACGCAAGCTTAAAAGATGAAAGTAGAAACTAATCTTGCTAGATTTTCGGCTCCAATACTCGTTTTTATTTTGACTTATTAACATTTCACCTTGATTATATTATTGTTAAGTTACGTTCGCTGAAATGCTCCTGGGTGGGCTCATCGTTGTTCGTTTTAAGTTCAACTTAAGTCTAAAAATTCTACGTACTACTTACAGCATTACGTCACATCGTGTTCCGTTATTAAGAAATCGTCGCAAAGTTAGAACTCTTCGTTTTATTAAAGATGCTTGCGATGTTTTTTTCGTGATAATTCGTCTTGACATTTAGCAGAACGTGAATACTTAATTTGAAGCTTTAATATGTGATTTATTAACTTTCGTCTGTTTTTTTGGGAAGAATTTGTTACCTTCTGTGAAGGCCTGGTGACTGATTCGTGTTTAACCTTGCCTACATACCTTGCATACCAACGTTGGTAGGTACTTGTAGCAGACAGACACCTTCATGGGATATGTGAAACATAACTGTTGTTTTGCTAAGACACATTATAACCCACGTATTCGATTTTACCGGGTCTTAGCACCACTGGAACCTCTGTAATAAATCCGCTAAATTTATAAGGTTTTTCTTTGAATAAAAATTAATTTTTCTTGTCCCTTGTCTTCGCAAACTTCTAAAATTAAACCGTAAAATGTGGAAAATATTAACGCTTCCGACGCTCTGTTAGAAAGTCTTTTATTTCATTCCAAAAATGAAGATAACTTGCGGAACTCGGTTATTAAAAGAAAAAGTTAATTAAAAAATAATGACGCGGGGCTTGCTTGATTTAGATTATGCCTGGATAAGTTTAAAGCACAGAGCCAACTTTGTTTCTTGTTAGCATGAATCGAAAAATAAATTCAAAGAATAGCAAATTACATGTTTGTTGCCAACAAGTTTGAAAATTATTTATTTCGAGAGAGATGTGTAATGTTCAATAAATTTATACGTTGTTCGACTTTTTTTATTGATCGACTGAATAAATCAGAAACACCGTTCTGCAAATAGTTTTCAGTAGAATTAATTGTAACTAATTTTTCGGACAAATTCTTCACCGAAATAACTGTCGCTACTGCTGCTTCAAAGTCGATAAATTTTTCAACTAAATAAACACGCAGACACTTATAAAACTAAACTAGATATTTCACCCCAGAGGAACATCTGTTTAACAAAAAAATATAATTAAATGTGTTTTACCCTACACCACAAAACACTCTATTTTTGGAAGAGACACAGTAAACTGCTTATAACTTATAAGTATTTTAAATTGACGTCTTTATTTATTTTGGTTCAAATAACCTCTAAAATTAAAATAAATGTCTTAATACTCAATTCGGCACTCGTTTCGTTTGTTTCTCAGCTGTTTCAATTTCTGTTTGTCAGCGCGTTTATTTATTTTTTGTTCAAATCTATCAAACAAAAGGCACCATTACCATACAGTATTGTTCAATGAGATTTTAATAATAATTGGGTTGTATTTGTCCACGAAAACAAGTTTAATAATGAAACTTTTCTTCACCTGTCAAATATGCTTTTTTAACCAATCACTAGTCTTAAATCTTCTAAAGACTACCAATAGAAGCACTATTACACGGATAATTTTACATTCCCCTGTCAGATGTTGATCCTCCGTCAAATTTGCGTTTTCGGCCAATAAAAAACTCAGATTTCCTAGAAACGACCAATAAACATAATCATCCACTGATAATATCCTTTTCGCAACTAACAGATTTTCATGCGTTTATTGGTCGTTTCTAACAAACCTTAGTTGGTGATTGGTCGAAAATATAAATTTGGAGTGGGAATGAAATATTTTAGTCTTGATAATTTTTTGACGAATTTCGGCGACCAGTAGCGTTACTTTAATATGGATTAAACCACACCCCTGACGCACCACTCTGACAGTAATTGTGAAATTTGACATAACATAAATTTAATTTGACAGGTAGGTTAAGTGAAGGACATTTTCTGACAAAATATAACTCGTGCATTGCAAATAATCTATAATTTTTGACAAATCTTCACTCATGCAAGTTAAATTTAAAAAAATCACTAGTGCACTTCGTGCGCTCCTGTTTTTTTCAGGGTATATTTACCATAGTTTATGTACAATATATGCATTATCGAGAAATTTGTTTGTTATAGTTTAATACGTGTTGTTAGTATTTTTTTGAATGGTAGGTACCTACTCAATTCTCATGATCATCAGATCTTTTTTCCGCTTTGAACCAGCAACAGGTTGCCTTTTAATATTAAATTAAGTTTATCTTTAAATGTAAATGTATAATAAACATAAATTAATTATTCACTTTCCTCTTTTTTCTATTAATCACTGCGTTTTAAAATTTGGTTAATCAGTTGAACCTTTTTGGCAAGTTGCTTAAATTAAAGGGAATTTATGGAACTGACACCAGCGTAATTTTTGATTTATTGCTTGATGAAAGGCGGTCCACTAGCTTTTGTGTCTCGATTCCACGTTTATCGTGAGCTCTATCGAATTTGCTCTTTAATTTTTGTATGTTTAGTGAATGTTAGCGGTAGTTTGTTTCTTTATCTTGACGCGTTTATCAAGAACTATATTTGTACTTACTTTATTTAATTGATTTGTACATGTAGTGTTATTCGCTGCATATTTACAAAATTTTTACTTTTCCCGAGAGGTGTACCGGGTGTAACTAAATTCTAGTGCAACCAATTTTTTTTTGCATTGATGCATTTATCTTTATGAAATTTAAAGTGGCGTTTTCAGAGAACGAAATACATAAAATCGTGGATTTGTAAAAATATAAACAATGTTCCATTTCAAATAACAAATTTAATGTGCTTTCCGGTTAAACCGGAAATGAAATTTTAACTTAAAGTTCACGGCTTTATGTATTTTATTCTCGGAAAACACGAATCCAAATGTTATATAGGAAGATGCATTTAATGCAAAAGATATTTAGGGTGTACCAGAATTGTGTTACTGCCGGTAAAGATTACATTTCTGAAAATTCTTGGGATTGATTGAATCTGAATTTTAAGCAATCTTGGAGCATTTTAGCGCACATATAAGTAGTTATACAGGGTGTGTATAAATTGGCGGAAGTGCTACACGTGGCGATGTTCTTAGTAAAATTCTAAGTCGAAAATCTTAATACGAAAATGTTGTACCATGCTTGGTGTGTCTGCAAGAGGTCCTCAAAGTTTTGACATTCAGTCCTTAAATAAGCGTTATTATTTAATATTTTTAAATGAAAAAGCTGCGATTTGGAATAAAAATAAATTTCGAATAATATTTTTTCCTAGATATTGCAGTTTTCCTTTCAAAAATTTGTGTTAAAAATATGTTAATCACTGATTTGAATGAAAATAATACACATGGCAACATTGTCATTAGCTGTCATCTCTCTTTTTCTCGTATTTATTTCTAGATTGTGTTAGCAGTTAGACGTTACCTAAAAGTTTGCAGCTATGTTTACGAACTAAAGGCTTTCAGTTCGAACAAATATTATAAATACCTACCTAAGTAAAAATTGCTGATAAAAAAATGTCCATACGCAAATCAACGTATGCAAATTTTTGTTTCTTTTAATGGTTCCTGAGGCCATAGGAGGTACGGTACAACATTTTTGTATTAAGATTTTCGACTTGGAATTTTACGAAGAATATCGTCACGTGTAGCGCTTCCGCCAATTTATACACACCCTGTATTTAAGCTGGTATTATATTCTTAAATAACAATGTTCTATTGGTGTAATAGTTATTTACGTAACAAGACCGGAAAGTGGTACTTTGCTGGACGAGTAAGCAGTTTTCGAACGAGCCCTAGGCGATTCCTGAAAGCCTAAGAGTCCAGTAAAGACATTTTTCGGGTATGTTACGTACAATATTTTTTCTGCGTCCGCCAATGACACCAAAAGCATTATCGTCACCATCAATAATTAAACCCAACAAACTACAGGTGAAAACTCGCTTGGTGGTATAACGACTCTTGTTTGACAGTGCAAATCAACAAAACAACTCATCACCATGGCAACCAGCTACTTTCCGGCCCAGGCCGGTAAACAGTTGTTATTACCGTGGCAACCAGTTACTTTCCGGCCAAAAAAATTGATCGGAAACAACCCATTTTCTGGACGGACGCAGAAAAAAGTATGTGCAGAGACTTGTCGAATAATCTTATCCCAGTACAGACGATAGTAACTGTTTTATCTTAAATACATGCCGTATACATCTTGTGCGTAATTTTATTGTATTGTAATGATCCCATTAATAATAATAAAAAAGTTAACGTTTTACAGTCAGGTACCGCCCTTAAGCAATGCATGAGTTGCATATCTAATACGTAGCGGTGCATTAGTATAGTTACGCATTGACTTTTGTTACTCCTGTTGTCAAATGTAAACGTTGCATTAACAGATAATTAGAAGGTTTTTTTAAGCCATATATGTACAGGGTGGTCCAAATTCGATGGGATTGCATGGGTATCTCGGTTAATATTTAAGATAGAGAAACGGTTAAATTACCAAAAATGTGCAGTTTTTTGAGACAAACTCAGAACCGTTTTCAAAAATATTCTATCATTTCCGGTTTTCGAGTTATCGAATAAAAAGTGTTTTTTTGTCATATTAATAATGTGTCATATCTCCGTTATTGTTTTAAATATCAAAAATATTTATTAAGATTATTTTTGGATATTTTTATGTTGAATTTGATTATACTAAAAAAAATATTTTTACGCTCGCCGTTAAAAAGTTATGACACAAACTTACCTTTTTTTTAATAGAAACGATAGTTGGCTATGACCTATTTAAATTCCTCATTTTTTTCTCATTCCAAATATATAAGGGTCAATGTATTTATTTTTAATAATACGCAAGTTATGAAGGTTTTTTAGTTTTTTTTTCTAAGAAAATCATAGTAGGCTATGAAAACAAAAACCAAACAAGGTGTAAAACCTTACAAAACTCATGTGGTACAAGTTACCAAGGTTTTTTAATTTGTTGTGGAGATAAACATTGTAAATATTTGAAAATAAGAAAACAACGATATAGTCGGTATCAGCAGTAATGTAGGATATTGTTGTTTATCTTATGTTCAAAAAATTTCGTATTTATCTCAATAACAAATTAAAAAACCTTGGTAACTTGTACCACATGAGTTTTATAAGGTTTTACATCTTGTTTATTTTTTGTTTTCACAGCCTACTATGATTTTCTTTAAAAAAAAAAACTAAAAAACCTTCATAACTTGCGTATTGTTGAAAATAAATACATCAACCCTTATATATTTGAAATGAGAAAAAAATGAGGATTTAAATAGGTCATAGCCAACTATCGTTTCCATTTAAAAAAAGGTAAGTTTGTGTCATAACTTTTTAACGGCGAGCGTAAAATTTTTTTTTTTAGTGTAATGAAATTAAACATAAAAATATCCAAAAATAATCTTAATAAATATTTTTGATATTTACAACAATAACGGAGATATGACACATTATTAATATGACAAAAAAAAACACTTTTTATTCGATAACTCGAAAACCGGAAATGATAGAATATTTTTGAAAACGGTTCTGAGTTTGTCTCAAAAAACTGCACATTTTTGGTAATTTAACCGTTTCTCTATCTTAAATATTAACCGAGATACCCATGCAATCCCATCGAATTTGGACCACCCTGTATAGTTTCAGAATTTGAAGAATTAATTAACAATCCCTTTATTCGATTTTAACAGCTAACGTTTATTGAAATCGACTCCAAGAATTTAATTTTAGAAACTCTAAATTGCACTAAAGGCCGTAGACTATTTGCAGACCCCTTAACTTACTTACCTAAGCGAGAGATCCCATTAAAAAGTTTGTATAACACTGGTTTTATGCCCTAGTAATATAACTGTATAACAATACTTTACTTTAATGAGCTCGTGTACTTAAAATAATTCTTTTTAATTGTTTTGTGTGCATAAAATACTTTTAAAGCGCAACGATATAGGGGACAATGTCATAAACGAAAAAGAGATAGATAATATTACGAAAGATCGTGTTTAGGATATCCTAACGTTATATTACGTTCCAAAACCACACTATTAAAAAATTAGCGTGATTCAAACATTTAACCTTCGCAGACAACATTTACCTACATTTGCGTACTGTGCATGTATTTAGCATTGATCTGGTAAAAAAAATAGGACACTGTGTTTTAAAAAGAGTTATAAATATAAACACAATATTTGCTTGTGTTGCGCAATGGTAACAAAGAAGTAGAACAAATTATTCCAGTAAGTAATAACGGACGATTTTCCGATTAACCTTAACCCAAATAAAAGAAAACTGGAGTGGCAACAAAGAGCCACTCACAAATTTCACGAGCAACCAGGACGAAAATTAATATAGATTCATTATGTACTAGACCTGCAAACACTCGATTAAGGGCAAAAACCGTCAAGTGTGCTTGGGTGTCGTCACTATTTTTCTATTTTTGCGAAACGTTTATGCTGTGCGCCGTGTCTGCGAGTTCGTAATTGAACAGCGAGAAAAGCAGCGGTTTCGTATAATTTTTCGAATAAGTGCAGCGCTTCATGTTTAAAAGCTGGTCGAATGGGTATCTCGTGTATGTGGGTCACAAAATACCAACGCTACTGCTCGCTAATAATAGTATTACGAGATGCGCTAGTGACGGAATTTTCACAGAAACATAACGTTTATTTTTGTGGCCACAACCTCGTTTATCCTGAATTCAAAAAAATTAAATTACCACTAAACTTGCGCATAAGCGTTTATAATTACGCTACACCTAAAATAATCAACATATACAAAATATACCAGTACTACAACAACATAACTCGTTTGATAATTGGGCAGAATTCTTGCACAAATCTTAATTGACAATAATTTAATTACAAAGGACTACATTCCTTTATAACGCACATTTAAAAAATGTAAGAAATAAAAATTTACGTTGTTAAATTTCAAAAAGTAACAGCAAAGACACAATTCATTTAAAGATACAAATACTACGTCATTTATCTACATAATCACTTTCGTTTTCACTACACTCATCACACACCCTTTAGTCACGAATGCACCCTTTCTTTGACCACATAATCAATCTCAAATCTTCCTCATCTCAAAGCGTCCTTGAGGGGAACGAAACCAAGGTGGATCATCACCAACCAAGAGGAAAAATAGTGGAATGTGCTTTTGCCGACGATTTGATGATCTACGCAAAGAACGAAAAAGAACTATAAATGAATGTAGACATCTGTAAAACAGTATTAGAAAAGAGAAACATGAAAATAAATGTCGCTAAAACCAAAGTAATGACAATTGAAGGGCTTGGTGCAATAACCGGCTAAACGCAATTTTCGAGCAAAATGCATTTTGGAACTGTTATTGTATAGACATTTTTTTAACATCGTTTGGTGTAAGAATCGTCCATGTAAAGGGTTTTCCAATAAGAATGATATGATTTTTAAATGAAATTTTAACCATGGTTAAGATGTTATAAATGTCATTAGTTGTCATTTGTATTGACTATACACTGACAATTCATCATGGTTAAATAAACCCTTCAAGAACGTTTGGTTATTATCCAAAAGTTTTATGAAAACAGACGTTCTTTTGTAAACACTCAACGTGCACTTCGCGAAGACTATGGTCCACATAATCGCCCTTCTGTGCTTGCTATTCGTAGGATCGTTGAAAATTTTGAAAGGAATTTTACTCCTTGCGATGCGAAAACACCAACAAGACGTCGAAATGCAAGAAGTGAAGGGAACATTGCTGCTGTAAGAGATAGTGTTGAAGAGGTTCTAAATTTATTTATTCCTCGTCGTGCTCAAGAATTAGGGCTCAGAGGAACGACTACAACAAGATGGTGCCACATGTCACACTGCTAATGCCACTATCGACCTAGTGCAAGAACAGTTTGGTGAAAGGATAATTTAAAGAAATGCAACTGTTGGTTGGCCTCCAAGAAGTTGTGATTTAACTCCTTTAGATTACTTCTTGTGGGGTTATTTGAAATCTAGGGTCTATGCAAACAAACCAAGAACCCTTGATGAATTACGATTAAACATCGAACGCTGCATTCGTGACATTAGGCCCGAGTTATTGCACAAAGTTTTCGAAAATTGGGTTAAACGAAACCGCTCGTGTGCGCAGAGTCGAGGTGGACATTAAGTGACGTGTTATTCAAAACATAATGTAATATGCTGTGCTTCAAAATAATATAAAAAGTTTGTTTGTATCTAAAATAGTTTTTATTTTATTGTATCGTAAAATCATATCGTTCTTAATGGAAAACCGTTTATTAAATAAGAAAATATATTTATCATGAATTTTTGCCCCACACACAAGGACTGCAAAGAGTTTTTTTAGTTTTTCTCAAAACTACATAGCTGATTCTTGCCCCAAACCCTTTAATTGGAAATAAAGAATCAAGTATAACAATAAAACTAGATAGAAAAAAGATAGAGCAAACAGAAACATTCAAGTATTTGGGAGTAAATATACATAAGGATGGAGAGGAAGAGGCTGAAATCAACAACAAGATAGTGAATACAACTAAACTCTTCTACACACTTGATAACACATTCCTAAGGAAAAAGGAAATATACAAGAAAACGAAAATGACAGTGTACAACACTAATACAAACCACTTCTGACATACGGATGCGAAAGCTGGGTGTTAAGCAGCCAAATGAAAAGCAAAATACAGGCGCTACAAATGAAGTATTTAAGAAGCGTCAAAGGTATTACCCGAAAAGATAAAATACGAAATTAGACAATTACAGCAGAACTCAATGTTAAACCAGTTTTGGAAAACATAGAAAAACAACATCTAAAGTGGTTTGAGCATCTAGTAAGGATGGAGGATAGAAGACAAACGAAAAGAATATGACTAGCCAAATCTACACCGGAAAGTAAAAGAGGAAAACCGAGGAAAGCATGGAATCAAGTGGTGACTGAATGTCTGAAGGATAGAGGAATGTCCTGGAGTGAGAGGTTGAGGAAGGCAAGGATAGCAAGGAACAAAAGAAAGTGGACAGTGTTTATTCATGAAACTGGTTGATGTTTTGCAACGTACCTTACCACCTTCGGGTATTAAATAAGGCTTTGATTTTAAAAAAAGACAGTTTGTTTATATCGAATAGGTGTTCTACTTTGTTATTATGTTTTTGCTTAAATTTTGAAAATCAACGCATTGACGTAAATATTAAATATAATTTAAATCGGTTCCGGGGTTTCTACGAAAATGATACAACTTATCAAACGCGAAAGTAAATGAATCACTGTTTTCAAAACTAACCTAAGTACATTTTACCTAACTTTTGGGAATATTGAAAAACTGTTTAATTTATATTAAAGTTTCACAAAAAATCAAACAACATGCGTTTTTGAAGATCTACTTAGGTGTTATTAAAATTGATCCACATCAATTCTATTTTTCTTTTAATTACTTAATTTTCCAATTAATAATTAATGGACTTTTGTTGTTTTTGCAATCAATGTGATTTCAGTTTTGAGAATCCCTTTATTTCAAGTTAATATATAAAGTAAGATAACAAATATCTATTTTCAAAGTTAACTTAAAAATATTAATGTTTAATTTGTTTGTATAAACGGTAAATAAATGAACAACTAGGTACACATTTTTATGAGCTATAGGCATACAATGAAATAGGGTACCTACTTTTCAAAACCTCGGGAAAAATACTCAGAGTAGTCGTAAAATTCTGATTTTTAAGTATCATAATAAAAAATAGTAAATTTTGTGTTTGTTTTTCGTTTGTTGGCCAGATCAAAATTGTTAACATATCTCTTTATCACTTCGAAAAACCGATCACAGGGTAAAAATAAATTAAGAAGAAGTGTTTCTGGAGTACTCAGAAAAGTTATTTTGTCGTTTTCGACATGTAATCGCAGCCTCACTTTCCTCCATTGTTCACCAACGGCAGTCAATTTTATAACTACAATATATAAAACTCGAATCTTGAGTCAGAGCACACAACGTAGAAGTGAATATGTCAAACGTAAACGTCAAAAATATGCAGGCTCTATCAGAGGGGGGACAAAAGGGGCAAATGCCCCGGGCCTCACGATTTTAGGGGGCATCTTACAAATTTAGGGGCCTCACAATGTTTAACTCGGCCTGTAAAAAACCTTGCGAATTTGAAAAAAGCGAGAGCCATCAATCAGTATGAACCGGGACGGATTTGAAAACAATTCAAGAAAGCGAGGACCCTTTTTTAAATTACACTACCCCGGGCCTCATGTTCTCTGAAAGGACCTGCTGATATGTATGTATTTTGACGGACCGTACTGTACATAAGCCGCAGCCGCACTGTTGTGGAAGAGTACTTATTACTCTTTTATTTATCGTTGTTAGTTATGGCTCGTGATCGTCTTTGTAATGTGGTTGGACCCTCAAACGTTGTTTTACATAGTACACAGGTCTAGAGCAATTAGTACACAGTAAGAAACAAATAAAACACAACAATTTTAACAACAAACTCCTTTATTTTTCGACTGGCTGTACATTGCTCGGGGTTTGGTTCGTAACTATCTAGCGCGACTGTCCCCATATTTTAGGTTCCCTGTTGCTATCCCTTTTTTATTGTAGTTGCATCTTTGTCATTCTTTCTTATGAACACATAATTGTGCAAGTAGTTTGTTCTACTTATGATGTACAACTTTATCAACAAATCGTTTGTTGATTGACGAAACCCAAATGCTGGCAATAAGCGATTCATATGTAAGGACCCTTTAAGGACGCTATGAGAGGACGGATTTGGTGGTAATGACGGGTCAAAGAAGCGGTGCGTTCCTGGCTGAATGCACCGAGCAAAAACATTTTTTTTAACACCCGTATAGTTTACAGCACAATTAGATTGATGCGAACTACTTCTTTTACACTTTAAAGATCGACAAAGCCAATTTAATGAAAACGTGTTTCAATAATTTAATAATCTCTGTAATGGGTCATTTTAAACAATTTTTAGTTTCATTTTTTTCATAATCGCGTGTGTGCATAGTAGGGTAATAACTAACGGCACCGACTAGAGCTAAAAAAAACCACACAAAGAGATACCATTTTTTTTTTGTAAATGTACACTTGTTGAGTTTATTTTTATTCTCCAAATATTACTTTTTTAAACAAACCCGTTTTACTACAAGAAAAACAGAGACTTGTCAAATATTTAAATGAAAAAGATAATTCTTGAGTTGTGTTTACTAATTGCGATGTACTTTATAGTGGACTATGTTTGTTTTATAGGTTTGATTAAATCTATTTTGGGGACAAGTAATCCCGTAGCAAATAAAACAGAGAGCTATGAAAACGTTCTCAAACGACTTAGAGTGCAAACAGCAGAGGCATCAAGGCCGACGCCGTTGTGTCGTTAATTGGCGTCCATATAGCCATCGGTCGTCGCCTGATATTACTCTAACATTGCTTCGCACTTTACTGTAACGCCATTTAATATTAAGGAGGCGCACATAAATATAGAAGTCAGTTTTTTCGATTACATATTGTAACTTATTTTGTGTGTGTAACGCAAGCGAGGCTCCAAGCAGGTGTTAAACTGGTTTCAAAGCTTGAATTCATTTATTTAATTTATTTAAATAGCTTGTTACCAAGTCTTTTATCTTTATTGTAAACTTGGGTGTGGGTTTCGCATTGTTTTTGTTTATTTTTATCAATAATCGATGTGAAATATTAAGAATATCTAAGGCGCAAAAGCCAAGAATTATATAATACTTAATCTGCGAAATGGCAATGTGAATTTGGGACCACTTCTGATTAGATTAGGGTAGGTTATGTGTGTTAAGGTTATAATGTTTGCCACATTAATCTCATGGCTGTATTTTTATTTATTTTATATTCGCAATAGTGCATAAAAATTATGCTTTTTGTATGTTTATAACAACGTTGGAATAGACTTGATTGCGTTTTAGTGATTTTATGATGTCAAAAGATAATTGATCATAAAGTTTCGTTACCTTCACTGATGTCATATTGAAATCAGTCAGTGGGATCGTTTTAACTTGTTAAAATATTCACATGATTAAAGCACAGGTTGGTAGGGTTCACATTTATCAAAATTTTGCGTATGAATATCAATAATTTCAAGTTTAACACCTTCGCGGACAGCGGCTGCATATGCTTATGCAGTCATTTTGAAGTGATAAACTGGGACACGTCTCCATATGCAGTCAGAGTAAATCAGTCCAGGAGAAGGATGACTGCTTTTGCAGTCATGTTTTGCGTTTAAATATATGTAGATAAACATTGACTGTGACTGTGACTGTGAACACGGGGCACTTTTCATGTATATTGTTTAACAGCATTTGTAAGCAACCTCTACTTTCGAAATAAAAACTCTACCCATAGTGGCACGACTGCATTTGCAGACGCGTCTCAGTGTGTTTATATGCGTTGAATTAGGAGGTGCGCTTATTGGTGTCTTCTGCAAGTACAGTTCATTTTATCAATTTTATACGTATTTAAATATAAAATATGTATTTATTTAGGCATATATGAAGCAATTCAAATAAGACAGAATGACCCAGAAATAATAGAACAAGGTGAAAAGAAAAATATAACAAAAATAAAAGCATATAAAAACTAAAAGAGAAAGAAATACACCAAAACTTTTAAGATTAATTAAAACAGGGAAGCAAACGCGCAAAGGGGACGAACAAGGAAAGGATTTGGAGCATTTATGGACTGATTTCAAAAGACTTATTTTCTATTCTTCTGAAAGGGCATGTGGGACAATGAAACAGGGTAATAGTAAAAATAGGAAACAAACTGCCTGGTGGACCGAAGAAGTCAAAAGAGAAGTAAAGGAAAAGAAAAGACTATGGAAAAAATATCTGACAACAAGCAAAGCAACAGATTACAAAAAATATAAACAACAAAGAGAAAAGGCGAAACGGACAAAAGCAAAGACTTGGGAGGACTTTGGGAACAGAATGGAAGACGTTATGCGAGCAATCAAAAACTTTTCTACAAGGTATTAAAAAACCTAAGACAAGATAAAAAACATACATTAAAGCAAATAATGGATAAACAGGGAAAAATACTGACAACATAAAAAGAAATTATCGAAAGACGGGGAAATTATTTTAAGGAGTTATTGGAAAGTGATAACATAATAAATGATGAGAAAGAAGAACAATGGCAAGAGGAATACGAAATAATCGAACAAGAATATGAACAAGAAATTCCGAAGATGAGTTGGATAGAGCGATACATAAAATGAAAATTGGAAAAGCAGCTGGTCATGATGGCATTTTACCTGAAATGATTAAATACATGGGAGTAGATGGAAAGAAAATGCTGCTAAGAATAGTAAACAAAGCATGGCAGGAAAAAGATAATTCAAAGGACTGGGAGATATCTGTTATATTACCGATATTCAAGACTGGCGATAGTAAAAAATGCGAAAACTATAGAGGCATATCTCTACTTGGTGTAGTAGAAAAATTATATGAAAGAATTTAGGAGAAGAGATTATGGAAACATTTCGAAAGAAATTTGGAAGAGGCGCAATGTGGCTTTAGACCGGGTAGTAGCATGCAGGATCTAATTTTTACGTTGCCAAGGGAAAAGATCTGGAAGATATTGAAACAAAGTAGAGTTGGAGAAGGATTATTAAACGCCATCAAGAGTTTATATAAGAGTAATAGAAATTATGTGCGAACCCATAACAACAGGAATTTATAACAACAGTGGGAGTAAGACAAGGAGGCACAATAAGTCCACTGCTCTTTGTATTTGTTATGGATAAAATAATTAATAATTGCAGAAAATGGGACATTGGAGGAAGATTAAGGTGGCTTGGAATCTACTACGCATGCCAGAAAGTAGATACGCGTAAATAGGATGGAAAATGCAGATGGAGGGAAAAAGAAATAGACGAAAATGGGAAAAAGAAGTGAGGCAGAGATTAGAAGAAAAATGAGTCAGCTGGAGAGATGTGCCACAATTAGCTAACGATAGGCAGGAGTGGAGAAACATAACATATGAATAGAAAAGCATACCTCGACACCGAAAGGTACAAGAGGAACCGATTAAGAAGAAGAAGAAAATGAATCCAAAAGAAGAAGCATGCAAATTTACGAAGATGTTGATACAATTTTTGTTAAATAACTATAGAATAGTTTTTTTTTTGTGTAAAATTATTGTCTCCTTACTTTTTTTTATCTGTCCAACTAGGTAAATTAATCTTTTTACTCATTTTTACTATTGTTATTACGAATTTATCATTTTTTCAAATAATGTAATGATATTGGATACGACTGCTTATGCAGCCAAATGGATTGGGACATGACACATGACTGCATATACAGCAATCACTGTTTTAATTAAAAAATGCGATGATAGTCGTTTTTACATGTTGCACAAGTATTTTTAGTGTGAAATAAGTAAAATGACATCAAAAAGTAAAGTGCGATTTTTGGAAGTCATAGTAAAATCGCACCATCCGCGTAGGTGTTAAATTACTATTTAAAATGTTCTTGTCACAAAAGAACAAACCAATATTTTTATTCTCAATAAGTTGGCCACAAATTGAATGACTGCCCTGCTACCGTATTGCTTATATTCTTTAAAAAAATGTGTGATACCGATACTCGGTATATTTATGAAGCAGTTTACGTTGACTGATACTTCCAGAATAAAGTTGCTCTAGTTTTTACGGCCGCCGTAAGGTTCTAGGTTATATGGTGGCATTATACAGTTAAACTAATGATATGTTTATAGATTTTAGCCTGAGGTGTCTCTTGTTTCGGTTATACTGATCTCACTTTTCATATCTTTTACAAGATCAAACGACGCTGAAGGTCGTCAGATGTTCGTAAATTGTTAATTAAACACTTTATTATCCAACTTTGGTTCTGGAATATTTTAAACTTCAACTTTGGTTAAATTTAACCTGAAATTGGTGATAACCTTAGAGAAAGATAAAGCATGACTGTAATCTCTCAGGTTTGTTTATGGTTTTGATCTTTAAACGTTTTCTTTTATTTTTATTGCTCTCACTGTTTACTTGATAACACTTTTCTGTTTGGATAAAACTAATACAAAGTACTCTCATAACAACAATTACGTTTTTGTTTGTTTGATAATTTTAATATTCGGGATTAATACTTGTATGTGGGATTTTTGCACATGTAACTGGTAGGAAAACAAAAAGTTTGTCACATTTCGCATTCGTTTGTCGTTGTGTTTATTATTATGTTATCAGTAGATAGTAATATAACAAGTGCATTGAAAATGATCGATAATTTTTGGTAAATAGGCCCGAATGCAAGTTGAGCTGAAAAAAACACTAGTGCACTAGTGATTTTTTCTGATTCAACTTGCATGAGTGAAGATTTGTCAAAAATTATAGATTATTTGCAATGCACGTTATATTTTGTCAGCAAATTTCCTTTACCCAACCTTAACCTACCTGTCAAATTAAATATGTTATGTCAAATTTTACGAGTACTGTCAGAGTGGTGCGTTAGGGGTGTGGTTTAATCTATATTTAAGTAACGCTACTGGTCGCCGAAATTCGTCAAAAAATTATCTAGACCAAAATATTTAATGCCCTCTCCAAATTTATATTTTCGACAAATCACAAACTCAGGTTTCTTAGAAACGACCAATAAACGCATGAAAATCTGTTAATTGCGAAAAAGATATTATCAGTGTATTATTATGTTTATTGGCCGTTTCTAGGAAATCTGAGTTTGTTATTAGTCGAAAACGCAAATTTGACAGGAGGGTCAACATCTGACAGGGGTATGTAAAATTATTACCGTGTAATAATGCTCCTATTGGTAGTACTCTAGAAGATTTAAGATTAGCGATTGGTTGAAAACGCAAATTTGAAACGTGAAGGAAATTTTCGGTATACTTTATGCGATAGTAATATTTTTGCAATAATTTATTTTTAAATCTATTTGTCATTGAAGTTTAAGGGATTTGCCAACCTTGTGTAACCGTATTGGTAAGTAGGACGTTAAAAGATCCTATAATTAAATACGACCCCAGTTTTATGTGTTAATATCAATATCTTCTGCATTAAATTATATTAAAAAATAATACAAATTTGCTAATAATTTATTATTACAATATTTGTACGATAGTTGCGACCCAATGCGATGCAGTAGTTGCTACCAACTACTGCATCGTTAAATAAAGGTAAATATTTAAATGTAACACAAAGGGGTAGTTTAACAAGGTGACGCATGACCTACTTTGCGTTATTGCATATAAATCGCGGAGTAGGTACCTAGACCTACCTAGATTCTTAAATACTTACCTCTTAGATAACATTTGCTAGAGTCTATACGTTATGTAGTTGGAGGGGCAGAATTACTTTCACCGTAGCCGGATGTATATCTGACGTTGTCTTATTACACAAGGCTGATATGATCCTTTTTCCCTCTCGTCTATTTTATTTGCATTTATGAAGCGGGAAGAACAAAAATTATGGTATATTGCAGTGATAAGTCGTAACTAACTGTCAATTAAGAATAAATTAATTACAAGCGATTTAACAAACGGATAGCCAAAATAGGTGCATGTTTTTTAAAGTTGACAAGTTGAATGGAAAAACAACACTTAACTTTTTTAAAGTATGTTGAATGGCAGTGAATGATGAAAACGACATAATTCGACAGACAAAACGCGCGCCTCTAACAACTAAAATAATTCACTAAACATTTGCTAAACCGGTTGGTTTTCCGAATCAAAATATTAAAAAAAAATTGTTTATAACTGAGTACTATAAATGGCACATGGGATTTAGAAAGCAATACGAGTGACATTTTTTAATAACAGTGATGGGTAATGAAATATTTTTGTACCAAAATTATTAATATCAGGAAATACACACTTCACATTGAGCCAAGGTGGAAATGTTGCCTAATAGTCGCACAATTTTAAATTATTATTTTTTCTTCTTGAGAAATTAAGAACCAATTGCATAAAACATTTGACATCGCCATCAAAGTTAACCTTGGGATTATTATACAGGGTGTTTCTTAAATATTGCAAAAAAAAATCGAAGGTGATTCCTTATCAAAAATTAAGAGGGGCTATCATATACAATTTTTTCCTTAGACGTCTCTTTTTGGAGTTACACCCCCCTAAAGGGGAGCAGTAAAACTAGGTTTTTATTTTATTTCTCAAATTTGGATAAATGTAGGAGAATGATATTTGGTAGATGTTTTATACTTATTAAAAGGTTTCCCATAGTAATATTTTTAATCATCTCCCACATTCACAGGGGGCTAAAAAGTGCGACCCCTGTTAGTTTTTTTTATCAGAACTTTTATGGTGCCTTTCCACGTGAGAGTAAAGTACTCTCGATAGCAGCGTCGCCAAGGATACAGCTAATCGCGAGTTACTCTCAAGGGCTGTATCCTTGGCGACGCTGCTATCGAGAGTAGTTTACTCTCACGTGGAAAGGCACCATTAAATGAGTTGAAAACCCTCCAAAATAAAATTAAAAACCTAATAAAAATGAAAGTAATGTAAATAGCGTCAGTAAAATTTTGTCTTTTGCCAAAGTTGGCACGCGTGTCTTCCCTGCTTTATAGTGATATTTTTGATTTATGTTCGTCAGCATGACCTGTATCATTAAATTTTCCATTTATTTGTATTCTCTCTTTTACTTTCACTAATCCGGATTATCGCTTTCCGGACGACCTCTCCAGTTTATCAATCCGAATCAGCAAGGATGTGCTGTAGTCGTGTATAAACAACGACAATCATTGTCGTATACCTACCTACATGGTCTTACAAGACAAGTAACAACTTTTTTTTATACGTTTCTAGGCTAACCAATAAATTATCTGATGTACTTTTTTAGTAATTGTCTCACTACATTTTCAACTTCTGTTTTAATTAAACGTATCAGGAAAATTTATTTCTCTTGGCGTATTCCATTTTGCATTGTTGAATTTGTCGTTTCACTAAGGAATTTTCGAGGTCGCATGTTTCAGTATTTAGTTATACGTAGCAGTATGATAATATTGATTAGGTTCCGTCTTCGAGAGAATGCGTCCATCGCACCATATCAAGTTTCTAATATCTGAAGTACGTGTAGGTATTAAATAAACTAATTTTAAATATTGAACGAAATAATTAACTTATGGGATCCCGCTGGCCTTGCATGATTTTTAATACTGTTTTCAGTGCTAAGCAGTTATGTTACTTAAAATTGGAGTGAATGACGTTCTTAAAGAATTTGAATCTATCCAGAAAATTTAAACCGTTATCATATTTCGCTTTTTATATTGTAATAGTTATTGCTTTTTTTTGTGTTCCTTTAAGTGTTAATTGCTTCTCCATATAGAGACGGCTACTTCAGTAGCTGTATTGCGTTTTATATTTTAATTCGTTTTTGTATAATTTAGAAACTTTTCCGACAACTCGACCATCAGTACTCGGTGAAATCCGCCTTGTTCGTGCACCAATTGAAGTCTTAAGCCTCGGGTATACTTTCCACTTACTCACATGCTAAGAACGTGATTGTATTACAAGACTTGGATATTTAATTAGGTAATCCTGTTGAAAATCTGAAAAATATAAGCTTATTACGGTGACATGGAAAATAGTTTAAATTCGATAAATTATTAGGGTATCTAGATTATATTAAAAAGACAGCAAATTGTTCAAAATGTAAAGTTTTTCCATGAAAATACTGTAGAATTTATTTTTAAAAAAAGTTTTCATGCACTAATTTTGTTATGCAGCCATTTCTCTAGCTTAAATAATAAGATAGATACGCATGTAATCGAATCGACCACGGTGGGTCAAAAATGTCGACGGAGTTTGAACAGTTATTAGTTTTTTTGATAATTAATTATTTTTATTTATTTGTGGTTATACATGAGTACAAAGCTAGAAGATTTGTTCACACTGTGAACGTAAAACAACTTCTTTTAAATGGCGCCATTTTTGGCTTTGTACATACGGCATGTTCTATGGCAGCTCGCAGTGTAACTAAATTAGGAGCCCTAGGCACAATCTAATTTCGGGGCCCCTACCCTCCTTTTTTAACGGGAACAAAAATTGCACTTTACGGTCTGAAAAATGTTATTTTCATTTTATTTTTTTTAAATCTATTCAACTTAACAGACTACTAGAACTATATCATATTAATTAGACTATGGATATAAAAACGTATTAAATAGGAACCTTGCGGGCTTTTAACTTTGTGAATTTACTAATAATGTTTTCATATTCTAAAAATTGAACATCATTTTCAATAAGCATAACTGATAAGGCGTTTAAATAAATGCATACGCGAATAGTTTTTCACACGTTTTAATACCGAAAATGATCTTTCGTCACTTGCATTGCAAATCGGTAACGTTAAAAAAATCTTTAAGATAGTCTCCACGTTAGGAATTATAGATTTAAGTCTTTCAATTAACGCCCTATACATTTCAACAGGATTCGACACTTTTTCTTCTCGAATAAAGTTAATGAAGTGATGAAGTTCATTTTTAAAATATGTTATTTCGATATCTTTTCATATTTTAAAGTTAAATTTTTTACACATTCATCGTCGTTTATTGATACATTTAAAAACAATTAAAATCTTTTAAAACTTCGTTGTAAATTGCGCTTTTATTATTTAGTTCAGATATAAGTTTATCGCAAATTACATTGTGAGTGTTTATAACGAAATTTTGTTTAGCACAAATGTTTATCACTAGGTGATGTCTCGTCGAACTGCAATTTTCTCTTCTTTTTTCTCCCCTTTCCGAATATCCGATTTTCAGTGAGTGCATTTGCAACTTTCTCAATTTAGGGCCCCCGCGATGCGGGTCTGAAGCTTGTTCACATACACCTTCTCTTTTTGGTAACCCCACAAAAAGCAGTCAGGGACCGTCAAACCTGGAGACCGTGGCGGCCAGGTTATTGTAGATCTTCCTGATGTTATTCGTTCTCCAAAAACATCTATTAAAACTTGCATTGTGTGTATTGTGGCTTGCTGAAACCACATTTCAGGTCTTATTTCCACTGCAGATCGTACAATATTTTAAAGCATGGCCCGATATCGTTCTCCAGTGACTGTCACTACATTACCATTGTCATTTTCGAAGAAGAACGGTCCGATGACTGGCTGTAAGGTTACTCCGCACCAAACCATGCACTTAAAAGGGTGCAATTCACGCTACTGTGTTACTCTTGAATTCTCGGTACCTACTCCATATCCTGCAATTATGCTTATTGACGTAACCGCAGAAATTAGGGCACTACAGCCATCGATACTAACAGTTGCCATAGTACATGCTGCAGAAACAGCCTGTCTTTGCAAAGCCGAAAATAGACGCCATTAAAAAAAAAATGTGTATCGTTCATTCTGTGAACGTGAACCAATCTTTCAGATTCGTACATAAATATAGAAGGAATTAAAAATAGCAGAGCGGAAAATAATGAGAACAATACTAGGAGTAATAAAAGTTAATGACAGCGAATGTAGGCATGAACCATGAATTACTGAAGGATTGAATGGTGAGGACTTGGTAAAAAAGAATAAAGTGGCTGGGGCATGTATGGAGAACGGGAACGAAGGAAATAGCATTATCAATGCTACAGTGGGAACCAGGAGGTAGGAGAGGACGAGGAAGGCCCAGATCTGGGTGGTTGAAGGAAGTGGAAGAGGATTTAAGGAAGTTAGGAATTGTTAGATGGAAGGAAAAAGCCAAGAACAGGGAGCTATGGCGAAGAATAGGCGAAAAAATAATGAAGTGACGGGGAGCGATCCACCCCATAAACCGGATCTAGAAAGCATTTATGTGTCGCAACCCCACAAGGGGTGTTTAGCCATTACATATAAATACATTAATATAACCAAAGATGAACAAAAATAATTAATAATATAAAACATTACTAACTCTTCAAACCCCTCGTGACTTATGACCCGCTCTGTACATTGGATGTATGACATAAACAATAAATTATCTCCGTATTTCGTATTCATGCAATTTTTTATAACGCAGATCAACGACGACAAATTTGCTTTAACATTCGAGCATCTGGCAACGTCGATTACTAACCGTCAATTGTTTTTCATAAATTAATTGTCTGTTTATGTTTGTATGATACGTATTGCGTAGTATATTAACGTACTAACGACAGGTTATAAGCGTATTAAACAAAATTTAAACTAGTTTTAGTTATTTAAAGAAGCCGTTAAAACTTTTTTTTTTTCAAAAAATACTTATTTTGCTTTAAAAAAATTTGCCGTGTATATTAACCCATTCTACTCGATCCAATATTGAACCAAAAACGCAAAAGCTTCAGATTTTTTTATCATAAGGTGGTTAAGGGTTATAGTTGTAAAGGGCTGTAGTTAATCAGATAATGGTATGTGCCTGTTGTGTTAAGAGTTTTTTTTGTAGCGATTTTTCCAATGTATTTAACCTTTAACAGCATTATATGATTAAAAAAAGTACGTCTGACCTTTTTTTTTGCTAAATCGACGCATCTTTGTTCGGACGTCCATTCTTTTCCCCTAAAATTGTTTAAGCGAGACGTTACTCAATAAGAATAAACTAAAACAAAACGCCGCAGCGGTATCAAGGACTTCCAAAGTATCTCGATCTATATCCATAACTTTCCACCGACAATATTTCATCGTGTGCGAGATTTATCCTTTTACAATTGCCTTTACGTGACTTCGTAGTTCCTCGTGTAAATATTTATGGGACGAAGCGACCGTGCTAACAATACAAAGTAAAAAACTAAAAGGGTGTTTTTTAAAACCTGAGGGATGTAATAAGCATTTCAATTTCACGTTTTACACCTATACACTCTTAACTTTATGGCTGTACATGTGAGATGGATGCATACTAACCGTACCTCAATTTGTCGTGGGACGTGAATTTCAAATGATATCGATTAACGTAGTAGATTATAAATTTTGCGTATGGCGATTGGTACAAACCAAAATAATTCGTTTGCTGAAAGGTATCGTGCCGTTTTTCTGTAGATTTAAACGTTAATCATTTATATGGACCGATTTAATATTTTAGTAAAAGCGTTTGCCTGTTTTATTTGGATCACTAAAGGAATCTTGAAAACGATTAAAGTTATAGTTATTTGAACAGGACAGAACTTTCACTTTTGAAAATATCTCAAGACACAGACAAGGATTTCATGATTTAGATTTTAGACAAAGCCAGCCACCTGTAAAATTAAAAAAAAACACATTATACTTAATTTTGTAAACAACTGCAGTGCATGACAAACTCTCCTGTGCAGTGACATTTATCAGGTTTTTTAACGAAAACAAAAAACAAATTAAAAGTAATTAATGAATAATTCATTAAAGTAAAAGTTTGTATATGTAACATAAAAAACCAAAGTAATGGAGATAAGTTATTGTGCGAAAATAAAAGAAGTTAAATCACAAAATATTTTTTAATGGATTATTTCAATAAAGCAATTGATAAGTTGTACAAAAAATTCTTCTATCTTAGCAGTTGATACATATACTTTCCCTTTGCTTTTAAGTAAGGTTTGTTTCAGCAAGGCTATGTTGGTACGATCCGATGAACGATCAGTATATACGCAGTATCGACAGCGTTCCGACAGCGTTTCTAATAGTTCACTGGACGGTTAGCCAGCTATTCCAGCAGCTATCAATTCAAATACAAACTAGTTTGTTGACGGTAAAAACAGGACATGAACGAAGGCAAGAACTGTCGCTGAATTTTTACACGCATACGCTTTTCACAACCAGTCCCTGGTAGCTATGCACCACGTCCCCAATCCCGCGTTAAAACTGTGTTCTTAAGATGTTTACACTTGCGATGCTTAAATGTTTAGGAACCCAATAGACAAAAGTGCCATTTAAAGTTAAGCATGTCGATGAAGCGTTACGACAGCGGCTAATACATTTATTAGTTTATATTTGACGCATGTGCATAAACCAGTTCATGTATCAGTACGTGAATTAGTACAAAATGCGCTGCTGGAACAAACCCATAGTCTCACATGTACATTGTGGACGATGTTCTGGACTGTTCTTGCGGATTTTTTCTGGTGGTTAAAATCGCAACTTTCGATTCGGATTTTGAACGATATTGTCGACATTCCGCATACACCGATTGAGCTTTTATGCCTCAATAACTTTTAATGATTTTTAAATCCGGGGACATCACTGCATTGAGTAGTTTAACGTTACACGTCGCATAATCTAGCTGAAAAATTCACACTTTTTCAGTTATTGATTGCTCTAAACGTAGTAGCTGTATCGAAGGCATAATATGCCTATACTACTCGTTATTCATTTTTTTCTTCTATAAAAGTTAAATCATACCTTTGGAGATAGTTTATCCCTCCCCAAACTATGATGGAATCGCCGCAGTTGTAAAGCTTTTATAATTTTTTCTTCCAAAGGTCACGACAGTAGTACTTTCACCGTTTCAGGACCGTATACATTTTCGTCAAATAACATATTTTCATTCGTTTTATGGCTAGATAATATACTTGTTACCAAATTTCACAACAACCTTAAAATTTCCTGATGGGTATTAATGGCGGTTTTGTTATGATTTTAGCATTAATAGACATGAGTACGGATTTTCCAGTTTTTTTTTTGTAGAGTTGGATACGTTCTTTAAAATTTGCTTGACTCTACGATTCGTAATAACTTGTGAACGCCAGGATGAGTTTTTGTACTGTATGCATTTGGATTTTTGAATGCGTCAAAAGTTCTTGCCAATGAAGATGCCGTTTTATTAAAACATTGAGGATTTTGCAGCGAACGTATGATTCTGAAGTCAATCGAAAATATTCTTTATTCAATCTAATTTTACCGTTAATTGCTATCACAGATAAATCTACCCCCAAAAGTTATGAACTGGATCAATGTTTTTATTTAGTTCACAAATTTTTTTTTTTACTTAGGTACAATAATTTAAAGTTTATTAACTAATAATCGAGTTGACGTAAGCTTTAATCGCGTACTGCACAGTATTAAACATTTTAAAAGCTTCTAGTTATCGTCAGTATTTTTAGTTCAATAAAATTTATGAAAAGGAAGTTGAAGTAGGTATGTTTAAAGGACGTTAAATTTGCACTAATTAATGTACTTTTTAACCTTAACTGTTTTTCAGATATTTTAGTGCCCCGAATAATTAACATGTTAGTCCAAATTAAAATTATCCCATACAAATTGCAATTGCAGCTGTATGACAGAATATACAATTCGGTGCAGACTTCTGCGCATAACTTTTTTCATAACCCGTAAAAATGGTAACTGTTTTTTATGACCTGCGTAAAACGTTAAATTTCACAGTGATATCTGTTATCTTGTCCTTAACCTTAGTGTTTTTCAGTTTTGCGCACAGTGTTTCGACAAACTAAAGGGTAGTTCACACGGTGACACTAGAGTCGCGGCATCAAATGTCACGACATCGCTTGACATTCGGTGTCACGGCACTGGTTCACACGTAAAATGATATATTTGAGTGTCGCGAGATCAAAATAAAAATGGCCGCTTTTGTAACTGCAGTAACGAGTGTTGTAGAGCAACTAATTATTTTGAAGTCGCTATATTCGGGAATATATTTGTCCCATAAACAAGGATATTGCTAATAATGTTCTAAAAATGTGAGCATATCAATTAAAGACATAATGAATAATATAATGACAACTTATTATCCATATATTACACATCCAGTGTGTCCAAAAGGTATGGAATATGCTAATATGCTATATATCTCAGTAAATATCCACTTTAGGGAAAAATGTTTTGAATAAAACTTGTTTGGTACTTAGTTTTCCAACATAAGACAAAATTCATATTTTTTTTCGAATAACAAAAGTGCAATGAAAAAGAAAAACAGAATGTTTTAAATGACAATATACCATATACTCCTATATTATACTCATTTGACAGATTTTTTTTCTTTTCAATGATGGGGTAACCTCAAAAATAAAGAGGTCGGAGAATATCGAAAATTTAAAAGATCGTATTAGGGAAGAGATGAGGTCTATTACACCTGAAATGGTTGGGAATGTTATAAACGGGTTTAAAAACCGAGTTTATCATTGCCAAGCTGTAAATGGTTCACAGATTGAACACTTAGTGTAGATTTCGTCAAAAAATTTTAGTTCTTGTGATGTTTTTGTTATAAATAAATACTAAACAATTAAAATCATTTGAGAGTAAATTTTTGCGTTTTTTTCAAAAAATTGCTTAAGTAAGGGTACTAAAGTTTTGCATCATTAAAAAGAAAAAAGAAATCTTTACGTGTCATTTAAAAAAAATCATTTGTTTTTCATTGCGCTTTTGTTATTCGAAAAAAAAAAATTTAAATTTGGTCTTATGCTGGAAAACTAAGTACCAAACAAGTTTTATTAAAAACATTTTCCCCTAAAGTGGATATTCACTGAGATATATAGCATATTTCATACCTTTTGGACTCACTGTATGATATTATATGTTTATTATGACAAGTGCACTCTTCAAAATATAAAAGTATGGTAGGCTTACGTCAAATGCCGCACTGTCAATATCGATGTCGTGACATCGTGGCATCGCGACATGAGGCTGTTCAGAAGACGACGCTAGTGCCACTGTGTGAACTACCCTTTAGTCTGCACTAAACTGATTAAGTCAGGAGATATTTGCGTAAAGTTTGCGTTATTTTTATTTAAAGCATCTTGTACATTATTGTATGTAGTATTATGTAGCCATTATTTGTTTCCGTAACTTTCGTTTAAAGCATTACATTAACATTTAAATTGCGTAAATTTTACATCACTCTGTATGTGACTAAATGTTTATTGCTGGATGAATCACGTATGACCTCCGTCTCCGTTAATGTATTTAAGTTTTAAGTGTCCATATACTGCCGAGCATAGACCCACACAAAATTGCAAGATGAAAACGATGTGTACGCCAAAATAAATTTGTATTTGTACATCTCTTGTTTTTACAGTTCTAAAGTGAAATAATACCTTTTATTTTGTCAATATGGCGCATCGAACAAGATTAATTCCTTGCGAAAGCCATCGAATCCTCTTTACGATCGTTTTTTATTCTGTTATAGAATCGACCTATAACTATAAAAAAAAATAATAGCCCGAATTACAATTTTTCACGTGGTTGTAACGTTACTAGCGGTTTTGTTAATATTATTACTGTTCTCTAGCAACAGATTTTTGTAAACGTGTTTTTAAATTCGGCTTAAAATAGAAACGATCTGTCTCTACCTTTTATTTGCTGTTTACTTCGCATAATTTACTGTGACATTGTTTATGTAATCTAAAATATGTATGCTAGCGGTTGGGTTGTTTTCCGCCATAGTTTAGCAATTCAACGCAAGCAGTACCGTACTAAACATTTTATATATACGTAATATTTTATGTAGAATTAGTGAACTTGCCGAGTTCGTCAAATAAGCAAGGTATAAAAAACCTTTAACGGACCTTTAACATCACCCTCATTAACTTGGTCACTAATAGAGGATCAGGTAAGTGGTTGGTGAATAAACCACATCGATTTGCTCTTGTAAAGTAAAATTCATCGTGGAAATGCAATAATTTAAGATAAAAATGACAAGTTTTTGTCGTTAAAGAAGTCAACAGTCAGTTTTTTCGATTTCCACGGCACTCTATTTGCTTCAATAACGATTAGAAGAAAAAATGTCAAATATCTCGAAAAGTATGAGTTTTGGGTACCTATAGGACGTATATAACAAAAAATGAAGCTCTCTTAAAGACGAATTCGATGACATAAGAAAATACATGGGGTTTGCATTTGAAAAAATTGAGTTACGAGCTTTTGAAAATCATGGAAGTTGCCACCTATTTATGAACACCCTGTATGCGTGATTCAAACTTTTTCGGATCGAGCTAATAGAGCAATGTTTTCTGCATGTCCTTACCAAATTACAACTCTGTGCTTCGAAAAATGACTTCAGGAGATTTTTTTAAATAAAGACTTCAAACCTTGAAAAATTTTGAAAATTATTTTTTTTTAGTGACGAGGCCGCATAAAAACCTGTAGTATTTTATATCGATGTAAAGCTAAAATAAAGGCGGTCAAGAATATTAAATAAAAAATGGGGCGTTGTATTTGAAATATAAAAGTTGCTATTGGTTCCAGAGAGGTGACTCGCCCTGTATATTTAAAAATATTTTTATCGTGTTTGGAAGAAAAAACTGTATGAAATAGCGTTTGAATCAACTTTCTATCTCAAACCGTTTAGCCACAATCGACTAATGACTCACCCTGTATGGTGTATAAGGGTTGATGTATTTATTTTCAATAATACGCAAGTTACAAAGGTTTTTAATTTGTTTAAAAATGAAAAACAAAAAGTAGGCTGTGAAGACAAAAAAAAAACAAGTAAAACTGGAAATGATAGAATATATTTGAGAACTGTTCTGAGTTTGTCTCAAAAAACTGCACATTTTTGGTAGGTAATTTAACCGTTCTTCTATCTTGACTATTAAGCGAGATACCCATGTAATCCCATCGAATTTGGACCACCCTGTACATACGTTGACTTTCAAAAAACCGCAATTTCATTTCTTTATTATTTTAAATTGCACCACTTAATAGAGTATAGTAAGCAAAGCCACAGGCGTGAAGATTTAAACTTGCCTTTCATTTACTTACTACTTCTGTAAATATAATGTTAAGTGTGTCGCACAATACGTTTCACACTATTACACATTATATGCAATTGATATTTTTATTCGGTAATTTAACTAGAATTTAAAAACAAATGGTGTGTCAAAACATAACCCAACTTCACGTATTTGGGGTATTCCCAGCATGTATTACGGCCACTCCGTCCCTGGGCAGCGTAATTTGCCTAATCCTTCTAATATTTTATTTATCTCCGACTTCTCGATATTCAAAGTGATCGTTGAGCTGTTCTTATCTTTAAATAAATAATATTTTGATAAGCAAATTTGTTTTGTACAAAATTTCATACCGTTTCGGCAACTGAACAAAACGTTTTGTAGAAATATTAACTTGACGTAGCATGTACGAAAACAGATAATATTGCTCAACTGTAAACAAACGTATTAAAATTCTATTTAGTTTTATTTGTAAGATAAAAACACAATGAATGTCTTGCAGTTTCTTGTAAATGCATATTTTGAATTGAAGTTTTGCACTTTAAATGTATCTTACAAGTTAATTCGGTTTAAATAACTTCACCGTGATTAAAAAATACTTTCAAAACGTAGAAATAAGTTAAACATTTCTGCTTTCTCCAAGCGAAAAATACAACATAAGAAATTGTTGTAGCTAAAAATCGACTTCCACTTCAAATACGTATGCATTTTGAATATATTCTTAGTACATTTGCCTTATCTGTGGTAGAATATAAATGTAAAAATCAAATAGACACCGAAGATTAACAAAAAGGATTTTATGTATTCACTTTCGCGTTTAGCGCCGTTTGGTCTGTATCGAAAACCAATTATTTTTATTAACATTCCCAATCATGAAGTGAACTAAAACCGTGGTTTATGAAATATTAATTTTAAATATGAAAAGTATGCGGATATTGGCTCGTAAAGCGAGTGTTTTCATCTGGTATGATTGAATAAACACGGCCAACATTAGCACGTTATAAATTATTTGGTTTTAATGGTAATAGTGCTATCAGTTATGCTGCAGACGAGTCTGTTTACTCGGAATAACGCGTACCAGTAAATTTAATTACAATTTAGCTCTAGCCATTTTCAGTTTTCATCAAGTAAAATTAGTTTTTTTCTTTTGTCTTCCATTAAAATTATTAGATTAAAATTTTGTTGTTTAAATATGCGGTATTTTGTTAGTTTTAAAATATTTAAGCCGTTTGATCATAACACAGATGATCATTAAGTCAATGATGAAACAAATTAGAAAAACTTTGCATTTAAACTTATTTTTAAAAAAACTTTAAGATCCTGTAGTCTTGAAATGGCGAGGTAATTTAAAATCTGTTTCAGCGAATTTTAACTTCAATGTAGGTGTATTTTGTAAATCAATTTCAAATTAGTCATACGCGATTGATTACAGGTAAAGAGGCCAAAAGGTGTTATTCATTTCTTTTTATTTCCTTCTTAATGCATTTGTTTTTAAAATGTATGTGTTATTAGAATGATATTTTATTGTACAAGAATTATCTTTCAATATTGTAAGAAAATTTAAATGTATTAATTAAACAGTTCGTGTTGGTTGTAACTACCAACAGTTAATAAATTCAGATACCATCAAATGTCTTAGTAGATGAAAAATTATTTATTACTGCATTTTGTTTTGTAATTTTTCCAAATACTTAATAAGGGGTTGCCAATATACAGGGTGTCCCAGAGTCTCAGATAATATTTCCCGCATGGGGAACTCGCTTATTTTAAGAGATACAGGTTTGCTTAAATTAGATGAATTATTTCCAAGTATGAGAGGAGCTACAATCAATTTTTAAAAGTACAACATTTTTCGTACTTCAGATGTTGTAGCAAAAAATATGAAAATATTGAATTTCTTTTTTCTCTCATACTTTTTTATTTTATTCATTGGATCAATTTTATTAGTACTTTCTCTAGGTACTTTTCAATGAAGATTGTTACTGTTATTTTAGATTTTTTATCACCTACAATTTTCGAGATATTACCCATAATTTCATTTTCATTTAAATGTGCTTTTTTTTCTCTTTTAAATGAGATATTACTTGCCATCTCTACTTTTATAGACAAGTCACAAAATCAAGAATAATCGTATTTTACCCATCACTTGTCTATCTATGAAAAGAAAAACAAAAAACAACTAATTAAATGTCAAATGACAGTTACCATTTGTCTGCGGTATCATTTATTAGAATTTTATAGTAATGTTGAGTATTTCGATAGTCTTTGCAGCAAATTTGTTATCATACAATTATGGGCACATTTATAACTAATGAAAATTTGATATGTTGAGATGCTACATTCTTTGCCGTAGAAACTTTGAAAAAACAGATTATTTTAATTCTTTATTAAATTCTTTGGATTTTTGGTTGGTTTCTCAAAGAAACTATATTCTTCTAGATTTATCTCCAAACTCTGTAACATATGACAATTAAAAAAATCATAGATGCCGTTTTTAATAAAAATTATTTAAAAATTTATAAAATTTTAATTATTAATGCCATAAATTAAAATTATACAAAAACATCTTATGGATATTTATTACGGTTCTTAACATATACCTAGTACATTTCTATATAAACCAATTTTTTTAAATCTATTACTTTTTTTTGTCATTTTGGATGAACGTAAAAACTTTTTCACCCTGCACATTAGTTAGTATTTGAAATATTAACTAACCGAACGCTTGTAGGTACTTTACTTTTTTATGGTCTATGGATAACTAATATTCTAAATGTACAATTTTAATACCTGGCTCACACGTACACAGAACATCATTGCGAAAGCGGTCGAAACGTTTTCAGGGGACCTCAAAATTTGTAAATTTGTCGAAATTCCGAATTTGGAAATTTTCACGACACCATACTTTCTTCATAGTGCTTATGGCGTAAGTGCAAATCACAGTATAGCAATGGACAAACATAAGATACCTATTACCTACAATACCACTAAATACAAAGACAGTTTGTTTATATCGAATAGGTGATCTTTTTTGTTATTATGTTTCTGCTTAAGTTTCGAAAATCTATTAAATATAATTTAAATCGGTTCTGGGGTTTCTACGAAAACGAAACAGCTTGTCAAACGCGAAAGTAAATAAATCACTGATTTCAAAAATAACCTAAAGTCCACTTTACCTAATTTTTGGAAATATCGAAAAAACTGTTTATATTAAGTTTACCCAAAAAAAATTGAAGATCACTTAATTAATTTAATTTATAATTAATGGACGGATTGTTTTTGCAATCAATATGATTTCAGTTTTGAGAATCCGTTTTTTTAAAGTTTATATGTAAAGTAAAACAACAAATTAGGCAAAATTATCTATTTTTAAAGATAACTTACAATATTAATGTTGAATTTGTTTGTATACACGGTAAATAAATGAACAACTAGGTACACATTTTTATGAGCTATTAGCATCATAACAAAAAATAGTGAATTTTGGGTTTGTGTTTCATTTGTTGGCCAGTTCAATTTTGTTTTAAATGTCTCATCACTCCGTACAACCGATCACAGGGTAAAAATGAATTGGGAAGAAGTGTTTCTGGAGTACTCAGAAAAGTTATTTTGTCGTTTTCGACATGTAAATGAGGCCTCACTTTCCTCCATTGTTCACCAACGGCAGTCAATTTTATAACTACAATATATAAAACTTGAATCTGCACGGAGTCAGAGCACACAACGTAGAAGTTAATATTATGTCAAACATTAACTAAATTGACAATTAAAACACATGTTAATAACAATAACCAGGCAGGCCGATATGTATGTATGTGTGGACTGTTGAGTGTAAAAACATCAAAACTCCAGGGTTATTTTTGCACTCAACTCGCTCCCGTTCAAACTTCAACAAAGGTCTTCAGACTTGGTTTTTTTTTTACAACCAACTGATGGATTTACTCCTAAGAAAGGCAAAAATATCGAAATCTCATTTTGCATGAAAAATTGACTTCAGTTGTTTTTGCAATCAGCGATTCAATGTGTACGAACATATAAAAATTCTAGAAATAATTTATTAGTGACTGTTTATTTTTTGTGTAATAGAAAACTCTAAAATAGATTATTTGAGTAAAATTGTTTCTCGTATATTGCTGCTATATTTAATTCAACTTTTTTTTTTGTGCAAAACATAAAGAATATAAATGTTGCGTACGTGTAGAAAACTTCAAAATATTTCTATACTTAGCGCTTGTAAATGTGTCATTTTCCTTTATTTCTGTGTAATCTTGGCAAATTGCACATTCCCACGCATTTTGCAGGTGGAGAAAATCAACGTCCTTCGTACGCGTTGTACTTCAATCACTTTGATTCCTAATAAAAATCGTATTTGTCATCATTGTCAATCGTTAATGATCTCTTTGTTTTAACTGCAATACATTTTAAAACATAATGACTAACAATTAACGTTGTAGCAGTAATTTATGGACATTTTTCATACAATAAAGACGGTAGTTATATGCTTTAGTCTGTTTAGGGTCATGGAAGTTATCGAATCAGTCGGCAACCCTTTTTAATATTGTAAAGCCGAGTTCTTTCGTCCCGAATAATTTGATTTTGTTGGTTCACTTGTGTGGGTGATTTGTTTCGTGATCAGTTAACCAGTATATTTTCAGATTTTCTCCCTTATTTTTCATGGTCTACTCGATCAGGAAATATTTCAACGTCAATTCCCTGTTTTTAATATGAAATTTAATCGTATCGTCTTCATTAAAAAATTACCATTAAAATTAACATGGATATGTAACTTTAAATTATTCTTGTATTTACATACTTGTTACATTGTTTTTTAAAATTTAATTTATTTAATAGGTAAATAATAGCGAAACTCATGACATAATTGTTAATATTAATTAATTATTCGTAATTAAACTTTCTTAAAGGTTTACTATGCGTTTGTGCCTTTCAAATGTCCGACTCTTTGTCACTACATAAAATAAGCTGATTATTGAGTAACTATCATTAAACAATAATGTATTTAAATAACATTACCGAATACTACTTGAAATTATCGCGCTCATTTTTTAAATAAACAGCTAATGAATATATTCATAAAATCTCGTTTTTTTGACTGTCATACAATGTAAATTATGCTAACACATAATTGTTGAAAACCTTTACATTTAAAATATAAATAAACAAGATGATTTACCCGGCGTTGCACGGGCGATTACAATTTTAATTACTTTTTTAACTTGAATAAGCCCAATAATTCCAAATCATACACAAATGACATACTCTGATCAATCATCTTTTCATTTTCTTATAATTCATTAAAAAATAACTATTTATTGCTTAAAAATTGAATAATAACTCAAATTTATTTTCTTTCGTCTTGTTTCAATTAAAAATGTACTAATAAAAATAATACTTCATGTACATTTATTACTAATTGTATACAAAACAATCTTTACTTGAGAAATACACCGCGCCGTATCGTGTTTTGACCAGGTATTTGCCGACGTAAGATCGAATCCCGTCCAAGTGATTTTTTTTATTTTTTTTATTGGTAATATGTGCTTGTACTTAAAGTTGGCGTTGGATCTGCAAGGTCCTAAATAGTAACTGTGCAAAATTTGGTCCCGATCGGTCAACGGACCTAGGATTCTATAGCGAACAAACAAACACACAAACAAGCTCTTTTATATATATAGATATAAAAAAATGGTTTATAAATGATTTATTTGATGAACATTCTGCAGTAAATTTACTTGAGAATAACAGAGGATGTTTGTGTTAACCGATGATTTTAATAGACTAGTTTTTATAAAATAAATATTACTCGTTTAATTTTTTTTTAAATCTGTTTATCAACAATTTCATTACATTAACATCACAGAATCGAGCAACATGTCTTAAGGCACCTATACTTAATAATAAATGGCATATTTCAACACCGTTTACTTAAAACTAATTTTAAACACTTAATTTTCTCTTTAAATACTATCTTATAAAAGAGTAAGTGTTTTAATGAAGTTATAATATATGAGCCGTTTATTTTAAAAGTGAGACAAGTCCGTTAAAAAAAGTTGATGTTAACTTAATGTGTTACTCCTATTTTCATCTGTAAACAATTTATAGTCGAAATAATTTAAAATCTGTAATATTTTGGCAATAAAAGTTCTGATGATTAACGATATTGCCAACATGATTATTTTGAAAATAGTGCAAGTTTATTTTTTATGTGAAACAAAATAAGCTAATTACAAAGAAAAATGTAAGGACAATAGAAACGGTCATCTATAAATCGGGGTCGGGGTGTAACAACTTTTTTTGGCCCCCTGACAAATTTTATTGAAAAAATTACGGTAAATTAATAAAACTTTAGTTGTAAAATAAATACCTAAATAATTTAAAATTGTAATAAATTAAAATTAATAACTTACAAACCCATGCCGATATAAAATATTTCGGGTTGATATTAACCTCAATTCATTATGAGTTTTTATACAAAAATAAGTTTTTATTTCAACACAACTCAACCAAACTAATTTGTAAAATTTTTCAGTTTCAGAACATATTTTTCTTCAAAATCTGTCATTTTGCTGCTTTTTTTCTGTGGATAATATTGCTAAGGAATAAAATTTCTCTTGTAACAAAATTATTTAAATACATTATTATGGAGCCCCCTTAAGTCGGGGGCCCGGGTGCATTGCACCCTCTGCACTGCTCCCTTAGCAGGTCCTGAAAGACATGACTGATTTATTACCATATACACATCCTGAACGCCACGAATATTTTAAAATGCTGAATCTTAAATAAAACTCACAGCAAAAATATATAGTGTAACAAGAACTATCAACGATAATCTATAATTTTGCTGGAATTCTTGATGAATTTTATTATTTTTTAACGTAGATATGTGTATTTAAAAAATAAACATTATTGTTTTATTATACAGGATGGTCCACCTAGAAGGGCCACCATTGGGATCTCGTAAATAATAAGAGCTACAAAGAAGTTTAAGTTAGAAAAATTGTTTTTTTTTCTGAGACCTATTCAGTATTCAATGATGCTCTATCTCAGCGATTCTTAACCGGAGGGCCGCGAATGATTTTAAGAGGGGCCAGTAAAAATGTATAAAACGTTTTTACTTTCTAAAATATTAAAATCTTACAAAAACATATGTTTTACTTTATATTTTACTCGAACCATCGGAGAGATATCTTCTTAAATAAATCGTAATCTTTTTGGTACTACAAACTAGGGGGCCGCGAGAATATTTTAGGATATTTAGGGGGCCGCGACTACTAAAAGGTTAAGAACCACTGCTCTATCTAATGTTTTAAAAAACTTCCATGGCCCGCTAGATAATAAACAAAAATATATTTTTTTAAATCGTTAATAACTCGGTTATATCTACTTGACAGTACAAAAATATTTTTGGGAAAAAATTTGTAGATTTTGTTAGGCCCTGAAAATGAGAAAAATTATTTGTTACAATATTGTTTGAATTCATGGCACTATACATATGTATAGATTCATAGGAACTTTTTGATGAATTTTATTTGTTTTAAATCTAAATATCAAAATAAATACTATACACCTTATATTATTTAAAAAAAAAAATGCTTTTTCATGAAGTCATAGCCAACTATTGTTTTCATTAAAAAAAATGTAAGTTTGTAATTTATCTAAAAATTAAAACAATATTGAAACAAATTAATGGTTTTATTTTACAGTGCGTAAAAAAATCTACAACTTTATCCCCAAAAATATTTTGGTACCATCTCAAGTATAATCGAGTTATTAACGATTTAAATAGAATGCCTATTTATATTTTTGTGTATTTTCTAACGTGTCAGAATTTTTTTTAAACATTAAAGCATCACTGAATATGTCTCAGAAAGGGGTACAATTTGTCTAATTTAAATTTCTTTGCAACTCTTACGGTTTACGAGATCCCAATAGTGGCCCTTCTATGTTGATCATACTGTATATATTTAAATAAAATATCACAATATTTTTTGTTGTAATTAAAAATTAGAATGAGTTGACTGAAATTTTAGCCGTTTTATTAACGTTTACAATAATTCATTAATATTAAAAGTGGGGTAAGTCCATTTTGGGAATAACAAATCTTTATTCCATCAGCCATCATACATAAAAATGGTCTATTTATGCTTACTAATATTTTTAAATCTATTGAAACGCAAACCGTTAAATATCTCGCAATAACGAAAAATGGACTGGCTCCACTTTCAAGATAAACTGCTCGTGTATGTGTTCCCAACACTAAAGTTATTATTGTCAAGAATTTTTCTTAATTCCAGTTTTCTGTAAAATCAAGGCAATGCATTTATTTCTTCTTGCTTTCTTACAAACAAAAATGGCGACAATGTCAAAAATTATCAAGTAAAAATGTGAATAGCATTGTACAGCAGTTGGTTTTACGAAATAATGTTTGTCGGATTTATGTTGTTATAATAAACTGTTGGTAATACGTTAGTGTTATCGGCAGAACTGGTATTTCTAACATTGTAAGATAATTTAAACACAAACTTCTTTTACTTGTAACCCATTTAATCTAAGTTTAAAAACGCTTTCTCTTATTAAAATGTTTTTATAATGCATTGAAAATTATTCTAACGATATTGTTTTGTTTCAGGTAAGACATCTTTTCATTCAAAAATGACACAGACGACACAATTAGTGCGTGCAGTCCCTCAAGTAACGTAAGGTATTTAGTTTTTGTTAATGTTGTACAGTGTCTTAATAAATCGGCGATTTTGTTACCGTCTCACTTTCTATTGTGTTGAATATTTAAGCCACCTCGACCTGTAGTTAAATTCACTTTGCATGTTGCAATCAGCTGTGAACGAACTTAATACATTTTTCGCTACGTCAGCGTGTTACTTATGTTTTTGTTTATTTTTAACAAGTGGTAAACAAAAAATAATGCTAACGAAAGTTGTCCGGTTGTCCCTATATGTATGAAGTATAGCAGGCTTGTTTACTTCTTACTGCACGTGGTAGTAAAAACATGTTTATAAGATTTTTTTCGTAATACTACAGTTCATTCTAGAAACATACGTGTCATGCGTATTTATTTGCAGAAAATAAGACTTGATCAGTGGAAAAAGCGAATAAATGTATTTGTAAAACTGCTTTGCTACTTTGGAACTTTTTTTGTTTTACACAAAAACCAAACATGTAGATGTTCTATTTCATGCAAACGTTAAAGATAGTTATGCAAAACTGTAATTTCTTTGTACATATATTTACATTGTTAAACGTTATCTTGTTTGTTGTTGTAAGGAAGCGTATGTACTAATTTTTTAGTTTAAATAACATCGTTGCAGTGTAAAAAATAATTTGCATGCTCGAGCTTGTCATAAAAAAATGATACATTTCCGGGAAAGTTAAACCGAGGCTTTACTAACATTAGTGAATGGTTTTAGAAATTATTTTAAAAAAATGTTTGTCAAATTGTTATTGCTTTTGCAAAAATATTATAATTGGTTTAGATTACATTTAAAATAGGTACCTACAATTTAACAGGGTATTACTTAATTAGTAATGTGCATTAAAGCAAATACTTTTTGCTTTAAGACGAATAACTTGTTCATTGAAATAATAAATATTTAGCATTAAATTAATAAGTATTTAAAAGGAGAATGTTACATGGAGCAATATTTTATTTATAGTTTCCGTTAAAGCGAGTATATTGTGCATTAAAGCATTAAAAAGTGCGCATTAAGTAAATATTTTTGTTTTGAATGAAAAATACTGTTATGGGCATAATTATTATCATAATGTGGAATAAAAAAATCAATTTTATAAATTATTATTTAAATTAACATAAAAGCCATTAACAAAAATTCGCGTTGGATGCTGATTGAATTTAAAACTACAAGTTTATACAGGGTGCTCCACATAGAAGGGCCACTATTGGGATCTCGTAAACTGTATAAGCTAAAAAGAAGTTTAAATTCAGTGATGCTTTAATGTTTTAAAGAAGTTTCATGGCATGCTAGATAATAAACAAAATTCAAAATGGGCATTTTTTTAAATCGCTAACAACGCGGTTAAACTTGACGGTACAAAAATATTTTTCGGTAAAAAGTTGTAGATTTTTTTACGCGCTGTAAAATGAAAACAGTAATTTGTTTCAATATTGTTTAAATTCATTGCACTCTATAGCTTCATGGGTGTTTTTTGATGAATTTTATTTGTTTTGAGCCTAATTATCAAAATAAATACATTAACCTTATATTATTAAAGAAGAAAATAAAATGCTTTTCCATGAGGTCATAGCCAACTATGGTACCCAATTAAAAAAATGCAAGTTGTATTTTATATAAGAATTAAAACAATATTAAAACAAATTAATGTTTTTATTTTACAGTGCGTAAAAAATCTACAACTTTTTCTCCAAAAATATTTTTGTACCATCAAGTATAACCGAGTTAACGATTTAAAAAAGAAAGCCCATTTTCATTTTTGTTTATTATCTAGCGTGGCATGGAACTTTTTTAAAACATTAAAGCATCACTGAATAGTCTCGGAAAGGGGAACAATTTGTTTAATCATCTTGGTAGCTCTTACCGTTTAAGAGAACCCAATAGTGGCCCTTCTATGTGGACCACCCTGTATATTTCTAATATACATATAATATTTAAAGTCAACTTAAACTAAACAGTATTTAAAACCATAAATAAACTCTTTTAGCACGTTAAAAGCATATCAAAACATATTTAAAAGATGTATTTACCCTGACGTGATAAAATTGTTAAATATTTGGCAAAATTACTTATATTTGTATGAATGCATGGGAAACGGATGACCGAATCCACACCAAAATTTAATGCACTTGCATTTGTTTTAGTTTTTTTTTTGTCGTGGTTCAAATAACTTTTACCTATAGAATGTGTGCATTCGGTATTTAAATGGTGATTTAATTAAAATATTGGGAATGTATTTTTTCAATCATCAAACATTTTTAAGCTCTTTATGTTTCTTTTAGAGGGCACGAATGTATTGCATATTTATTTATTTAGGTTTCGGTACAATGTAGTATATAAGGAACATTTAAATTAATAAATGCGCAAGCACTTATTCTAATTTATTTTTTTTTATATTTCTAAATTTTTTTAGGTATTTTTAATAATATTTGCACTTTTTTTAAATGCCATTTTTTTACTGCTTACGTTTCATAAAAGGCCTACATTAAATGCGCAGTTAAATTGTGCTCGTTTTAAAATTGTTTAAAACAACTGAGAGTGTTCTAACAATAATATTTTCGGTTTCATGATTTAAAAAAATATTTGTTCCGTTTTAAGGTGTGCCTATCAAGTAACATCGATTAAGAATAACAATAATAAGATCCGCTTTGATACTGATTGTTTGTTAATCAGGGAAAGTAGTATATAGTTTTAAACAAGTTGTCGATGTATCGTTAATCAATGTATTAGTTTTTTTTTTAAACAAGGTCTTAAGAAGGCCGTTATTTGGACATGGTCTAATCACGACAAGGATTTCATAATATTCCAGCTCGTTTGGCAATAGAAGTATCGCCACCATTGTTAACGTGCTCCGAGTCGCGACTTTGGGCAAACCTTGTAAATTTCTTTTTTTTTTCTGGTAGAAACTGTGACAACATCGTCGATGAAAACGTACCTATATTGGCAAGGCAAGCTTCTTGTTTGTCTGAAATATCGGCAGTGTTTTATTAGGGACACCCAGGCTATTGATTTTGTTTTACGTTAAGTAGTCGAACTGACGTGCGTAATTGTATTTTTAACACGTTTTGTTTTGTTATTGAGTAAACACAAATGTAATGTGAAATTTTGAAAAGTGTTTGAAGCTACTGACACGCAATTTTATTTTAATTCGGGAAATATACAATCCATAATAATATTATAGTAAAGAATGATAATTTTTTAATTTTATGGATTAAATACCACGTTAAAAAAAGTTTTTTTTAAATTTTAGTACCTACATAGGTACTTAAGTTACTAAAAAAATTAATTTTACATTTTCAAAATATTGGTCGCGTTGTCGCCGCGTAAACGTCAAAAATGAATAACATTTGTCAATTCTACCCAATATGAACATAAACAAACCATGGCAACCACCAAAATGATTCGTTTTATATTGGAATATTTGATGGTGCATGCTTACTTACTTTATTTTTTACTCAAAAACGGTAGGTTTAACGAGAAAAACTAGAGAATAAAAAAAGTCTTTAAATAAATCAAGCTTTCAAGAAACAAATTTTTAGTTGCAAAATTTTAACCAACCAAAAAGATCTGATAAAAAAACAACAGGGGTCGCACTTTTCAGCCCCCTGTTTAGGTGGAGATAATTAAAAATATTACTATGGGAAACCTTTCAATAAGCATAAAACATCTACCAAATATTATTTTTCTACATTTATCCAAATTTAAGAAATAAAATAAAAACCTATTTTTTCCGCTCCCCTCCGAAAGGAGACGTCTAAGGAAAAAATTTTATATGAAAGACCCCTCTTAATTTTTGATCAGGAATCACCTATAGAATGTTTTTGCAGTACTTAAGAAACACCCTGTATATTTGTTGCAAAAAATAACCGAAATATGGCTAATTTTGTGAAAATTGTATCATTTAAGTTTGCCATGATTTCATAAACAAGTTATGTTTGCTATTTATTAATTTCATTTGTCGTCTGTAGTGCCAAAATGGAAAGCGATATAAAAAATCTGATTAAACAGGCGTTATTTTCTCAAAAAATAGCCGAGACCGATATCAATTTTTCGCTAACTATCACGATAACCGAGATAGGGGTAAAACATTCGAATTTGGTCCATCCTGTATATTATTTTAAAGTTACGTCTTTCACTTGTTTCAATTTGTTTTCTAGTCAAAGAAAATTAACGTATGCTTTGTGACGTGATGAAGGAAGTCGTACGACTGTTGCCCTGCAGCTGCCTCTAACTTGCCGACTAAATTTCACTAAATCGATGCACTTATTGCATATGAAATGTGTGTACATACGATCATATAAAATGACTTTCACAACTACTTAAATGGCAATTTGCAATGCACCTAAAATAAAAATCACGTTTCAGCGATGGAGGTTCTTAATTTAGATTTAGAAAGAAGTTGGATAACACAATTCTGTATATTGCGGGTTTCAGCTGCAGATATTTCTTTGTTTAATTTATTATGTAAGTTTTCCTAATTCAGTACCATTAAGCAGTGAGTGCATTGCTTCACAACAAACAATTAAATTTTATACCGCATTCCAGGTTATTATGTGGGTGATAATTGTTTATTACAATGGAACAACAATATGAAATTTAGATCGTTATTATTTCGACCGAAATTTAACAGTTTCGTGTTGCTTCAGATATTTTAGTGTTGTTTCTTGGTATTATTAAATTTGTTTTCAATGCAAAATAGTTGTTTGTCTGTAATTTAAAGTTAAACAGAATTAAGTTATTCAGATTCTGGTCTGCGGTTGGAAACAGTAAAGATTCTCATTTTGCGACCGTTTTATAGGATTCTACAAGTTCACAAATGATTATGTTGTAGACTTTCACAAACTTTACTTGTTTAGATCTTAGTCAATAGTGAGAAGTAGTCAAACAACCTACTCAACAATTCTTTGGTGTTGGTATTAACCTTACTGGTTTATAACAGTGTATTCGTCGAGTTATCGCATTGATTTTGCTGCAGATCTGGGTTATTTATTACTTTCTAATAATACTTTTTATTATTCTCGTCGTTTCGATCCATAATCAACCGTGGAAGCATTGTTACGTAATAAAGTACTTTGTTAATTGCATTATTTCTTAAGGTTGTGACTTTGTTAACTTCGATTTTACATAAAGACTGTTAAAGCGAATTAACCTGATTATCTTATGTGTGTTAAGACAAAGACAAACGTTTTAGAATTGATTTTCGTTGTATTTGGAGCGTTTTAGTTCTTGAAGTTGAAATCGTTGTTTTTATTTGAAGCTGTAGGTCAGGATGTTTTTCATTGTTGAAATTTACACATGAGTTTTGAAAAACTTCACTATAACTTTGTTGTTTTGAGATGAAAGTTTCAGTATATATACCCCTATATTAAACTTATTTGACAGATTTTTTTTCTCTTTTTAATGATGGGGTCACCTTAAAAATAAAGAGGTCGGAGAATATCGAAAAGAAATATGGTTTATAGGGGTTTCATCTGAAACCCCTATAAACCTTATATTTCTTAAATCGCAAAGCATTTTCTATCAAATGACGTTACAATGATTTTTCTATGATGAAATATATCAGACGATAGTCAACTTTTTTTTTTAAATACCATAGTATAGGTACATTAATTATTTATTCGTATAGATAATTACATTCTAAATCCGATGGTGCATAAAAAAATGCGATATACAAAAGTGTAAGGTTTATAGGGGTTTCCTCTTGAAATAAAAATGTTATAGGGGTGCAAAAGTTAAACTGAATCACCTTGGTGTGTTGCTAATGATATAGTTGTTTTTTATGATAATTGTTAGGTTGAAATAGATTATTTTTGGCGAAATTTGTTTTGTAGATGGAGCACATCCAGTATGCTTGATGTATAAAAAACTATTTGCAGTTTTATATTATCTCTTTATATTTCAATTCCTTCGCTCTTTGTGGTTAACTTATTTGTCGATAACTTTTTTTTATTGAAATTAGTTATATTTTCAATTAACAATAGTAAAATCTGGTGTAAAACGTCCCAAACTTTGAATTTGGATTTTCTTGTTCAAAGGTAAATGCAAAAAATTGATTTATTTTAAATATTAAACAGATTTTTTGTTATTTATTTTGTTCAGTTACATTCAAAAATGGCACTTATATTTTTAAACAACTTCAAAAAATAAAACTCTAAAAATAATAGGAGTAATATATTAGCTCATAAGCTTGTAGCCGTAAACTTGGCTTGGGCTGAAGTGATTACAGCCCAATAGCATTTATATCACGCGTCGCCCCCACTCCATGTCTACTCGCCTTTTTTAGTTTTTCTTGTAAAACCTACCGTTTTTGAGTAAAACTAATGAAGATTACTCTTTTATTTGTTTGCTATTGACATGTACCTGAAAAAAAGTTCTCAATAACAGTCGAGAGAGCTGTATGTTTGTTGAAAATAGATCATTTGAAATATATTTTGCAGGTAATGAACCTATAACGGTTGATAAGTAGGGTGACCCAATTATTTTTACACGGAGGCGGCCAAATTATTTTTTTTCCGCTCCCAGCTTCAAAGACGTGGTCGTTTCTTCATTTAGGTTTTATCAAATTTTAGTAATTCGCTCTTGCTGGAACTTCAGTTTAGTAAAACTTATTTTGCCCACATTTAACTTGAACGAAATAATTGCTGTACAAATTTCTCTTCTAAATTCCTTCCTCAATGTAGCAATAATCATTAAACAGAATAATTTTTTTTTTTTTATCCACTTAATTGTTTTTGGTCGGGTTATTTACGAATTGTGGAACTAGAACATTCTGTGTTGCCCAGTACTTTATAGAACTGATGCAATTCTGTTTACCTGTAGCGCCCACCAGTCGTGGATGAACTTTAACCCCTCTCACTTAATATTCCCTAGTGATGAGTCTATTTTCAACATAAGTGATGTGCGTATTGTGTGTACTTGCGTATGTAACCCACGCTTTGTTTATCTCTTCCTGGTTTTCAGCGTTTACTCTGCATTTAATATGATCACAAAGTTGCATCATCATGTAGATTTACTCTGCTTTGACTTTGACGTTGAATTAATCTAGTTTAGAACTAATTATTATTGCGCACTTTGCAAATACTAAAAGTAAACTAAGATCAAATTTGGCTTTAATTTGTGTAGTCGAAGAAAAGATCGTCGGAAGGTTTTAAACCGATTGAATTCACAAATTTTGTACAGTTGTATGGGCAAGGTGTTTATTATGATTGATTAATAATTAATGGAGCGACTAAGAATTCATATTTTTAGCAATTATCAACATCACAACTAGTTAATTTTGTAATAATCTTACATTTGGTTTGCCCAATGCATACAAATTGAATTCATAATAAATTATTATGAAATTTTACTACTTAGTATTGAAATTAAATCGTTGCTCTTGTATAACGCTTATTTATTGAAATTTATTGACTTTAACCTTGTAAATTACTTTTATTTGCTAATATAATAATAATTATTAATAAGAAGCAGTAAGTTTTAAAAAATTACAAAAAGAGGTTTTTTGTTTTATTTTGGAGTTAATTTAATTTTCTTTTCTTTCGACCATTGTTCAAATATAAGGAAATAATTGTACATGATATATAAAGAAACAATGGTACTTGTTTAACTTTTTGTGCCTTTAATTACACAGAAATTTATTTTAGTTTGCAAGGATGTCTCTACAGGGTGTGTAAAAATTGGCGGAAGCGCTACACGTGGCGATGTTCTTCGTAAAATTGTAAGTCGAAAATCTTAATACTGTTAATGTTGTACCATGCTTGTTGTGTCTGCAAGAGGTCCTCAAAGTTTAGACATTTAGTCCTTTAATAAGCGTTATTATTTAATACTTGCAAATGAAAAAGCTGCAATTTGGAATAAAAATAAATTTCGAATAGTATTTTTTCCTAGATATTGTGTTCTTCCTTTCAAAAATTGATGTTGAAAATATGTAAATCATTGATTTTAATGAAAATAATACATAATGGCAACATTGTCATTAGCTGTCATCTCTGTTTTTCTCGTAATTATTTCTAGTTTGTGTTTTACGATACCCAAAAGTTTGCAGCTATGTTTACGAACTGACGGCTTCAGTTCAAACAAAAATTGTAAATACCTAAGTAATTGCTGATAAAAAAATGTCCAAACGCAAATCAATGTATGCAATGTTGCCAATTTTTTTTTCTTTAAATGGTTCCTGAGGCCATAGGAAGCATGGTACAACATTTTTGTATCAAGATTTTCGACTTAGAATTTTACGAAGAACATAGTCACGTGTAGCGCTTCCGCCAATTTATACACACCCTGTATTTATCTTTAAAATATGATAATCACATACATTTTTCATTCCTTTACGTAATTTTTAACATAATACAGGGTCACAATAATCTGCATGTGTTGTATGGGTAACTTTGTTATTATAAGAGACACATAGACGGTTAAATTAGCAAAACTAAAAAGAATTTCAAGACCAGTTTAATGCCATTTTGACCTTTTTAAAAATCTTTTGAAAAACTAAAAACAGACGATTTTTTCAATGGTAAATAATTCCATAGCCACCTGTGTTAAAGTCAAAATGTGAAATGATTCCTGTAGATATTTTTACGTAGAATAAGAAAAAAATATCTAAAAAGTCATGGCACACTTGATTTTGAGATATAAGCCAAGCTTGACATTTTTTAAATGGCAACCGTAGTTGGCTACGGGTTCATTAAAAAGAAAATTTCCTTCACCTGTCAAATTTGCGTTTTCAACCAATCACTGGTCTTAAATCTTCTAGAGACTACCAATAGGAGCAATATTACACGGTAATAATTTTACATTCCCCTGTCAGATGTTGAGCCTCCTGTCAAATTTGTGTTTTCGATCAATAAAAAACTCAGATTTCCTAGAAACGACTAATAAACATAATCATACACTGAAAATTCCCTTCACCTGTCAAATTTGCGTTTTCAACCAATCACTGATCTTAAATCTTTTAGAGACTACCAATAGGAGCAATATTACACGGTAATAATTTTACATTCCTCTGCCAGGAGTTGATCCTCCTGTCAAATTTGCGTTTTCGACCAATAACAAACTCAGATTTCCTTTAAACGGCCAATAAACATAATCATACACTGATAATTTACTTTTCGCAATTAACAGATTTTCATGCGTTTATTAGTCGTTTCTAAGAAATCTGAGTTTTTGATTGGTGGAAAATATAAATTTGGAGAGGGAATAAGGTATTTTGGTCTTGATAATTTTTTGACAGATGTCGGCGACCAATAACGTTACTTTAATAAAGATTAAACCACACCCCTGACACACCACTCTGACAGTACTTATAAAATTTGACATAACAGATTATGTATGTACCTAAATACTATTTGGTTCATTAATTTTCATTAAAATATAATTTTTGAATTAAAAATTAGTTATAAATGATCTGTTAATAATAACAATCGCAGTAAGTAGTAGGTATACTTTAATTTATCTAAATTAAACAACATTTTAATTTGACAGATAGGTTAGGTGAAGGAAATTTTCTGACAAAATATAACTCGTGCATTGCAAATAATCTATAATTTTTGACAAATCTTCACTCATGCAAGTTGAATCAGAACAAATCACTTGTGCACTTCGTGCATATTTACCAAAAATTATCGATAATTTTCAATGCACTTGTTATATTACTACTGACATGTTTTTTCTCGTTTCATTGATGTATCTGTTGTTAGGTTTATCTTTAAAATTAAGCAAGTTATAGCAATTTTATTGTATTTATTAAGTTTAATCTAAGTGGCAATAAGTGGCAATTGAAAAAAAAAACAAAAGATTACATAATCAAGTTAGCTGTACTTAATTAAAAACAAAACATTGAAAATTAAATAATTTAGGATATTTTTCACTTTTCATAATAATTTATTATTATTTACTTACTATTACTATTAAGTCTATATTATTACATTATTACTACATTGGAAGACGTTTTATTAAAAAAAATATATATCTAACCAATCAGTATAGCATGTACGTCGTTGCCATGATGATCGTTGCTGTGACAGCTGCGGCTATATAAATAGATAAATAAACTGCATCCGATAAAGAGACGAGAGTTTTATAATGGTGTTGCATATAGACAAGAAATACTTGGAAAATAAAATGTGACATGTAATTAAGCTTATCCGTAGTAATAAACAATCAAACCATTATTTAATTTTGTTTGATGTAGTAACAATTGTTTCCTGACCTTGATTTTCGGTAACGTTGATGTTGTTTGTACAACGTGGGATTTTCATTTAGGTTTGTGAAATTTAATGATGCAGATTTATAAATTCATTCTGTAAATTAGATCGTTACAAGTCACGAAAAGCAATTTTCATCGAATGTTCATTTGAATATATTTACCATGCTGTGAATAAAACGTGCATGTAATTACTTCAGTATACCAGTAAAACTATATTATTTATAAACGGTAACATATTTATGAACTGCATGCCCTGTGAGTAAAAAAACCGGATATAATTGAATTCTGATACACCCCTTTGTTCTGTAGTTAAATTTTAAACAAATAAAATTTTAGACATACAGGGTGTCCCCGTTATCACCGCAAATATTTTAAGTGGTGATAGAGGACCTTTTTCTAAGAAAAAATTTCAAGTACGATTTTTTTCTAAAATCAAATGCTAAGCAGATATCAACACTTACTTTATTTTTTTACACTTCTCCATTTAAAAGGCTCTGTCGCCGAAAAAATCAATTTTATCGTAAAATATCTTTTAGCTTTTTAATAGAGCATGAAATTCTCTAGAAAATTGATCATATTTATTTTTTGTCTACAGGCAATGGTTTAAAAGTTATAAGGGAGTTTGTACAAAAAAATGTGAAAAATTTTAAAACTTTAATTGCTTCTTTGACTTTGCAACCGCTGTATCTTTGAAACGAAAGGTTGTACAAAAAAACCGACGGCCCATTCCGGATAGCAAATTTTATGGGCTAAAACTTTGGTCAAGTGAAATTTTCCGAAAATCAAACAGATTTTCCGTAAAAGCTGAAAATAAGGAACAGAGTGTAAAAACACAAAATTTCGAGAAATAATGTTTTGTATTTAAAAATGGTTTTAAAGAGAGTGCGATTATGAACTGAAAATGATGGAGGTAATTTTGAACACTTATTGAAGTAATTTTGTGGTTACATGTTAATTTTATTGTGTTAAGATGGATTTGCATTGTTTTGCATTTTATCGTTTTTTTTACCTTTTTCACTATTATAAACATTTCTATGATATATTTAGTTTTATTGAACAACATATTTACCGAAGTTGTGGTCCGTTAAATGCCTTATCCGCAATAGGCATCCGTTTTGCTCTACGACGTTTCGTTAAAAAGATGCAGCGTTTTTAATAATTTACATAACTTATTTATATGCAATTTTACAATTTTTTGTTAAATTTGTTCGTTGGCTCCTTAAAAAAGGAGTATAAGGGGTGGTTTTCTGAAGAATTTTAAACTTTGAAAAAGCTTTGAAACTGATGAGATACATAATTTTATGAATGGTGCCGATGCTATGGCATTTTTAAATACAAAATATCATTATTCCCCGTTTTTTTTCTCGAAAACGATAAAATGCAAAACAATGCAAATCGATCTTAACACAATAAAATTTACATATAACCTCAAAATTATTTCAATAAGCGTTCAAAATAACCTCCATCATTTTCAATTACATAATCGCACTCTCTTTAAAAGCATTTTTAAATAGTAGTACAAAACAATATTTCTAGGAATTTTTTTTTCACTCTGTTCCTTATTTTTGATTTTTCCGAAAAATCGGTTAGATTTTCCGAAAATTTCACTTGACCAAAGTTGTAGCCCATAAAATTTGCTATCCGGAAAGGGCCCTCGGTTTTTTTGTACAATCTTTCGTTTTAAAGATACAGCGGTTGCAAAGTCCAAGAAAGAATTAAAGTTTTTAAATTTTTCACATTTTTTTGTAGAAACTGACTTATAACTTTTAAACCATTGCCTGTAGACAAAAAATAAATATAATTAATTTTGTAGAGAATTTTATGTTCTATTACAAAGCTAAATGGTATTTTACGATAAAATTGACAATGTCGGCGACAGAGCCTTTTAAATGCAGAAGTGTAAAAAAATCAAGTAAGTGTTGATATCTGCTTAGCATTTGATTTTAGAAATAAATCGTACTTGAAATTTTTTCTTAGAAAAAGATCCTCTATTACCACTTAAAATATTTGCGGTGATAACGGGGACACCCTGCATATGTGAAAAAACAGGATTATTTGAAGATATGTACATTATTGTTTCTCTTCCGGTTTAGCCGGAAATGTTTCTGACTTTGTTATTTCGAGGGGAACACGCTGTATATTTTTACATTTTTGGAAAATATTGCGGGGAAAACAGAATGGGACAGGATAAAAAACGCAAACATTAGAGAAATAACAGAACAAGAACCAATAATAGAAAAAATAAAAAAGAAACAACTAAACTGGTATGGCCTTATAGTAAGAATAAAACCTTACAGAAACAAAGAGCAAGACCAACAAGAAAATAGATAGACCAAATAAGGGAAATAGCAAATAGGGTTAGAAAAAGAAAAGACAGTAGAGGAAATGAGAACACTAGCAAGAGACAGAAGGGCATGGAAGAAATAGACTCAGGACACGAACCCCCCAACGGCGACGTTTAAAAAGACAAAAGGAGTTTGAGAAGAAGAGGAAAGAGGAAGCAATTTTGGATACAACTGCACCATTTTAGTTAATTTTTATAACCTCAAATAACTTTTGGACAAAAGCTAAACGTTTTATTAAGTGTGCTGTGGCCTGCGTAAATTGAATTTTATTATGTCAACAAGTGCCCAAAAAACGTTTTTGTTAAGTTAAAGTGACATTTGGGTTCCTTTAATCGGGTTTAAATTTTGCGAACATTCGTTTTTTGGCAAGTCCATTTTTTTAATGGAACGATAGTGGCTCATGCGTTTGCTTAAATAGAAAATTTTCCGACCTATTTCGTACAAGCCGATCAAAGTAACTAACCTAAATGTCAATTAAAATTAGCAAAAACGTTTTCCGGATATTTGTTGACACTACAAAATTCAGTTAATCGAGCTCACAGCACACTTAATAACAAACAAATTTTGGTCGAAAAATTGTTAGAGGTTATTATCAACCTAAATGTTGTATTCAAAATTGTTTCCTCTTTTTAAAAATGTAAAAATATACAGAGTGTTCTATTGGAAACCGGAAGTGAAAGAATAGTGTACATTTGTTCAAATAATTCGGTTTTTTGCTCATATTATGTGCTGAAAATAGTGAAAATTTAATTTATGTAAAATACTAACGAAAAAAAGCGAGTGTACCAGAATTCATTTACACTCGGTATAACTTACAGACTTACACGGTTTGCGGCGGTTGTGTAAAATATTGTTTAATTACTTTTTAAGCTTAGCATTTCATAAATGCAGTAGTTAATTAATTAGTGGCACATATGTTGCAACAATAAATAATGTGTGAACTAGTTTAAAGCGTAATAATTACTATATTTTCATTAACACAATCACTTCTATTTGTGGGAACACATTCGCAGTTTCATTATGATGTATATTTTATGTAACAATGATTATTGAAAATAGGAACTTCGTGATGTGAGTTTTTTTTTACTAGGCTTTGTCACGTAAAAGCGCTGTAAATGATTTATGATGCTGGTAATTGCTACCATATTAGTATCTAGTAATTTCTAATATTTAATTGCAATCCTGAATTTAATTCCGTGAGTTTTTTTATTTTGAAGCAGTAGAGTAGTGTTACTTTCCTTTTTTGCTAACAACACTTAAATAAGAATTTTAGGAACAGTAAAGTCTGTCTAGCCCATTTATTTTAACAGATTCGACATTTTTAAAAACTTGAATTGTATACAGGGCGATTCAGTTTGACTGTCGCACCCTTATAACTTTGATATTTTAAGAGAAAACCCCTTTAAACCTTTTATTTTTGTAAAACGTTGAAAATTCTCTATCGAATGACGTTCAAATATTTTTTTATACGATGAAATATGTCAAACTAGCGATAGTCACTTTTTTTGAAATTACATTGGATACGTTTTTTTATTGATTCTGATAAAAGATTAAATTGTAAATCCGACAGAGCATTAAAAAAATAAACGTAGGTACATACATATGTATAAAAATGAGTTTAAAAGTTATTTATTATGTATTTGACCAAACAAAACACGATCGCTGTAGTAATTGAGAGTTTACAACTAGTCTAATTGTGTTTTATTATTTTTTGAGAAAAAATCATTTATTTGGGCAATACATTGAAAAGCCTTAAGTACCTACATACTAATAGAGGCAAATTGACAAAGAGATTTAGAATTTAATTCTCATCAGAGTCAATAAATAAAAGTATACCATGTAATTTCAAAAAACAAAGTTCACATTCGCCAATCTGACACATTGCATCGTAAAAAAAAATATTTAAACGTCAATCGATGGAGAATTTTCCACGATACACAAAAATATAAGGTTCATAGGTGTTTCCTCATAAAACAACACAGTTATAAGGGTGCGACAGTCAAACTGAATCACCCTATATAGGTGTAATTTAAAAGAAGATGTAATTCTTTATTCAAACAATTTTTAGGTTCTGAGTTTAATCACCTTGTTTTGTTTTTGTAACGTCTGGGCAATATCTTATTAATTTATTGATTATTGGCGAAATTATTCCACCCAACGTAAAAGCTTCATTTTATTTATAATTAAAGAATTATTTTTATTGATCTGTCGTTACAAAACTTTGTCGAATTTCATGTTGTTTTAACTCCAAACATGGGCGTACGCAGAGAGGACAAATGGGGCACTTGCCTTCCCCTGGGATCGAGTAAAAAATAGTACCTACTTGTAAAAAGTGATAAAAAATCAAAAATTCAATTAAAATTTATATAGGTATACTATTATTTGTCTCTATGCTTTGCCCTTCCCTGGAAAATTTTCTGCGGACGCCCATGACTCTAAACATGCGATTGTGGTTATTAGGATTGAGCGTTGCGTATTGTCATGGATTTGCTGTCATTTGTTATTCCTTGAGTTCATCGACAAATATAACTGAATATGCTAACTTGTGTATAGTGGGGCAGCAACTAACGGTGTCGTATTGATGCTGTAGTAAAACTGATTGAACTATATTTTGTACCCTGTATTTTGAAAAAAGGATAAAATTATTTTCAGTAATTTAAAAGACTGCGCTCTTATACGACTATACATCTCTTGTGAAAAATACTCTTTAAGTTACGAGGAAAATAAATTTACTTTGCAATATTGTTTTTGAAAAACTGTTAAACTTAAATGCAATTTAGCATTTTAATGAAAATTTTAACTTAAATGAATTATTTTTCTAGGACGTAAAATTACAATAAGACTTATTGTTAGTTTAAATATATCTTCTGCTTAACTGTAATTGTGGTCTTCCGGTGAGGTATGAATGAATTTTGGACTGACAAACTGTCGTAAAAATTTTAATTGCAAAATACAGCGTAATGCCCCGGCAGCAGTCCGTTTCACGGTGCATGACCACGAGACCTTGTGGTAGAGAAATTGTTTGTACAACGATAGCAGATTGGCATTCGACATTTCCTTTCATAACACAGATGTCGAAAGCAACTTCAGGTTGGTTCTTATTTGGCTGTTATTTCCACTTAGTTTGAGTCTTTTGTTGCTCGGATATTTTTAATATGATTATCTTTATCTTCCGTGCACCTTATTTGTTTTTAGAGTGATTGGCCGCGGTTTGTAGTTTGTGGTTTCCTTTTAACTCGTAAACAATCGCTTAATCCTATTGTGTGCAAATGTAAATTATAAATGTCCGTCCAAAATGAATACATGTAGGCGTGAAATACAACACCGAGTTAACTCAAGTAGGTTTCCTTATCTGTTCAACATTACATAAAGATAAAGTTTTAAATTACTTTACATTACAATCTGTTTTCTAGTTACTATAAACCCAGTTATTTTCCGTTCAAAAAAAATTGCTTAGGTTTTACAATTCCATTATGCAAGTTATAAATTTACTTAAAATAAATAAATTTAATAAAAAGTCACTTACTGTTTTTTACGAAGAATATCTTGTAGTGATAAGATTGATACTGATGAAGAGACGAAAGTTTCGAAACTGGTCTAGCATTTCTACTTTTTCTACAACAGATTTTTCATAAAAAAATAAGTGAAAATAAACTTAGTTATAGAGGGTGATTGAAATTCGAGTTTAAGCACTTATTATAATAGTTAGAGTCTATGTTTAAATTTGAAAAAGTTGCAAAATTTGGTGCTCATTAATAATCCGAAGAGAAATTGGAAATATCTCAAACGGTATCCGAAAAAATTAGGTAAAACCGGAAAATACGATTTTTGAAAATCGCCTATAACTCCTTAGGAGTATAAAATATTTCAAATGTGTAAAAACATTGCCGAAGCAACTTTTTAAGCCAAATCGGATAGTGGTCACAAATTTAAGTTTCTATTTAACGTAGAAAAATAATATTTTTTCTGGATCTGTTTGTAATAAAAATGTTTTTTTAATTTTCATCTGAAACTTTCTGCCATATTATCTTCTGGCTTTGGCAAAAGCCCCATATTTCCCTAAGTTTCTGTCGTACAAAAATATGTGCGCGGGGGTTGTCTTCTATCTGGATGTTTCTGCATATCGTTGACTTGGCAATATAGAATTCCTATTCAATGAATAAAATATTGGCAGTAGGTATATTGCGTTTTTCTTCGTTATTAAAGTTCATTTTTACAAATTTATTAATCTTACAAGTAATAGGCTTTCAAAACTTTTAGTTTGTTGATTGGTTGTCATGGAAACAACATAAACTACAACGACCGGCCTACCTTATTTATAATGGTTATTGTTTGAAACCTTTTTTTTTATATTTAACGATTAATAAAGAAGTAAAATACCATGTATGATACATCAATGAATTCAGAAAAATAATTGCTATTTGATTATGTAAATAGCAAAAATTGTGCCCATAAGAAAAAATTAAGTTGGTTGTCATAAGACAAAAACGAATCGATTTAGAAAAAATTTGTGACCACTGTCCGATTTGGCGTAAAAAGTTGCTTCGGCAATGTTTTTACACATTTGAAATATTTTATACTCCAAAGGAGTTTTAGACGATTTTCAAAAATCGTATTTTCCGGTTTTTCCCAATTTTCTCCTATAACGTTTGAGATATTTCCAATTTCTCTTCGGATTATTAATGAGCACCAAATTTAGCAACTTTGCCAAATTTAAACCTTTAGTCTAACTATTATAATAAGCGAGAGCCCCATGCTTAAACTCGAATTTCAATCACCCTGTATTTATAACTGTCACTCCAATAATTTAAGCATTAATTGTAAGAATTTAGTGATTTGTAAAAGCAACAAAATCGGGCTAGTGATTTATTCCGGTTAAATGTTTTTCCTGTATAAAGTGGTTATTCATTTATTGAGCCATTTTTTATCTATCCGACCTTCCCACATCTACGAATTTCATTTTTGCTGTCAGATGCTGATAAGTCCTGAAATTTATGTGCAGTGTCAACTAAATTGGTTCGCAAATCAACAGTTTTAAATTTTTTGCAAGCATAAATGGTCGAAGTTAAGCTCGAACAGGGCAATAATATAAAGTTTCTAATAAAAGAAGTAAATAAACGACTTAAGAGCTTAGAATGCTCTTTAAGACAGTAGTCTGCAGAGCAACCACGTGTTTTTTGTATTGACAGAAGCACTTGAAGAAAGAACAAATGAAACTACCCGCATCATAGCTAAAGAAGTAATAGATCTGAATAATAGAAAAACGAATTTTGAATTAAGTAGTTGTCTTAAGTCTTTTTTTCAGTTAGAGTATGTAATTTGATATAATTTCTGCAACTTGATAAAGATCAGATAAAAATTGAGCCAATTTAAAGGCAACCAAATAAGTAAATTTAGTATCATTTGTTTATTTTTTGCGCTTTATATGATACATTTCGTAAATTAACAGTTTATAACTTGCAAAAAAAATTGTTTTCTTTAATTATAGAGATATTTGGGTTTTTAAATTGCAACGTGTGTATAGTTGCTTAGAGTTTAGTTTTTGTTAAATTAAACGTGTTTGCTGCAATTAAAAATGCTTGCATATAATTAAAAGCTCCAACTTCCCGACATAATTAGCCTTACTAACGGCATATTCAACAGATGGTTACCAGTAGCACGGCAAAGCAATTTTATATTATGTTGTTCATTAATTTCTGATAATTTATTTGCACACTGAAATTATATCCGCAAACGTGTAATTGAATTAACGCCTTAATAATATTTTTTGTCAGTATCCAAAGCGGTAAGAAAATATTGTATCAAAGCGTCGTATGAATATTATTAATTTCACGCTATAATTGCATTACAATGATGACAATGTAAGCGATATACGCGGAGAAAAACTCTTAAGGTAAAAATATATTTCTCGAGTGTGGAATGTTTTTGTTCTATGTATTTATGTCGTATTTTTAGATTCGATCATTGACGACTCACACCCTCGACAACTGGGGTGAACGTTCAAACTTTTATAAACTCGAAATTGCTTTCTTATACTACGCCTTCTCTTCGGTTTATGATTTATTTCCCATGATCGTTATGTTTCTTAAAATGTATTACGATACAGAAGCATTTTCGTGGGATTATTTTATAGATCTTCTTTAGGGACACCGCGCTACTATTATACTGTTTATTTTATTCTTTTCTTTTTGTGTTTAAGTTAATAACCTGAACGCCATTACTTTATTTTAAAAGCATTTTACGTGATATTTATTAAAGGTTAAATTCGTTAAATGCAAATATTTAGATTTCAAGATTTTGGTAGATTTTAGCAATGTGTCGTCCGTTAATTAATTTCGTTATTGAATAAAATTCCGTTGCTCTTCAGTGACGTTCACAACCAAAAACATTGTGACAGCAAAGCGTTTGCGGGTATAACTGGTAAATTCTTCGCATGGAATTTCTCGAAATTTGTTGCTCGAAATCTGTTGCTAGAAATCAATTGCTCGAAAATCTATTCCTCGAATGCAATATTCTGGAAATGCAAGTTCCATGAATAGATATCAATTGCTCGAATTTGGTTCTTTGAGATTATGTTAATGCGGTCTTTTAACATATTATTGTACCGGTTGTGAGACTTCTAACTGCACTCTAACCCTTTTCTTATGTTCCGCTGTTTTTATTTTTCAAATTACTCTCAAGTTCCTCGAAAAGTAATTGGGTCTAATGGGTCTATTTTGACATGTTCACCACCTTTGTTATGGAATGTATTAATAGGTTAGACTCAAAAATTATTTATTTATTTTGAAAAACAATTTGCCAAGTGAATTTTTTTTTGTTTTTTATAAATAGCACAAAAATTATTAATTTTTTTCGAGTTTTTTTTTCATGGAATAGTTGATCTTAAATTGTAGAACATTTTGACTTATTAAACTGTTACAAAAACCCCATTGTTGCTCAAAAACGAATGACGGGGTTGGTAGCAGGGCTGTGGAGTCCGAGTCGGAGTCAGAGTTGGAGTTTAGAAGAAATTTCTGGTCCGTGGAGTTGGAAAAAATACCGACTCCGAGTAGATAAAACAAAAAATTGTGAGCAAAATTTAAACTCAAATTTTAAATAATTTCTTCATATTTATTTTTTTGTATTACAAAGAGCATAAAATGTTTTAGTATTTAATTTTGTCGGTCAAAGTACGTCATTAACAAAAAAAAAAAACGTTCACGTGTAATATCTAACATTAACAAACATCTTCTGGATCTAACAAAAATACAATGCTCAGTGGACAAAAGACCATTCAGGAATCGTTGATGACTAGGTTGTAGACGGTCTAGCTAGAGAAGCTATATTTCTGCCCAAGAATATTGCCTTACTTGATAATTTCAATAACCATTTTAAATTTCACGCTAGGGCTCTGTGGAGTCAAAGTGGACTCAGTTCTCTCAGTCTTCAACTACACAATACAGGTTAATACACCCCACTTTACCAAATATAGTTTCACACATAACATCTTTCAATGTCAGTAAATCATATTCACCAACCATCATCCGACTAAAATTTATTTAAAAAAACAAATTTTCGGAAAATTTCCGGGCCCCTTTTAAATTCCGGGCCCCTTTTAAATTCCGGGCCCGAACAATTTTACTCCATCATCTCATCTCCCCTCACGTCGGCCCTGGCGGTATCGTAATGCTAATAAACGCTTGGTTCATTGAATTTAATTTTTTGTTAGGTATTTAGAGCTTTTGCTTTATTTAATAAAAATTGGATCAAAAATACGTTTATTGGACGAATTTTCAAAAAAAAAAAAATTGATTAAATTACAATTGTGACTTAACTCTTACAGGCACATAAAAAGCAGACATATTTTTGCCCGTGCTGCACACAAAATTAAAAATTATTTATTAACAACGAAACTAAATGCATTTGAAAGAGGATGCAGAATAAAAAAGAAAAATATATGTTTTAGCATCCTCGTCGGGTTCAGCAACTCCTGGTGAGGTGGTACACCCTATGTACCACTATGCCTGTAATGCGAAATTTTGAGTAGCTTGATTTATCACAAATTGTAATATTTTCTTTTATTTTACTTCTTTGTGCGTACAGATTTGTTTGAAAAACTATATTTTCAATAATTTTTTTCGGTTAACAGTAAACTAAATATTTTATAAGGTGTAGGATCAGTAACTTGATAAACAATATCTGTAATTCCAGCATAATATTCAAACTGGCCAGAACAGCAGCTGGTCAAAGATTCGTCCATCTGGGTGCCTCCTGAATGTTATTACTTGTATTTTTGTAAAATGACAGTGGCATATTGTTATCAGAATCTGACTAATCAGAATAATTTTGATAAGTTTCTAAAGTATCCATTTCTAAATTAACTTCCCTTTCCTTATTTACCTGCTCTGTATCATCTAGTTCACCAATTATAGATTCTTCGTCAGTCGGAATATCTTCAATTTTCGCAAGAAATTAATCCTTTCAATTTAAATGGCAAGTCTTCTAAATTGTATAATGATTTTAATAGTGATTATTTGTTTGAATGTTCACAGTGGTACAAATAACGTACCACCAAATTATTGTCAAATAAACACAAGAAAAACTTATTTTAAATATGAAAACAATGTCAAGTGTAAACCATACCACAAGCAGACAGATTTAACATAAACACAATTATTTTATGTTAAAATTACACTAATTACAACAAATTATTTTTGTACACTTTACTGGGGTCCAAAATACAACTAAAATGAGTTGACAGACAATCAATGCAAGCAATTTCTATCGGGTTCTGACCTGCAGCGTAAAGTTACGTTATGTCAGTACATATTGGCATAGGTGGTACAGTTTTTAAGCGATCGTGCAGAACAGCAGAAATATTAAATTAGGTGGTACAATTTCAGTACCACCATGCAGCATTGGTAACAAAAATGGTGGTACATAACGTGTACCACCATGCCTGTGAGTTAATCTCTTTCAAGGCACTCTCCTTGGTTTGCTATTCAATCATTCAAACATTGATGCTAGTTCTCAGCGAGGACATGCGATCGACGGGTTGGAGACCACTGGTCTAAAGGAGTACTGCAGCGTTTTGGCTTATTTGAGGGTAGCGAACACCACTATTGAGAATTTTTAATGTTTATCTTGCCTTTTATTTTCAAAATATCAATTTTGCCGTCATCTTTTTTATGACTGAAATTCAATTGTATGTGGTTGTTCTCTGTGGAACATCTGTAAAATCATTGCGTGTTTTGTAAAGGTTGTAAATCTATAGTAAATCTGCTCATAATACCAATTATTTCTCGATAAACAGGTAAAATGTTGACAATGTGGCTTGTTAATTTATTGTTTAATTTTTAGAGGCGTATATACTTTGTCTTAGGATTCTATATAATCAGTTGATTTTTAATGACTTTGTAATGAGTAGGCTAGAGCCACTACTCCTGTATTACTCTGAGGTAAATTTGTTTTTACGGTTAATTGGGTGAAAAACTTATTTTAGTATATATTTTTTAATGTTTGTGTTTTGCCGATAACGCTAAAGTAAATAAAATAAAGCTCGCGGGGGGCTTATCTTCTATTACGACCCACATGGACGAACAATACAATCATTGAACATACTTTTAATACTAAATAGTTTTGATATCTAAATACTTTTTAATCCTTCGATATTAATTGAGAGTACTTTATCGATTACAATATACATTCTCTTAATTATCGACTGGTTTTGCCAAATAAAAAACCGTCGGTTTAGTGTTCATGATTAACAGAAATCAAATTAACTGTAGTTCGGTCTGCAATCAATATAAGTGTCAAGGGAATTGTAGAACCTCGATGCAAATCTCTCGAGAAATCAGAAGCATAAAATATTTGGCAAGATGAATCCCACTTAGTAAACTTAACATGTAAAATTGTATCCCTAATAAGTTGCTGGTAAGTAAACTTGTACGGCCATGAGTGCTTTGTACCATTTTTTGCTTGCCCAAGCTCTTCGTAAACGTTTTCTGCATTTATATCAAGTGTGACATTAAAAGTTTTACACCATTTTGTTTTTTAGCTGCCACCGCGCCTTGTTTTGTTTAGAGCGTTATTCAACTGTTTCTTTAATGCACGTTTTTTTATTTGCAGAATAAATTCACATATTATTATTTTAAAAAGTTGTTATCAAGTTATATTAGCATTGTTTTATAAATTTATTGCATTGAATTGGCTTGTTATAAATCAGCGTTATCGCGGTAGAAGTTCAACTTCTTAAAGTTAAATGAGCAGTTAGTGATTAAAAAATCGTAATCTAGATCTAGAGACTTGTGGAACGTTTAGGGTTCATCGCTAGCGGCAGCTGGCGTCGGTTGGCGCCGGACGGCGTCGCTCGAGCCGTCTGCTTGCTAGGACGTTACCCTTCAATGTGTCAGCGCCGCTAAATCAATGATGTCGGCCTCCTACAAGAGAACGCTTGGTACTTTATGGAATATTCCAACCCCCCGTCATTCTGTAACCCTAATTATGTACACATGTCACTTATTCTTGGAGATTTAGGTTAATATTCGGCTTAAAACACATCTACTTAACGTCGGCGACCTTGGATTCGAGGAGGGGATAAAATATTGCGCTGTATTTTACAATATGTATGCAACTGTTCGCTATTGTTGATTCTTAATTAACTTGCAAAAATTATTTATGAGAACCGTAAGATTCGCCAAACGATTTTAATGAACGTTTGACGTTTGTTTCAATGAAAGCTAGGGGGTAAGTTTAAATTCCTCACGTTCGTTCGACCTTTAAACTATCTCTTGTTTTATCAGCTTGTTTATTTTTTGTTTCAGACGTTCGTTTTACACGTCAGTCTGCGATAGATTGAGTCAAATATGCGTACACAGTTGACAAAAAAGTTAACTACCCTTGTTTCTTTTCTTTTCGTTCTTCGATCCAAGGTTTAAATAAATTGAACAGTCATATTTTTTTTTAGTAATCTATAACTTATGTTACAGCCAGAACATTTACTTTAAAAAATATGTCTTATACCTTATACCTATCGTCTTTGTATATCGCGATACGTATTTGTCTTGAATCATCGAAATTTCAAATGTTAATTAAATAGTGCTAAAAGAATGAGTATTAATTAAACCTTATAAAGTAGCTGCAACAAGTCCAGGTTTATTGAGTTTAACCTTCTAGCACACGGTCTCCATAGGCAACACACCCGCGCGTGACGTAACATTGTGACGTATCTCTTACGTCACAAGCTTGCCGTTTCATTATGCCTTACGGTGGTGGCTTTGATCGTCAATGTATCTTTACTATTTCATCTATTTTTAAATCTTTTAATATTATGATGGGATCTGTTTCGCTTTTTTTTAACCATTAGAGTATTAAATGACTTTTCTCTAGTTATATTTAGTACTGTAAGCGTATTGTACGTAGGTAGTTAATGACAATTGATAATGTTTCTTTGTTACGATTTCTTTATTATTTTTAAGTGTAAAAAGTTAAGTTTGTCTATTGTTGTAATGCGTCCAAGGCGGGGATTTGTTTGGAGATTCCCCAAAGAAAGTGCCGCACGGTAGCAATTGTTTTTATAATGGTTGCACGTGTAGAGGTAGCATGTGTACGTGCCTGTGGGCTGGTGCGCGTAACAAAATGTATATTTAGTTCTGGCCATAGTCACCAGACGGCTCCACTTACACTGCATCGGTTATCTATTTACCGCGATCCCCTCTTATCCCGACAAAGCAATGGCTGAATGACAATCTTGCAACATGGCTTCCGCACTGCTTCCGATATGTTTTAAGTGGGAGTCAATTGTTTACAGGAATGCGGATTTTTAACAATATGGCTGATTCTTTTAAAATTTAAGTAGGTTTTGTCATAAGAAGATGTCACGTGACGGCATCGTGATATAGCAAAGACATTGTGAAAAGAAATTTGATGTAGAAGTTTGATAGAATGGCGTCAAAGGCGGTAAAGAACATTCGCGATGGGTCTCGATGATCGCTAAACCTGTAGCACGGCCCGATTGGTGGCGCCGTCCAAGTACGGACTCGCGAACAACGTGCAGCCGGTTACGTCCACTTTGTTAAGGGGAAGAAGGTTGTTGGGTGAAATCTTTAACGTGACCAATGTGTGCGCTGTTAGATGATTACGCACGGTAGTATTTTGACGAAATGACAAGTGCGTGTGTATATCATCTGCGCTGAGCAGATTATTTGTTCAAATAAAAAATTAACAACAAGTGGTCGTAATAGTGAGTAAACAGGATATTCTAAATATTTGTGAACATTATGGACATTAATTGGAACTTATTACCGCAGTGCCTTCGCACGTAAACCGATGAAGAAACAGAAACCACGGTAAGATGACACCATTCGCTGTTTTTATTACCGGATCTATCCGGACGGTTATTTTAATCAGCACTGCATTCAATATTCTTTTGTTAATCATTTAAAAAATCGTTTACCCAATTTACTGTCCATAATCAGGTGCCATTTTTTAAACCCAAAGTTTATTTACATTTGTCAATCTACTAATTATGCTGCGGCTAATTTGGATAATTAATTAAGATTAGTGTAATAAATTGATCAAGGATGCTAGAGTTATTTGCCGTGACTTTTTGTACCCTTAATTGATTGTGGAAATAGTTTTCGTTATTTTTAATTGTCAATTCGTATCTGATATTAAATGACTTATTTATCATCGGACGTGCGCCGTTGCCAGTTGAATGCGCCTCTCTTATCTATAGTATCGTTTTGTGATCACGGCATGCTGCGATATCTATCAATAACGTTTATATTTTATTATAGCACACGTATTTAATTTTGTTGGGAGCAACATTTGGGCCAAGGATTGTGTTTATCCATCGGTAACAACAGCCATTTTGCTTATTTATTTTTCCATTGTCAACTAGTATATGACGTCACATGGTAAAGACCTTGTTGCTTCAACCACTAAGGGTTATCCCACTTACTAATACCAACGATTTGTTAATATGACCATACAAACTCTAATAAAAAAGTGCGTTTGATTTACTGTGGAATCCAAGTCTTAATAAATTTAAGAAACGACGAAATTTATAGTTAATCTGCCATCTTTTTGGCCACACTTTTGGATTTTCGTTCCTGTATTACATTTTAATCAGTCAATAATATTATCACATAAATTCGTCGGTTTTTATAGTATAAAAGTATTGTTAATTTGCCAAAATCTTGACAACATTTTTGTGTGTTGGTTTTCATTTTGGGACTTGAAGCCGTACCAGATACTTAAATAAAACTAAAACTATATTCATAATTTTTTTTAAAGTTATCAAAGGTAGCATTTCAAAACATCTGCAAATGCCTTCACAGCCAATCTGATTAAATTCTTCATTTGCTGATAATTGTTATAGCAAAGTATTTTTCTTGCAATATTTGCCACTGCCATCATGTTATTGTCTTTGTTTGATTTTTCCTATTTTTAATTGCTTCTGTTTTATTAGTCCTTTGTAGTAATTTCTTAGTTGGCAAACCTTGCTTATGTTCCAATTTTAAATGTGTCGCAGCGATTGTGAAAACTATTGATTGTTTTGTATTGGTCATTCTATTATGTTTTCGATCTGCCAAATGTATGTTGATCTATTTTTGGCGTAACAAATGAACCGCCCCCCTGTACTCGTAATTGTTGTTATTAGATAATTTATTTTCCTTAATTAACTTTGTCATTCCTATGCATAACGGTAGCAAACGGTATGCAGTTGGAAAAAAACGTGACGCCATGCTACTTATTTACTGCCGACCTGCCTAATTTAAATCGTTACTAAAACTGTTTTCGTTGTTTATCAATAATTGGTTGTCTTTTAAAACCATCAAAATGTGAACGTGTCGTATGCAGAATGGTTTAATTATTTTTCAAAGTGTGCTCAAAAACCAGCGATAATCTGGTGATAGCAGCTTTAATGTGTGTAGGAATACAGTTTTAATATAACTTCCGTCCTCCACTTCTTAAAAGGCTGGACTAAAATATGTTGCACCTGGCCCAGCTACGGCCCCTGTTGATGTTGCTAAGTTACCCTCAAGATGTTTAACCCGTCCAAAAGGGTAGCGCCAATGCAGCCTGTATTATCACAATAAAAACGTTCTCTGGTCCCAAAAGTTTCACATTACTTTTGTTGCGATGGTCATTGACATTGACGATGTATTTTGACTTAACATTTATGTGGATTGTCAAATAAAATTCATTGTTGATTTGAACGTTTCAAAAAAGTTTAAACGCTAACGGTTAATTTTCCGCAATCTTCAGTAGTTGCTGCTAAACATCTATATTCAAGGATTGTCTTGATATTCCCAATAGATTAGGATTGAGAGCAACCTTGAAACCCAAACTGTTTGAACAAGTACATACATAATATATATTTCTGAGAAGAAATCAATTATTTATGTTCTAGCGATGCATATACCGATAATAGTAATTTGCTGAGTTTTGATAACTTAATGTAGTATAATTTATGGTTTTTTAACATCTATTACGAGCAAAAATTAATGTGTTACTTTCTTTTGCACGTTTGAAAAGTTTTGCCTCTTTAGTATCTCGATTTGTTGCAAAAATGTGTGGCTATGTCGTAACTTACACTTTTAACGGCTTGGCAACCCTACGCGATGATTACTGTTTGATCACGTGATGTACTTAACATAAAATTAATGTAAATGAATGTAAATACGAGCATGTATTAGCACTTAAATAATTAAAAGCTTCGAGATGTGGAGTAAACCTGAAAATATAAATCCCTAGGTGTGTATAAGGTAGTTTCAAAAGTACAGTTAGGCTGTTGCGTTTTCTATTGTGAATGAATCTGGTGGTCCCCTCTTTTTTGTTATTGGACCTGGCTGCAAACTTTTGTTATTCGCTTTCACAAAATTATTAGCTTGAAAAATTCATTGGGTCCATTGTTAAAAGTTGCTTTAAGTTTTTATTTGAACGTCTAATCTAGTGAGCATGGTTTATACTTTTATGCTAAGCAGATTTTATTATTGATGTGTTCTTTTGTAAAAATTGCTGTAATTTTTTTGTCTATTCAAGCATATTTTTGTAATGATTGCATGTACATTGATGTTCGTGTATATTGTAAACTAATTGCGTTTCATTGCATTTTTTTTTTAAATTGTCTATTTTGTGGTAATAAGTTTACAAATGTTTATGCAGTCGGTTTACTGTTTTATTTTATGACACGTTTTGAATAGATCCGAGTTTAAGTATTTAGAATAATTTTGAATAATAAAGAGATACGGTCTGCTAGGCTTTGACTAAAACAATAGCTATTATTTCATTTCGTTTAGATCACTTCTAGCTGTTTCGTTTGATTAATGGTTTAAAGTGGGCATCTTATGCGTATTGATTATGTCACTCGTTTTTGAAAGAACATTGATTTTCGTAATTTGTTAGGCGAAATAATTTGCTCACTACACACAATATATAATCTCTTAAAAAAATTGTGTGCATAGTTTTCTATGTAATGATAAATATCTCGCATACAATATTAATAGTCACAATGAAATTTCCTTCTTCTACGACCACTAATGTAATTACTCTTACCGTACAGCCTGTATGCATAAGTAAGTGGGTCCTTACGCACGCACGGTAAGCAAAAAGCACAGTTTTTTAAAGCAACGATCAAAGTAGACCACGTCACTTTCTGCATGCCTAGTAAGTGAGTTATACCGCACGGTAAGCAAAACGCACACTTGTCTAGAAATGTCATGGTAGGCTTACGTCAAAATTGACAAGACAACGTAACTACTTTTGTATACGCCAAAAAGCCGTTAAAATTGTAGGTATTATGTGATCGTAGAAAAAGTAAGCTACATAACACGAGTTGTAAAGCAATTACGCACTCGTGGAAACACGCACTCGCCGCTACGAGGCTCCGTGCGCAACTTTTCCACTCGTGCGTAATATGCTTCTTGCAACTCTCGTTATGTAGTATACTATTATAGCCTACTTGAAAATATTACATTGCCCTAATAATTAACAATAAAATCGCGATACCTGGGAAAATATCAATGTTAGGTATAAAACAGTCCCTATGTTTTTGAAGAACAATTGCATTTTTTATAAGATTGTGTAAAATAGTATCTATAGGTTGTTGCATTTAGAAAAAATGGGATTGATGTTTAAATTTCACTGGTTTGACCAAGCGTAGGGGAAAGTCGGGTAATATCGGACAGCGGGTAATATCGGACAAGTGGTTTTTCGGGCACTTGCCATGCACAGAGGCACCTATCGCGATATTGGCTGTTGACAGCAACTAGTAAAAGGAAAACGCACACTATATTAGAATGCGTCGTTTCCGTGTGTCAAAGCAATAGAGTTTTTTCTGTTTAGAGAGTGTTTTTTCGTGGACGAAGCTATAAGTTTGGAGTGCTGATCCTGCTTAAACGTATAAGTACAATCACTTTCTAAGTGTATTGGTAGCAACAAGAAATAATTTTTTTTTATTTTTTTTTATTTTTTTTTATTTTTTACGCTTAAATCTGATCAGGCCTGGACAGTAATAAAAAACTTGTTTGGATAACCAAAAATATGTAATTTTCTAAACATTAAATCATGTCCGATATAACCCTCCAACTTTTTGAATGGGCAAAAAGTAAGGTTTTTTCGATTGCCTAAAAATGGTAAAAAAATTCCCCCTATGGGTAATTGCTTTTATGGGTGTTTGTACAACATATCTAAGTATGCTTTGATGCGTAGTATGGTCAAATTGAGCCTTTAACAAATTCACAAATAGTAAAAAAGCTTAACCGTCCGATATAACATATAACCCGACCTTCCCCTATAGTATTTTAAAAGTGTAGCTTGTGCAAAGTGTTGGGTAATTGATTTATTGTCAATCTAAATTTTAAACGAATTTCTACTGCCTCCATTAAGTTTTGAAATGTTGAACATTTTTGAAAGTGCTGTACCATTTTCGTTCATAAAAATGTAAATGCTACGTAAACTGTTTGCTTTAGATTCATATAATCTCATACGTTTTTGAAGTAAATTCAAAGAGAAATCCAAAAATATAAAAATATACACGGTGTTTTATTTAAAAATTCAAAGTTTGAGTCCACTTCCTGTTGAATCGGAAGACATATGGCAACCTCAATATTTTTATGATATCCGAAACAAACAATAACGGTTAGATACAAAATTTCATTGATATATCGTTAATAGTGCTCTAGATATTTGTCGGTTTCCATACTTTTGCGCAGCCTGTATATATTTTTTAAATTTTTACTTCTTAGCTACAATGAACAACAAAATAACTCATCACCTATATTTATCTGTTATAGTATATACAGTAAAACCTCTATATACTCTGAGGGACGGATGAATACTAAGTCAGACGAATATAGAATCAGTTGTTTTCGTAGGAACTATTAAAATTGGAATAATCCGTTCCAAGCATCGAATCTGATACATACATAAATACAAATTTAACCAGAACTTTACCTTTGCTGGGGAGCGATTATGGCAGAAGCTGAAAAGAAGGAAATGAATTATTGTTTAAAAGGGAAGTCACCTTTCATTAGAACATCAGGTAACTTCGATTCTGGTCATGGGTGTCTTTTTTGTTCCTTTCTGACGATTCGCTAGCACTCGATTTAGCAAAGAACTGGTTCAATGTTGTCTGTTTCGGTCTGTTTTGTGAAATTGCTTGATAAATATTGGAACATTTTTTAGCGATAAAGTTTTACGAATATAGAGATTCCCCTGTCCTCGTAATTATGTAAATACACGTATGCAAAGATTGTTTAAAAACTTTTGTTAAACCGGGAAATCCCCAGTTGATACGAAACAAGTACCGATTAGAAACTGAAGTTAGTAATAAATCATTCGATTTAAGACTGCATTTTTTTACTGCCGAGTATGAATTTTTTTAAAATAAATAACCTATTAGTTATCTTGTGGCAGTAAATTTTTCGATAATTAAATATCAGTAGTTATTTAGTCATTTGCATGTTGTATCACTATTAAATAAATAACCAAAATACAATGCATTACTAATATATCGGTTGGCTAAGATATTATTGATAACAGCCGTTGCTATATTTTGGTTTCATTTTATACGTTGCGTGTTTTGTTGATAAGATTAGTTTGTAGGTTGAGTTAATAGTGAATGGACGGCTTTGTTTATTGTAGAGATGATAAGGTACAATAATAATTGTAGATAATTTGTTCGTGCATTTAATACATTACATGCATTTTATAATGTAGTTAATTTAATTGTACATGTAAATTTTTTATCGGTATTGTTCTAATGAAATTTAGATTCTGATTTATATACAGAGAAAAGTTATATATCAGAATGGACAGCTTTTATTTGTCAGCAATGAATGACAATGCTTGTAGGTTAGATTACCAGAAGCATTCGCAATGGAAATTTGAAACTTAAAACATGTTAATGAACTTAATAATTCTGATGACAAAGATAATTATTCACGTGATATTTAAGGTTTGAATGCAGGAATTATGTTTTCCTTTATATCACTTGTTTTTATATGTTTACTTGAACCTGTTAAAATTTTCGTTATAAATTTGTTCGCCTAGTGCGGCAGGGTTCTTTCAACTTTTCATTTTTGTTTGAATTGGGTAACTCTTTGTAGATATGTAAAAATTTCTGGTGTGTAATTCATTTTCATTATGAATGCAAATATTTATACGAACTTTAGTCCATACTGTATTTGCTTTCAGAATGAAGCCGTTAAACTAATAAAATTTGGAGATTTATGTTCCCAAAAATTTAAATACCGCTTATTACGGACGAATAAGACTTCTTGTTTAATATTACTTTGATTGCCATTGGCGCAATTTGATAAATTTTTGCAGGAAGTCTCAAGTTTTTGATTATACACTAATTTGTAAACCAGCGTCCTTATAAATTAATTTATTGTTGTGTTATACAGCTGTATGGTAACAACGTTTTTTAACTTTGTGAACAACGTTTTTTTACGTTTGTACATTAGAACTCAGATCGAGTTTTTTTTTTTTTAAGTCTAGACTCTATTTTGAACTCGGCTTAATGATGACCACTTTTGAAATGAAGTGTTCAGTTAAACTGTCAATAAAACTCAAACAAAATATCCATTACTGTTTAAATGAAATAATCTTTTTTTAATGTTTATAAATAATTAAACACGATGAATGGACGTTAAAAATGAATTTATACTAAAAATAAGTTAACCGACTGGAAGCTTCTTTATTGTTTTAAGAACTAAACGGCATATCAAGTCAGTAGGTACTAATAATTTGTATGTACATTTTTAATTTTTTTAGTATTGGTTAATATTCGGTTAAAGTTGTTGACCTTATAATGATTTTTTCTTTGACGCAAAAACACAACAACTTTAAAGTTGTTATTTTCGTTTACATATTCAAGCTGTTTCTCGCAACCTAAATATGTAAACACGTATTTATCATAAGATACACTTAAAGAAAGAAGCTTTGCAGTTCAAGGTGGTTGCATAACCTGAGGCTTTCAGTCACCAGCGAGTAGCGAAAACACATCTGAATATAAACTCAGTTGAAGTGAACACAGTCAACAATTAAGTTCGTTGACTGGTGCTGCAAAATGAAAAAGAAACCACTGTTTTCAGTTTTTTATGTATACGAAATAATCTCCTTTTGATTGAAGGCACTTGTTATATCGATTGAATAGTGATTCAATAGTTATTTGCGTAACAAGACCCGAAAGTGGTACTTTACTGGACAAGTAGGCAGTTTTTGGACGAGCCGTAGGCGATTCCTGAAAGTATACGAGTCCAGTAAAGACACTTAACGGGTATGTTACGTACAATTTTTTTTTTGCGTCCGCCACTCACACCAAAATTACTATCGTCGCCATCCATAATTAAACAATAACTTAACAAACTACAGGTGAAAAGTCGCTTGTTTGACAGCGCAAATTAACAAAACAACTCGATCACCATGGCAACCAGCTACTTTCCGGCCTAGGTCTGTAAAGGCATCTCATTACCATGGCAACCAGTTACTTTCTGGTCTAAGCCAGTGAAGATCTATTTCCCGGCATAAAATTGTAAGAAATCAACTGATTTTCTGGACGGACGCAGAAAAATGGTTTTTTCAACTCGTTTTGTGGTATAGCCTCCAATACCCGTGTAGATTATGTTTAAGTTCTGTCAATGTCATCGAAAAACTTTCTTATTAATGGAATTTTGAGCTTTGGAAAAAGAAAGAAGTCGCACGGTACTTAATCTGATGAATACGGAGAATAATTTAGCACGCAGACTTGATTGTTAACCAAAAACTGTCGAAATTAATGAATTGTGACTCGGTGCATTATCGTAAAGCTAACACCAACTATAATATTCACCACATTCTACGTCAAATTCTTACCATCAAACGCTTCCAAACTATTATATAACATTCAACAGTGGCTGTTTGATCTTGGGGTATATTCTTTGTGGATAAAGCCTTTGCTAATCTAAAAAAAATGAACATTGTTTTGATTTTCGATAGTATTTTTCGAAATTTTTTGACATTTGGAAACTTATCGACTTCCATTCTCATCACCAGTTACAATTGATGCCAGGAATTTTGGATCATGTCTTTAGGCTCGAACGATTCCTCTGCAAAGTTGAACTCTCATCAGTTTTTGATCTTCTTATAACCTATATGGAACAAATTTTGCACAAACCTTTGTTTTTCGTAAATCCTCTTTTAAATTAATCGAATTGTTTCACGATTGATTTTGAGAGCCTCTTCTATGATTCTGACAGTTGCATGCCGATCATTTTGCGCAAAGTCACACATTTTTTCTGTCATTTTGGGTGTTCGACTTGTTGATGGTCATCCTGCACGATCATCTTTAAGCTTCTGTCTACCTTCCAAAAATCGTTTATGCTACTTGAAAACTGTTGCATGTTTCAAACAATTATCATCATAAACTTTTGCATCATTTCATATGTTTTTGTGGTATTTTTGCATGGAATTTTATCACTTCTCTATTTACGTTTTAAATTTTTTACAGGTGGTGTTTACTACTAATGTTTCAAATGTTATTACTCATGAATGCGACGCGCTATTTAGCTCAAATTTGGATTGAATGTTTGTCATAAATCGAAGTTTAAAATTACACATGGAACAGATATATTACGCGAGGCGTTCTGGAGTTATAAAACCATTCTACGAACTTTATTAGTCAGACGGTGTAATTATGCGATCATGTGATTTTTGTTTTGAACTTCCAATTGGTAAACTTGATGTAATCAAACGTTGGTTGTATGAATGTGTCTAAATATTTGCTAGCGTGGATCTATTGTAGATGATTGGGAGTGTGTTTTTTTTTTAAGCTGTGCGCATGATGTATTGTAAGAATGTTTTAACTTGTTGACCGTATTATTGAATTTAAATGTTATTGACGTCATGCGTGTGGCGAAAATTTCTTTTAGAACGAATAATCTCGCCGGCGTCGTGCGGTGTCAACGTCTTCAGCTGAGCCTTATAACTTGCAAACGTTATGTTGGCTTTCGAAGTTGAATAATAACATAACGACCACGTGTAAGTGGTCTATAGTCAGTGCCTCTGGCACCGCGAGTAAAATATTGTTTTGTTAACGTGCGCTGACCTACTCTATAATCGTTAAATGACGCATTATGAATAATGCAATGAAAACTTAATATGTGCATAAACTGTTTCAACTTCACCCTGCGCTGTGTCACATCTACCTCGGTTTAAGTCTAACTATGTATATGTTGTACGTAAGCCTTGTTTGTTGTTCCTGAACAACAAGGACGATTATTTTAAATACCTTTGTATAAGAATAATTATAACGAGGCAGATATTTCTGTAATTATTCACTCGTTTAAGCAGCATCATGAGGCTAAGTGGAAGTGACTTACATCGATCCTCTTCTGTTATGATGCATTAAATAAGACAGTTAGATTTTGTGCTTAATTTTCGTTGCGTAAGTGAGATGTACTTGAAAAGAAGTGACCGAATTTTGTCTCTACCAAACGTACTCACTTTGATTTTACTATTTATTGCAAAAATAGCAAAATATAAAAATTGATTATTCTGAAATTATCATTTTTTTGTGAAACTAATTTACAGCATGTTGTCCCAAAAACTATCATAGGTTTTTTTTAAAGGTTGTACGACGCGATGCATAGTTCTGCGAATATAATATTTAATTTTGCACGGTAATCTGAGCAGTTATTATAACAAGGTTGTTATTGGTTTTTATGACATATGAACAATATTAATTGTCACAATGAAATTTAGTAACTTGATTCACCTATTCAATTTACCTTAAATTTTTTGTACATAGTTTTTAATGTGATTATATTTTTTGTTGTGTCAAACATTAAAAAAAAAACACATCCTAAAATGCCTTCTAAGGTGGCTACACCTTCCCTTCCAAGGGGAATGGAAACTTCATCTTGTTTAATATTTTAACATTTGATTACAAATTTCGCGTATGGCATAGTGTCCAACACCTTTGAAATTCAAGTTTAATTAGTGCCATACCCAACTGGTCCTTGGTGATAATTTTTGAGTGATTTTTGTCTCCAATGTTTACTTACTAATTGTGGGTTACGTTTAAAGGTCTATACATTCGTATTTAATGGCTTCTAAATCAAAACTCGTTGATTTAATTGCTAGGAAATAAAGAAATATTAGTAATAATAATAATAGTAAAACAGTTAACATTGTGGAAAAAATCTTCTAAATAGTTATTTACGTACAAGCCCGGAAAGTGGCACTTTACTGGACGAGTAAACAGTTTTGGGACGAGCCGTAGGCAAGTCCTGAAAGCATACGAGTCCAGTAAAGACACTTTACGGGTATGTTACGCACAATATTTTTTCTGCGTCCGCCACTGACACCAAAAGCACTATCGTCACCATCCATAATTAAACAAAAACTTAACAAACTACAGGTGAAAAGTCGCTTGGTAGTGTAATGACGCTCGTTTGATAGCGCAAATCAACAAAACAACTCATCACCATGGCAACCAGCTACTTTACGGCCTAGACCGGTAAAGACAACTCATTACCATGGCAACCAGTTACTTTCTAACTTAGGCCAGTAAAGATGTATTTCCCATCCTAAAAATTGATAGGAACAAACTGATTTTGTAGACGGACGCAGAAAACATTCTTTTAAAGAGCACGAAAAGGTGCTTAAGATATTGTCAATCCTTCACTATAGGTTATTTTAAGAAAAGTATAGCGTTTGCGTTCATGGCATTTTGGAAAAGAAAAATTAAATCTCCCCCTAATTTTGGTTAGTTATGCTAGCAACGCATGTTTAACCATTTTTTTTTTTTGTTTGCTTTTATCTACATTTTGGCGAGATACCGTAGTAGGAAGAAGTATTCAGCTTCCCATAACAGATGTTAACGTTGTTACATCAGACAATATAACTCGTCACTGTATATTTTTAGTTCATTTTAAATCGGTTTTGGACTTGCGATGTGTAAAATGGAACGTTTAATATTTCTGGGAATCAACTCAACGTATCGTAATGTGTGAAATGCGTTGCTTATAACAAACTTACGTTTATGTATGTGATACCTACTTTTTCGGAGAAATCGTTTATAATATTTCTGGAAACGGACTCAAAATGCAGATGTTTGTTTAAAATTACGTGCAACATCTTAATTCGGAGATATAAAACATGATACATGTTATTTTTATTATGTGAACATCTGGTTTCATGTAAGTTGCAATTTGTATTTAGCAAGCTTGATGACGTTTTTTATATGTTGTAGTTTTTTTAAGTAGACATGTTGTGTAGGACCTACAATGTAGGTTGTTGCTTTTGGTCAAGTTTAATTTCTATTTTTGGTGTGTTAACTGTTGTTGTTGTTGTTTGATTTTACTTTTTTACTTTCTCATTGCGTCAACGAATTGAAAAGCTGTGTTATTTCGCCTAAACTTAACAGGAAATCAAATTGTTTCCTAAAACTTTTTACCCGGTAGTGCGTATATGACTATCAATATTTTTTTAAATTGCTTTGCTAATATGGTAACACTTTAAATTGAAATAAGTCATGTAAATTGAAAAAAAAGTCTTATAAACAGGGGTTTGGAGCAGTACAATTTTTTAATTGCTCCAGCTCCACTCCGGCATCAAAATGCCTGCTCCAGCTCCACTCCATGCTCCAAATATTGTTAACATTTTTAAAACAAGTTTTTTAATTAAAAAATTATTTTTTGAAGACAAAAGTTTTAATTTTATCGGATATGTGAAAGTTGGTAAAAAATTACAATATTTGATCCTAACAAACAAGTAAAGTTAAATAAATGTTTGAGAAAACAAGTTATTGATTTTCAAAAGTAAAAAAAAAAAAAGTTTAAAAAAAATTGTAGATGCATAATAAACTGAAGCTGTGGAGCAATCAAAATTATTTGCTCCGGACTTCGCTCCTGCTCCGGGCAAAAACCCATTGCTCTACTGCTCCGTGCTCCAGCTCCTTGCTCCGCTCCAAACCTCTGCTTATAAATGTATCTACCTATATCAAAAAATCTGGAATGCGCCCCGGCAAAATCATTCAAAGTTTAAATCATTCAGCTTTAGAATTACTCAACGTAGGAAACATGCGAGGATGAAACCGTCCAACTCGGAAAACATTCAGCGCTGGAAACACGCAAAACCGAAATACGCAAAGTTGGAATTTTTGCTGCCCTCTATATCAGCACAGCCAAAGTATTATGTTACTACAGAACACTTCGTTTTATATTTTGCGTTGTCTTTTGTACAGTGGAAGATAAAAACATCCATCTTAAAGGCTAGGTACGAAAAGGTAAACCTAACAAACCCTACACCAATGAAACGAGAAAAAAATCACATTTTATTGGTGTCACAGCCAACTAGGAGGGAGACATATTTAAAATAAGAAAGTTGATTTTAAAATAACAAAAACAAAAGAAGTTAGGTAAAATTTAAGAACAAATTTTAAATCTACGTTAAAAGGTGTCCCAATAATGTCGAAATATTTTTTAGTACGATTTCAGGTTAACAATTAAAATTTTGTTTTTTATCAATTGCACAAAAACTTTTAATTTTTTAAAGATTGTTTATAGAATAGTTACTCTTAAATCATAGATAATTTTGACCCTTTTAACCAACTATATGTTACCGTTTACGAGCTCCCCATGCTGTTCACGATAACTGGAACACCCTGTATTTCAATAAAGTGCTTGAAAATGCTTGGTTAAATTCACAGTTGTAAAGATGTTTTGCAAAAATTTGCTTTTACCAAAGACATTGTGGAAAATCCGTTATCTGTGTTGAAATTAAATTACAAGCCAGGACGAGTCACGCTTGCAAAATGGCTCTTAAAACAAAAGCAAAACAATGACAGCGGCCAGCGTTAGTCAGTTAACACATAGCCACTTTATAACCAACTGTTAAATAGTAGCGTGCATTTCTTAATGATACAGGGATTAACTTGCAAATTGACTGTACACAGGGAAATTGCATGCAACAATATTGCAAATGATGCATAATAAATGTGGGCGCCTCGGGAGTTCCACCACCTGCCACCTACGGCCGATTAAGAATAGCCGTGTCCCTTGTTCCGCTCTCCTTATCGACTCAATGCAAATTAATTATTACACAAACACCTTTTTATCGCTGTCACTCATATCAGACAATCAAAATTTACAAACACGGCTAGGAGACGTGCAACGTACAACCTATCTGTTTGTACGTACAGAGAAGTGTACATTTTCATCCAGATAAACACACAACTGTTAAATTAACATTTAGTAAAACTACGTTTGGCTAATAACGTTTTTCTGTACTTTGTAAAAATTGTTGTTAGTTATAAATAACTTTTGAGTAATATGTTTTTAAGTATTGGATCTTAACCAGTGTTCCGTGAACCAGCCACAAGTGTTACGCGAAAATTAGAAACAAGCGCCAAACACTTACCTACTTATAAGCCAAACAACAAAATTTAAAAAAAATCAAATGAGGATAATTTCAGTTGTAAAAGCATGCTTTTGAACGTGTCCTATTCATATTCCAAAAAAGTTGCTATGTAGGTACTGAGTTCATACCCTTCGACACGCGTTAAAATTGCTTGATTTTGAAAATGTTGGGAACCGCTGTTCTAGAGGTTATCTACATGTTTAATAGGGCGCATCGATCAGTATGTGTGCGAAATTTTCTTTGGGAGCAGTTTGAACCCATGACAATTTGTTGGAACCTAAAGCTTTTATCTATTTGTGAACTTTTAGTCTATAAAAACTGTATATGAATGAGATCTTACAAAACCACTAAATTTGCTTAAAATTTGAATCACTGTATATTTTTAAACACTATACATTGTATTCGTCAGTTCTTTTGTATAAATCTTTCGGATTAATATACATTTCAGCAAATTGTTCAAAGGAAATGTCACTTCGTACAAAATAATAATAATTCAGTAAATATTCGAAAAGATATATTGCCCAGTTCGTGTGTTGGAATGTTTGTTGTTTTTATAATCATTTCGAAATTGGTCTTTCTAATTTTATATTCTTTGTAACTATATTCGCGTTTGATATATTTTATTATAGTGTGTAAAGGAGTGAATTTATGTAAGAAGTTGCAAGGCTATTTAAAATTAAATTCTATTTTTTGTTCAGTATGTGCTGGTTTTGGATTCTTGACAAATTCTGCATATTTGAATAATTCGGATAGATAAATAAACCTTTTTGGTTTTCCACTTAAATTCAAATCACCAGATTTCAGTGAATAGACGTTTGGGGATAACATTTTGGTTATACAGGGTCCTGTATTAGTGCGTCAGGCTTTCATAGCGCCCCGACCGTAGGATTTAAAAAAAAAACTTAAATACATAAAATTATTGGTTTGAAAAGATTTACGTCTTAAAATTATTTTCAGTTAGGTACCTATACATGGTGTCCCATTTTTGCGCTATAACAAAAACAAAGATGTTTTAAATGGAACACTATTTTTACGTCTTCGGATGTCATATTTTAACCTCTACATGAATGTCTGTTCACTTTTTGATTTTGTGTCAGTGTTGCCAACTTATAATTTTTTTTCCCGAAAAATCTCACATAAGCAGGTTTAATTTAAAAAAATTAAAGTTATAAAACAAGTTTTAACAATAATGTTAGTCCGGTTAGGGAGCGACATTTTAATAATAAAAAATTTAAATTTAGTTTTCACTAAAAAAATGCAAAACTTTCCAAACTTCAAAGTGACATAACTCATTTTTTTCAAATGTAACCACTCTTATTTTATTTCGCTATTCGATAGATTTTTTTCTCCTCTTTTTTATAGGGGCTGTTCTATGTCTCTAAACCCCGTAGTTGTTGAGATATTCAATACTTTTCACAAAAGTAGTCATTTAATTGCATTTTTATGCACCGAAGTAGGCCGCGCTGATGCAAAACAAATGCCAAAATGTAAGCGTGTCAACTTGACATGTCAATTTTTTTAATAGCCATGTGGTGAGTTAGGAACCTAATAAAGAGAAATTCAGTTTCTAAATTATAAAAATAACCTCTTCTTTGATCTTATCAACAAAAAAAAAGTGTTACTCTGTCTCCCAACGTCTGATTGTGCATTGGTTTTTTTTTTTACGTCCGTCCAGAAAATCAGTTGTTTCCGATTTAGGCTGGAAAATACATCTTTACTGGCCTAGGCCAGAATAACTGGTTGTCATGGTAATAACAACTCTTTACAGGCCTAGGCCGGAAAGTAGGTGGTTGCCATGGTGATGAGTTGTTTCGTTGATTTGCGCTGTCAAACGAGCGTCGTTATACCACCAAGCGAGTTTTCACCTGTAGTTTGTCAAGTTATTATTTAATTATGGATGGTTACGATAGTGATTTTGGTGTCAGTGGCAGACATACCCGTAGTGTCTTTACTGGACTCGAATGCTTTCAGGACTCGCCTACGGCTCTTCCCAAAACTGCCTATCGTCCAGTAAAATACCACTTGCCGGTCTTGTTACGTAAATAACTATAGAGCTATTTATATTAGCATCAATAGCTCTTGGTGGTTTTGCACTTGTTTATCTTAATTCGTTAACTTTTTACTTATTTATACGTATTTTAAGCGCTAGTAGATATATCATCACCACTTCCTGTATTTACGGTGACATTTGTCTACTGCTGATAACTAATTCTGCTGTTCGATGCATCGTGTAAAATGTTTGTGGTCACTAACTGTAACTAAACTGTGAAATAAATATACGTACAATGTAACGATTCAAGCTTTCCCAACCTTCCAATAATTTATCACATCACGTGACTGATATTTACGTTATTGACTTTTAAAAAACGCAATGAAACTGTAAACTAATGTTTGACGTTTTAATGTATGAGGAATAAACATGGAACTCGCAGTGTTTACTTAATTAAACAAGGCAAAATTAGTAATAAAGTGACACGCACTGTAAGCACAACTTTCACTTGTTTTAAACATGGCCTACCTAATATCTCTAGATGTATCGACTGCTTTGTTATCTGTTAATTTAAATCGTTTGCAGTAATAGAAAATTTTGTTATCTAGGGCTGGATCATTGCTTTTATTTTCTAGATTTTCAATTTGCCTGTGTTGTACGACATCCAGTACTTCCTTAAAATATTTAAATGAATCGGTAATGATAGAGAATAGTCAGTCACGCAAAGTTGTTTAACCTCAATGACAAATAGATTTCATTAGATGCGCAATTGGTTTATCTGAAAGGCAACCTACGTACTTACCAACTTGATCGTATAATTCGATTTATTTGCTTTTCGAACGCTTTGTTTTGTTTTATGTGTGAAAATGTCAATTAATAAACAGTTACCTGTGTGTTTAATAGAGTTAGTTACCGAGGGTCAGTGCTTATGTAGGTCGTACACTAAAACTAATTTAAAATCAATTTTAACTTTATCCTGCAGTTGAAATACCTTCTAATTCAAATCCACGCGTAGAGCTGCGCTTGGAAAAATATTAATTATATTTCGTTCGATTTACGTTGGTACCTCAACTTGGGCTTTGTTGTAGTATTCCGCAACTGCAAGTTGTCGGCCAATTGTTGATCTAATCAGAACGGTATGGAATTGACGCATTAGAACTGAATGCAATTCTACAAGCTTGACATGGAGCAGAATAACTTAACGTCTTAGTTTTTTGCTTTGAATAACGAGCAGATGCTAAACTTTATTCCGACCTGTCAATCGTAACATGTACGTTGTTATTTATTGCCCCATGGTCAACTTTAAGCAATGATACTGCAAAATATAATTTTAAAAGCCAACCGGAAATTTAACATTCCTTAACATCAGAGGTAGAATTTAGGATGATGACGGAGAGGAAAAGGGTTAATTTTTAATGAAATTGTTATTTTTAGCACTGATATCCGAAATTTCATTTTTTGTATTTTTGTTTTGTTTTTGAAGGAATATGCAGTACAGTAATAAATGTGTGAATATAAAAGGTAGTTGTGTTAATTTTATCCGAAACGTAAGCAACTTTTTTATTGCACCGAAATATGTACAAGTAATGTAAAATATTATTTATTTCAAATGCACAAAGTCATAAATATTAAAACAATGAGAATGCAGCAGCGCATGATGATCGCATTATTCGGTTCATATATAATCTGCGTTATTAAATTTGATTGCAGGAGGTTTAGCTGTTTTATGACCTTCTTGGTTTAAAATCGCGCTATTTTTAAGGTGTAGGCAGATGTTTGGTTATTTAATTTGTTTTTAATAAGGTTTAAATAGTTTTACAGCGATAAAAAATGCCACGCAATGTTTTTGAACAGTTAAGTCCAGTTAAGAACATGTCAAACAAAAAATAAAAAACCCAAATAGAGGTCCGTAGACGTAGTTTGTTATTTTGTTTTTATAGTTTTCAGTAGTGTTGCAAAATAGTTGGTTGTATTTTTAGAGGTTTAATTTCAATAATGGATGTTTGTTATTTTAAATGTGGTGTTTCTATTCGCCAATATTTTCTTAAAATTTGTTTATGCTCTTAAACCTTGACAGTCAGGTAAATACATTTTTGATTTGTTGTGTTATTTAAGAATATTTTTTTTGAGTACTGAATAATTATGTGTTTTTAATTCATACTCTATGAAGTAGTTTAAAGTTTATCTGCGTTAATACTGTTCATACCGGCATATAAGACGACTCTTAAAAACCACAAAATACACCCTAAAATTGTGAGTCGTCTAATACGCCCAGATACTTTAATATGTCCTTATAAAGGATCATTTGAGACTTTGTTTTAAATGAAAGCTTTAGTGGAATATATATGTTTTTTTAAATATAGATTTTATTTAGACATGTTCTTAATTTTTTGCCCCTAATTTGAGCTGTTTATTTTGAAAATGGTATAAGTCACTTTTGCGAAAAATAAGTTAAAATCTGTTTATGATTGCAAAAATGTATGGTATTTTAATCTTTAAACTTTTATTTGCAATTTTTATCAAAATCATTAATACTATTTTCGTCGATAGACATTTTATTGTTTAACAGAAGTGCAAATATATTTATTTTGAAAATTGCATAATGATAACATTTGCTTCCCCTATACCTCTAGTTTGCCACAGTTACTTTAAAAATTTCAAAGATTTGATCACTCCTATTAATGACAATAATTCAATACTTGAATAATTTTTTGTGTAAAATACGTTTTGTTATTAATTGCTTATAACGGGTGACACAGAAAAACGGGAACTTTTGAAACCTCCCAAAAAAATATTAGGAACCAAAAAAAATATTTTTTTTTCCAAAAATTAAACCATTACAGCTTGCCATTTAAGAGACAGTAATCCAAATTAAGAATTTTTGAAAATTATGTCCTCTAGATGACGTCCTTCTCTACGTATGCATTCTTTCAGCCTGGCGTTGGTTCCTCATTACTCGCTGTAACATGTCAGCTGGGATACCACGAATTTCGTCGCGAATTCTTTGTTTCAATTCATCCAGTGTCCTTGGCCGAGTCATGAAGACCCAACTCTTGAGGTAAACTCCACAAGAAAAAAACAGGGAATGTCACCGAATCTTGAGATGACACGGTTACCAAACAATTCTCGCACAACTGCCATTGATCGCTTTGCAGTGTACGCTGTCGCACCATCCTATTGAAACCGGGCTTCCTGAAGTTTTGGAAAATTGTTAAAAGCAGTTGCGATAAAAGATTGCAACTTCACGAAGCCCGGTTTCAACAGGATGGTGCGACATCGTACACTGCAAAGCGATCAATGGCAGTTGTACGAGAATTGTTTGGTAACCGTGTCATCTCAAGATTCGGTGACATTCCCTGTTTTTTTCTTGTGGGGTTACCTTAAGAGTTGGGTCTACATGACTCGGCCAAGGACACTGGATGAATTGAAACAAAGAATTCGCGACGAAATTCGTGGTATCCCAGCTGAGATGTTACAGCGAGTAATGAGGAACCTCAACGGGGCAGGCTGAAAGAATGCATACGTAAGGACGTCATCTAGAGGACATTCTTTTCAGAAATTGTTAAATTGGATTACTGTTTCTTAAATGGCAAGCTGTAATGGTTACATTTTTGGCAAAAAAAAATTTTTTTTTTGGTTTCCTTAAATTTTTTTGGGGGTTTTCAAAAGTTCCCGTTTTTTTGTGTCACCCTGTACTTTTATTTCAACATGTACTAAATAATTTACTTATTTCTTGTGCATTTTATAATTATTAATGATAATGAAAAGATAGGTACTTGAATAAACTTATAATGAAACACATTATACAGGGTGTTTAAGGAAGAATAGTAAATATTTTAGGAGCTGGTAGTATGGACCATTTTAAGTAAATAAGTTTGTAAAAACATGTGTTCGTTCAATTCTCAATGTTTAAAAATTAAACCACCAACTTCAATGCACTCTCGAACTTACTTGACAATACTACGTGTAGCTGCACATTCTAGTCGTCAGGTGATACGTGATCTAATTCTTAGTATGACCAGAAATATGGATCGGTCGATACGGTCACGTTAATTGGCCACCAAGGTCCCCAGACCTTACCCCATTAGATTTTTGTCTGTGGGGATGTATGAAAAGCGACGTCTACCAAGAAAGAGTAAACGGCTGTATCTTCCTAACCATTGAGAATTGGACACATGTTTATATGAACTATTTTACTCAAAATGGTCCATACTACCAGCTCCTAAAATATTTATTATTCCTCCTGAAACACCCTGTATAAGTTGGTCATATTATATAATAATTTAGTTTGATATAAATTAAATTCTGAATTTACAGAACGTGTTTATTTTCAGAATTTGTTATTTTTTATTTATATCAAATCATTATAAACGGATGCAATTATTTACAATCATATAATTTACTCATCAATTTTCTTAAACTACTGTCTTGTGAAATACTACTGTAGCAAAAGACATCGGGTAAAATCAACACAAGTCTATAGTTTTTATAAACTATTAATTTTGAAAGTGGCTTAAGTCATTTCACAGTAATTAAAAATAGTGATTCGTTAACGTCTGTGCGAAATTATGTATACCGAAAAAAGCATATTTTCCGAGTTAACAACTATAAGTGAAATTTCTCTTTAGTTAACGTAAATATTTTTATGCTAATTAAAATGCAAAACATTTAATATAGTATATCCCATATAAGACTTCTCATATCGGCTTAAGCAGTGGAACAACCCCCCACGTACATACACAATCTAGGATTATAAACCTTAAATGATTTGTATGGCACAACACCTAAAATCATAATCGCATACCACATCTTCCTAATTGCTTTTCTTTGAGCATAATGACCATAATGCTGCAGTTCTAAACAAGTTCTCGCTAAAAGCTTATTACCTTATATACGCTATAATAGATTTTAAATTATAATTGTTTACAAGCAAAAACTTTTGGGAAACACTGATACAGATATTAATTTTCTTTTACCTAAGAACCCAAATTAAACCTTATTGAACCTATAATTAGGGATCAAATTTCGACTGCTTGCAATAATCTTCATGAATCCGCCTTCAATTAGATTACAACTTTCATTGGCGTAGACTGAATTGTAAACACAAATAATATTTAAAGAAAGAGACGGAGATTGTGCATTTGTTACCTTATACACGCTATAATAGATTTTAAATTATAATTGTTTACAAGCAAAAACTTTTGGGAAACACTGATACGGATATTAATTTTCTTTTACCTAAGAACCCAAATTAAACCTTATTGAACCTATAATTAGGGATCAAATTTCGACTGCTTGCAATAATCTTCATGAATCCGCCTTCAATTAGATTACAACTTTCATTGGCGTAGACTGAATGGGCGTTTACACTAATTTTTAATTTCTTCAGAATTTGATAGATTTGGTGTTCAGAATATCATATGTGAAGTTAAAATTGTTTAAATCAACTTCGTTTATTTATTATTAACGATTAAAGTTTTCCCGCGGCAAGTTGCGCCGTAAACGGCTTGAACGATGCGCACGAGAAATGACGTCACAATCCGTACGTACTCCTCGATGAGGCAAATCACACGTGTGTGCTTGTTGTAAATATAACGCAACCATGTCGTCGTACAGAAGAAAGTGGTGTTTTGTGCCTGAATGTAAGACCACTTCTACAAAAAACCCAGAAAGATTGTTTGTTGCTGTTCCGGATAATTCCACCAAAAGAAAAAAATGGTTTGATGCAGCAAGACGTTGTATTTCCGACGTAAGCGAAAAAACTAAATTATATTGTTGCGAAGACCATTTAAAATTTGAATAAACTAAAAAAATATTAAACAGTATTTATGCAAAAAAAATACACTAAAGTGAAAAACATTATCATTAAGCATTATCATTAGCATTAAGCATTATCATTAGCATTAAGCATTAATCATATGGCAATAATATGTAATATGAAGTAGCCTATTACTTTCCAACAAAAAAATCTGCAGTTTTAAACAATACCTATTTGAAGTATGCTATTTGGTGCATGTTTATGTTTGATTAAAAATGCTGATTAGTCTTAAAGCACTGTTGCTTCGTTTATGAAATTTGTATTATATTTATACTGAACTAACAGTGCTTGTTTTACAAAAAGCCATATACCTTTTTTTATATGATCTAAGCATAAAACTGATAACATTCAAAACTTATAAGTGTAAATTAATATAGTAGAATCATTGAATTGAACATTATCTACTATTAAATAAACGAAAAGTTGCTGGTTTTCAAACAGGTTTATTCGTTGCAAATTCTTTTTTTAAAAAAGATCCGAAAAATTATATATATAATTTTTAGCCCTGAGGATGCCGATACAATAACATCGGCGAAACATGTCGGATCTTTTTTAAAAAAAGAATTTGCAACGAATAAACCTGTTTGAAAACCAGCAACTTTTCGTTTATTTAACCTATAATCAAACAACAGGAGAAGCCAACTTTATCAATTATCTACTATTATATATAGCCCATATTTTATTTACCTCGAATTTAAGATTAATTTTGTAAGTTTTTTAGATATAGCTATGACTAAAAGAGTAGTAGATACATTTTTTTAATGTTTACAATCACCTATTATTAAACAATAAACTGAAACATACTTTTTGTTTATATTTTCACCTGTTAAATGACCTTAGTAATATCGAATTATTTCTACAAAATAATTAATTTACTTACACAGTTGCTTTGTTTTATAATGAAATATACACTAAACTAACAACTAGTTAAAACCTCTCGCAATACTGTATACGTAAAGAATATTTGAACACAAATATGCCTGGTCCAGGAATGTCATATTTGTTTATGTTAAAAACACTTAAGATATGTTGTGAAGCCACCCTGAGGGCTCGGGGTTGGCTTGAGATCATTCTTTTGCTAATACTGTTAAAAGGCAGTACTGTTTGTATTTTATTCATTATAATAAATTGTAATTGTTGTTCGATTACGTTTATTATTTACAATCGACGGCCAAAGTACGCCCCTGCGGCGTCTTCGTCGCGCGCTTCGCGCCTAACATAATAATAATAATAATCTTTATTTGTTCTGAATATCCCAAAAAAAAGGTGTAGAACTTGTCACAATAATAATTTACGTACATTGCAATAATATACATAGTTAATAAAAGAAAAAACATATTATATTAAAATATATAACAACTTGTCATTATGCGATGCATAGGAACTAGTCCGCTGCACATGGACTGTGCGGAGAGTGACGTCACGCCCAATCACAGCGCGTTTCAGAATTTGAAATATAAAGGGCATTTTAAAAATTTATTTCTCGGAACTGGACGATTTTTTTTTAATTTTTGGTGGTTGAGAATAAACTTTATAGATCAGATTATCATTTAAAAAATATTTTATCAAGTTTTATTTTTTTGTGTAAACGCCCATTGTAAACACAAATAATATTTAAAGAAAGAGACGGAGATTGTGCATTTGTTTCGTTTAGTTCTGCCTCTTCTTAATCCGCTGTGAGCAATTTTAAATGGGATATACTATATCTGCAAATAGGTGACAAAAGTGACTTATGCCACTTTCAAAATAAACGGCTCATTTTATTTTTGAGTTTTTAGTACTTTTATACCTAACTGAAAACAGATTATTCACCCAATTTCCAATTGTGTTATGGGACCGCTGTGAGCTAAACGCATGAAAAATGCAGCCTGAAAATTTAATCTTGTATTAAACGTACGGTATTTAAAATTATTACGTCATTTGTGACTTTAAATCATATATTTGTGTGTTAAACCACATTTTATTCAAGTTTGTGTTATAAATTTTACATGTAACGGTTATTTTCACTCAACTCCTTACTTTATATTCTACCTGGTGATTCTAGCTTGTTTAAAATGTCCATTATCTTTTCGTGCTATGTAAAATGCATAAGCGCCTCGGATCTGTAGTTCTATGACAGTATTTAGTCACCACCACGGCTTAAAAACAGTTAGACGTGGCTGATTTTTATTAAAATTTGGTTTTTTATGCGCCCAGTAGTTTTGTGTTAGCAGTTAGTGTGGATAATTTAGACAGACATTCACCTTTAAAGCGTCAACCAAAAAACATCGGCCACGAGATTGAATTAAATTGTTAAATGCACCCTCTGTAGACGTCTCGGCATGTGTTTGCCAGATGTCCCGGAGTCCTGACAACACACCTGCCGCCCTACGGTTAACTTAAATCAGAAGAACGCGCGCGCTTGTTTTGAATCTTTGGGACACTTGCGCCGTAATGTCAACCAATAAAACCAGAGATACCATGAAGTGTACAATGTCAGACGTGGGTCAATGCCAAACTACTTATCAACAAACAATATTATGCTCGACGTAGTAATTTCAATTAGCACTTGCAGAATTGTTCGTTGCGACGGCGTTCCGATTTTTGAATCGCTTTACATTTATTTAACGTATAAATTTTAACAGTCGAAACGTCACCATGGATTTCTTAGTTTTATTTCGATGCGCCTGTGCCTAAGAAGACGCATCTGTGAGTTGTTTATGTTTGCTGTAACAATGAGCGTGAGATTTTACCGGTAGCTCTTGAGGAGGATGCACCATTATGCGAATTACACAACCCGCACGTCATGTACCACTTACTTATGGTAAATCTCACGCCTTATGCGTCCAGAACCAGGCATTCCCACTTGTGACGCGTGTATTAGCGAGCGTCATCGTCTCTGACACATATTAACACTATTTGGCATCGTCTCAGTTGCGCGATAGTAACAGAAAGTGATTTGATAATTCATTTTTAGATCTTGCCGATCCCCGATTTTCAGAAGCTCAAATCGACGAATTTTGTGCTAATGCAGTTAATAATGAGTTTTAACAGTCGTGTGTATGTGTGCGTTCATTTAAATGATCGTTATGTGATATGAAACCTTGAGGTACGTCATAAACTGGTCTTGTACAGTTTTAGAGTAATTCCATGAAATAATAATGCGTAAATATTCTTGAAGCTAAGCTGTTGTAGTCGATTGTAATTTTAGTTCATGAGGGCTACTTTTTTTATCGTAGACTACTATTACTTTATGGTATAAGTTGTGGTTTTTATTGCACTTGTTGAATGTTGATGTATTTTTTTCAGTGTGGAGAGGGACCGCCTTCGCGAGCGGGAGAGACAGGCACGGGCCCAGATGTCATCCCAAGTGGCCGAGCAGGAACCCGCCGGTGCTCCTCTGTTTGCGGAACCTGTTAGGGTAAGTGTCGAATGATTTAAGTTTCAAATTTTAGAACGTGGAAAATCGACTGTATACTAAACTTAAGCGAAGGTCAAATGGCATCAAAACATCTTCACTGTTTAACAAAACAAAAAGTTAATTTTAAATCGGACGTAAGTCTGCTACAGAGCGATTCGGAATTTATTCTGAGTAAAATAAACGATAAATATTCCGTCATTTCTACCCAAACAAACATTGATACTAAAACAAAGCGTAACTTTAGCAACTCAAAAGCTACTTCTTACTTAAAAGCTCTCAGGCAGTAGCGTAACTTGTTTTTACAGGACCTAGGCTAAATTATTTTATGGATCCAGTTTTTAATTAATAGAATTTTGGAGAATAGATTTCGATTTTTTATTGTTTATATCAAATTTTAAATACAAATTGACGACCAAGCAGTAAATATAATACCACCACGGTAAGCAATATTTTTATAACAAGACAAACCCTTTTAAAAGAAGGTAAAAATACATAAGAAAATTTGCCCCCAATGGAACTTTTCTAGACTTATGCGATGCAAATTCATCTATAGTATAACTAAAATCTAAATTTTTGTATTCCCTCATTTTTAATGTACAAGATTGAGAATAATTTATGTTCTTTTAAACTATTTCTAAGAAAATTTCATTCACCTGTCAAATTTGCGTTTTCAACCAATCACTAATCTTATTTCAATCAATATTATTACACGGTGATAATGTTACATTTCCCTGTCAGATGTTGATCCTCCTGCGTGCTTTAATCTATATTAAAGTAACGCTACTGGTCGCCGAAATTCGTCAAAAAATTATAAAAACCAATATATTTAGTTCCCTCTCCAAATTTATATTTTCGACCAATAACAAACTCAGATTTCCTAGAAACGACCAATAAACATAATCATACATTGATTATATTCTTTTCCAATTAACAGATTTTCATGCGTTTATTGGTCGATTCTAAGAAATCTGAGTTTGTGATTGGTCGAAAATATAAATTTCGAGAGGGAATTAAATATTTTGGTCTTGATAATTTTTTGACGAATTTCGGCGACCAGTAGCGTTACTTTAATATAGATTAAACCACGCCCCTGACGCACTACACTGACAGTACTTGTAAAATTTTACGTATCATTTAATTTGACAGATAGGTTAGAGGTTAGAGGTTAGGTGAAGGAAATTTTCTGACAAAATATAACTCGTGCCTTGCAAATAATCCATAATTGACAAATCTTCACTTATCCAAATTGAATCAGAAAGAATCACTGGTGCACTTCGTGCATTCGTATTTTTTTCAGCTCAACTTGCATTCGGGCATATTTACCAAAAATTATCGATAATTTTCAATACATTTCATTTGTTATATTGCTACTGATAATTTTAGTTATAGTAATAAAATTTATATTTCGATTTAGTAATTTTGGAATCACTCCGTATATTTTTAATCTAATTTTGCCCTTGTCAACTGCATATCGCTTTAATTTAACTTTTAATTTCAACACGCGCTCTGAAATTGCATATGATTACGTTTTGTTATGTATTTTGTTGTTTAGATTTCGTAATATTCATTATGACCTCTTTTTGAACGTTAATATTCAATGGAAAAAATATTATTATCAAAGTTTCACATTATTATAGCTGCACATTCAGTGAAACTCAACAGGTATGGCAGGTGCTATCGCTCCTAAAATCTTAGTTTGAATTAATAGTTACACTTACGGTTGCCCTGAAGCATTTTGTTTGACAAAGTTATGGAAGTAACTAGAATCATCAAAGCTATTAAAAAATGCAGTTTTGGATAATTGTTTTTTATTTTGTTGACTTGCTCTCTTCATTTGAACTTTTTCCTATTATTTCTTATTACCATCGTCTATTCAATGTGATTGTTGCATATTTTTAGTTTGTTTTTGTAATTCTATTATTTTCTCAAGAAACTTAACTTTCGATTTTTCCTTTTGGTTTCAGTTTTTTAATTTATTTTATATTTGCGTTATGATTAATTTGTTTTTTCCATAATCATAATAGTTATCTGTCGAGTTCCGTCTTGTGAGGTTTGTTTTCTTACAACTGTTTTCAAATAATTTATCGCTAATTTAAATCGAACGATCGCCGTTTCAATATAAAAGTCTGCATTTTGCGAAGTGTTATGGATTTGCATTTGTTTATCGTGGTGAATATAGGTTAACATGTTTCACATAGCTATATAATTATTATAAGACTGTTATTTATGCAGCTTCTGGTGAGTTGAACTAGTATATCGATTAACAGGTCAATGCTTTGTTATTTCTCAAGCTTAGGAAACACTTAAAACCTGTTTAAGATAAGGAAATTGTTGAGAATAATACCGTTCTAGTGTAATTTGTATAAACATTATAAATTTAGGTAAGTTCAGAAAAACAAGCACTCGAAAAACAAATAAATAACAAGCAATTTCGTAACGGTATAAAGCGAAACGAAATACGCACAAAATTGAAATAAGTGTAAAACTTTAAATGCACTTTTGTTAGGTACTTGTTTCTGTTGTTTTGTTCCGCTCCTTCAAGATTTTTGATTGATTCGGCAACACCGTAAAAAAGTAGCAACAGTTTTAGAATTATTGCATAAATTCCCATGAAACTTAATAGACCATTGTTTGATTTATTGTTAAGTTCAGTGTGTTTTATTTAAATAGAAAAATTTAAATTTGTGTAGATTTTACTTTCAACAAATCGTTTGTTACGTGTTCTTTAAAATGCAATTACTTAAAATACCAAGTTAGCAGAGCATTGTCTACCTAATAGGCCGTTTACACACACGGTTTTGCACGTGGTTTTGCTGACTTTTATATAAATTTTCTTCATTAGACGTCTCCTTTCGGAGTTACACCCCCCTAAAGGGGAGCGGTAAAATTGGGTTTTTATTTTATTTCTCAAAAAAAACAAAAACTTAATTGCAAAATTTCAACCTACCAAAAAGTTCTGATAAAAAAAAAACAACAGGGGTCGCACTTTTCAGCCCCCTGTGAAGGTGTGAAATAATTGAAAATATTACTATGGGAAACCTTTTAATAAGTATAAAACATTTACCAAAATCATTCTCCTACATTAGTCCAAATTTGAGAAATAAAATAAAAACCTAATTTTACCGCCCTTTAGGGGGGTGTAACTGCGAAAAGGAGACGTCTAAGGAAGAAATTGTATATGAAAGACCCCCCTTAATTTTCGATTAGGAATCACCTCCCGAATTGTTTCGCAATATTTAAGAAACACCCTGTATAATCAGCGTCAAGTCTAATGACGAGCGCTGGGGGTGTTTCGCGCAGCATACGCTACAATATGGTCGACGGACCTTAAAACTATTGGCGTGTATACCAATACAACTACGTAAGTAGGTGTGTTCAATTACAATTGTATTTAGTGCGCACCCCCACCGCTCGCCATTAGACTTGACGCGGACTATACGAGCTGGCGAGTAGACGTGGAGAGGGTGTGATACGTGATATACATGCTGTTGGGGTTGCAATCATTGCAGCTAAATAAAAGTTTATTTACAAGAAACTAATTTTTTGCGTTCAACTTAGAGCGAGAAAATTAAAAATTAAAATTTTGGACGTTCTACTCCGGCTTCGACTATTTTTGATTGAGAATAAAGCTAATTTTAATAAAAGAGTAATGGATTAATTAATAAAATATAAAGAGCGAAGGAAAGCTGCAACCTCGCCATTCATTGCAAGTCGCTATTGATCAGTGGCGTACGCAAGGGGGGATTAGGGGGATAAATCCTTCTGAAAATTTGAAAAGAACTAAAATTATAATTACCGTATTTGAAAATTGCGTTTAATGCTCATATTAGACGTTGCGATTTTTCTTAAAAATCATTTTTCCACAACGCAAAACCAAAAAATCGCAACGTCTAAATGGGCATAGGAAAAAAAATCGCAACGAATTTTAAATGTCATAGGATTTTATTCTATTGAACATGCTCTAATTTTTCAAGGTCAAACATGTGTATTTTATTACATTTCTAGTAACTTCTGGTAATTTTTGTGCCACTATGTTGTCAAAAGGATCAGATAACCTACAAAGTATACTTTTTTCTTATTTTTTTAACACGATACACATTTTGCGATTGTAGTAAACAGACCACGTTAGTAAAAATGCAGATTATGTAGGTTATTATTGATTATTATGCGGTTAACTGCCGGTTGGCTGTCATTTGCTGTCATTTAAATGTTAGATAAATTGTGCAGCGCAGTGGCGATTTCGAATCGTACGCAAAAAAAAATAATAATAGCGGTCGTGTATTTATTTTACAAGCTGTAAAATATTTTTCTTACAGATGGAAAAAAAATCGCAACGTCTAATATTAGGTTAAGACTGCTTTTCCATACATTTAAAATATATTGTTTGTTTATTTTACTCATAACTGCTATTTTTGGGTACGTTTGACCTTGAAAATTTAAAAAAATGCTTATGGTGCTGTTACTCGGGGGTCTGCCGACCCCCTGAAGCCCCAGCAACTCTTTCTTAGAACTCACTTTTTGTGGCTAGCACTAGCACCCATCATAGGTCATTTTCTAATTGCACCATTACCATACCCCGTTTAAAACTAGTCAGTATTATTTTTGCAAATTAAAACAATATCCCCCTCTGAAATATGTTTCTACGTACGCCACTGCTACTGATATCAAATTATGCAAATTACCAATGTGCAATATTACAAGGTGGTCAACTCGTAGTTGTGTTTTGCACATTTATTTATTATTCGTTAGTTTGAACTGTTTGAAGTCAACGATTTTGCAAATTTTTCACCAACCATGGACATTTTTACATAATAAAAACCAGGGCATGAAACCGGTTTTTTAAACCGGTTTAAAAAACCGGTTAACCTTTATTTTTTGTCCAAAATTGTGATTTTTAACCGAAACCGTTATTTTTAAAGGCAAAAAAACGGTAACCTTTAACCAAAATAATAAAAAACCGGTTTTTTTAAACATCTCTTTTTAATAAAAATTATTTTGAAAAAATACAAAATCTGTATTAAATGTGATTAGTTTACCAAAAGTAATTACTGAATGCTTAATTATACATATATTATAAAATTATAAATAGATAATATCTTTTTATACTTTGCATTCCAAATCTGAATAATGTTAAAAACCGGTTAAATTAACCGGTTTTATCAAAATCGGTTTTTTACGGAAAAAACCGGTTTTTCAACAAAAACCGTTATAAAAATAAAGTTCTTGAATTCGGTTAACCGTTAACCAAATTTTTTTTCGGTTTCTAGCCCTGATAGAAACCGAGTGTCATGTTCTTGAATGTTTTATTTAAGAAAATGTATAATTTATTATCGACTGCTGTTTTAATGTAAATCTTAACGCACGTGTTCGTCAAATATTTTCAGTAGTGCATATCTGAAGTGCATATAAATAAGCTACAACCTTGATGAATCCATTAATTCTTAATGTTTTATTATAATTAAAACATGTAGTGAAGCAGTGTGGCCGGTGGTGTTTGTGTTTACTCAGAGGACTCGTGCGCGTTTAGTCCGCGAGCTGCTTCATAAATAGCGTTTACGTCCCGCCAATTGAAATGCATAAGATTACTGCGCGCGTGAGAGAGCCAAAGACGAGGAGAAAAATCACCGACGTACCAGCGAATTATTATAAGCAGATAATAATCTCGCTGCTTTGCCAAGTACGTTAATAAAGCACTTCTTATAGACTTTGCTTGAGATGGTTTACTAGTTTTGGGATTATAGTATGTTCCTTCGAGATTTATTACCGAAGTTTTAATCTAATTTTATTACTTCGCCATTCGCCTTTATGCATTTCGAATTTACACAATTACCAAGTTGATGCGCACTCTAAATTATACAGGCTGTCCATGATAATGCGATCGCCGTTGATATCTTTGGAACTAAACAATAGAAAATCTGTTAAATAGTACTAAACATTTTTAATTGCTTTGATTTCTTTAAGAGATTAAAATAAATTTTTGAGTTGAGTTGAATTATTTAATGATACTCAACCTAGATGATCTTAAATCAAGTATGTAGGTACGTCTTACTTTTCGAAATGTAACAGGTTTGTTCCAGCAGCGCTATTTACTATCCCATGAACAACCAGGATTCTGCGCATTATTAATATCACGTTCCAGCAGCGTTTCTGATAGTTCACCGGACGGTTAGAGGTCTTACAAGATAAACTGAACCGCGAAATGCGCAAAGAGAGGGGATGGCGGTTGAAATATTGACCTTTTTAAAAACGTTATATTATTATAGGTTATACATAGACGTATGTTTTTAGATGGAGCAGTAATTAAAGATTTAGACGTCACAGTTCAGTTTATCTTGAAAGACCTCTAGTCGGCTGTTCCTGCTGTACCTACTCGTAACTACTTTCGGACTAGTTTGCGGACGGTCGAAACAGTACATGGATTAGGACAAGAACTAGCACTGGGGTTATTACACGCATGCGCTGTTAACAACTAACGTGGCCTCTTCTAGCTGTGCATCGCCCTCTCAACCCTATTTAGTACTGGTTTCTTAAGATGTTGATGCTTGCTGTGCGTAAATTTCTATAAACCCAATACGTAGTCGGGGGTGTTGTTGAAGTGTTCCAGCAGCGACTTATACATTTATTAGTCCTTAGTTGACGCATGTGCATAAACCAATTTATGTATTAGTCCATGAACTAGTAAATTTTGGTCTGCTGTAACGAACCTAACGTGAATTGGTGTTTTTTTTTTTTAATTTAAACCGCAGTTGATTGTGGCGTATTTAAGAAGATAAAAGTTAGTAATTTTCAGGGCTATCGTATTTCTGCTACACGTAAAATATTATAATGTTCCTAACGTCGTTTAAAAAATGAACTCAAAACTTCCTACATCGTCAGTGAAAATTATCTTTTACCTAACTACTAATTAACATAAACATACTTAAGTTTGTGTCATATTTCGTAAACTGAGCACAATGGACAACTTAAGATAAGCTATGTGAGGTGTCGCTATGTAGCTACCACTATTCTCTGAATGTATTTAGGTACGTATTTGTTAATAACTATATTTTAAATTGAATTTACCGGTTTATAAATAGTCACATATTAATGTCCCAAACATAGATTATCATATTTTTTAAGGATGAGGCTATTTATACATACAGTATGTATAAATAATTGACTATTTATACATACTTTTTTTTAAATAACTGAGATAAACCAATGAAACTAAAAAATAGTTTTTCTTAAAAAAACCCTCTTACCTAACCTTTAACCTAATGTAAAAATATATATAAATAAGAAGTTGGGCCTTAGAAAAAAGTTTATTGTATGTATAAATAGCCAATTATTCATACATACTGTATGTATAAATAGTCACATTCTTTTTTTAATGTGGGTTTAACTTACCTTGCAATTTTGGTGCAAAACAGTTCATATTTTGGTAATTGCTAGCAACATTAGGTACACAAAATATTTTAAGCTGGATATTTTCTCGTATTTTTCCAATTCACACATTTCGTTCCTTTTAACCGATCTTTTATCTTAAACCGTTTCGTAGCTCTCCATGGCGGTCAAATTAATAATCTAGGATGCAACCTGGAACCTTAATTATTATTTTTACTGTGGAATTTTCGAGATTGTATAGTCTTAATTTTATTGTTCTTAATTTTTGCATCGCGTACATGTTTATAACGCAAAGTTTAATTAAAAAGTAAATGTATCTCATTTTTTTTTTAAAGTAAAAACAAGATAAAAGTTAGGTTGTCTGCTTTAAAATGGAATTTGGAAAATATTCTAGTCTAAATGATGATATTGTTTCTTTATGCGGTAAAACCAACCGCGCGACTTTACTTTTTAAGCCAGCCTTTGTTCAAATACGTACTTTATTTAGTGGAGGACACAATAAGACAACCTGGAGCTAAATAACAAACAAAAAAAAGTGTTAATACGCTGTTTTTGCATTTTTGACGCTACGATCGTGCAGGTTCAACTTATTTATTTTTACCAAAACTATAAAACAATTAAAATAGGTCGATTGCCTTTCATTTGTTTTATGAAATCGGTTTATACATAAATTTTTTATGTTCCATTTTATTGAAACATCTCGTAATTAAACGTTTTTACAATTGTATTAACTGTTCTAGACCTTGCAAATTGAGTTACAAGCAAACTACACGGGTTCATAAGTTTGAAGGCCGAGCACTTAATTTTTATTTAATATTCTTTAAATTAATGAACGTTAATTACGCTCTGTAATGTGGCTATAAATTTATTGTCAGAGATGTAAACTGTCACCCAATAATTGGTTTACTCAAGTTGAAAAATTACTGCGCCTAAGTGGGCTAAATTATCTGCTTGCGTTTTTTTTATTAGCAGTCGCGACTTTTGCTCTCTTGCTGTCTACAACACGAAAATATATGCAAAAGGTGCAGACCTTGAACATTTTTATATTATTACGAGTACTCAATTTTTCTCTTTTCTATCAAAAGTTAACAGATTTTTATGCATTTATTGCTCGTTTCTAAGAAATTTGAGTTTGTGATTGGTCGAAAATATAAATTTGGAGAGGGAATTAAATATATTGGTATTGATAATTTTTTGACGAATTTCGGCGACCAGTAGCGTTACTTTAATATAAATTAAACCACACCCCTGACGCACCACTCTGACAGTACTTGTAAAATTTGACATAATATACATTTAATTTGACAGGTTGATTAGGTGGAAAAAAATTTTTGACGAAATATAACTCGTGCCTTGCAAATAATCTATAATTTTTGACAAATCTTCACTCATGCAAGTTGCATTCGGGCATATTTACCAAAAACTATTGATAATTTTCAATGCACTTGTTTTATTACCACTGATAATTTTTGACTCTTTTAAAGAACAGAAAAGGTTTGTTCTCCACTCCCATTACTGACAGGTAAAGTTAGAAATATTTTTTACGATATACCTAATTACCTATGAATGTTCTGGATATATCATTTGTAAAGTGAATTTTTACAGTAAGTAGGCTAAATGAACTGCTTGCGTTTTTGTTTTTATTAGCAGTCGCGACTTTTTGCTCTTGTGTGTGTACAACACGAAAATATATGCAAAAGTTGCAGACCTTTAACATTTTTATGTTATTAGGAGTACTCATTTTTTCTTTTTTTCTATCAAAAGTTTAACAAAAATACCGCGCTTTGCTTTCATATTTGAATATCTGACATGTCTTTAATGTTCGTAAGTATTTTGTGGTTTAAAAACTATAATAAAATACCCAATACGGATCTGCTTTTGCATTTGTACGCTAAGTTGTATTTTACAATAAACATGTTTATTTGTGAGTTATTTTTTAGTAGCCTTTGTGGCTAAGGCAGAGAGTGCTCATGACCAGATCTGTTTACCTAAGTATGTTGTGAATGTTGTGAGTTTGCTCGCTTTATTTTTGTGACAATATAAATGGCCACCTTCATTCAAATTACACTCTTCTAGTCGTTCCAATTTGTCGTTATTTATTGAAGAAAGTGATTCCAAAGTGGTGTCAAATGGTACATCATGTGGCACCTTCAGAGTGAATTTTATGTTAGTACAGTGACATAATTTAATTGCAATATAGGTTAAAAAATGTCGTTACCGTGATACAGGTCGAGAAGCTTGTCAAAAAATCGAGTATACCGTATACCTCGACTTAAATTTCCGTTAGATGGCGATAAGTCTTAAGAACCGGTGCGGCCAACTTCGTGTTCACATTGTGCTCTATGCTTTGGTACTTATTGGCCGTTCCAAAGTCGGTAGCAACAGCAAATTATGAATTTAGTTGGCCATATCAGTACTTCTCAGCCATCATTGGTTTAAAGTGGAAGTTTTTTTAAACTGTATGTTAAGTCTCTCCATCTATTGATAAATTTGCTTTAAAAAAATATCATTTAATTAATTTTGTATTTCCAAAACGTCCAAAATTTGAGAGTGTTCTCAATAAAACCTAAAATAAGCAGGGACATCCAAGAACTATAAGTGTTATTCTGTGATGTGAAAGAGTAATTGTGTATTTAAACACCGCAATTAATTTTTAGTGTTTGTTATTGTTATTAACGTGGTATTCACGTGCGTACATTTTAACCGCAGTGTTAATTGCTTTTGAAAGATTTGTTATCGACAAAACAACGCGGTTGATAATTTTTAATAGGTTTGTTGGTTTGAAGCTATTGTTTAAACTTCCGTAAATATAGTAACTTTATTAATAAGGAGAAGGAGGCTTCCAGTATGTGCGCATGAATAAAAAATGTAAGTTTCAAAGAGCTCTTCGATTTCTTCGGTGTATTTTAGGATATGTAGACGTTCAACTGTTGTGAATTATTACGATTTCTCCCACAGATCTGTGACCCCAATTATTTTGTTTACTATTTACTTTGGTTATACTACGCGTTAGGCTACATGTACACAAGCGATTCAATAACAAAAGGGTCATTTCGCTCTTTGCATTCTTACCTCAAGACGTTAATGAAGTACTGTTGTAGCTAAAGGTTAGCTATTGCGATGAGCACTTCATCTCGATGTTTAGGTTCAACCTCATTTTTCTAATTTCACTTTATTTTCTCAAGCTAAAGTGCAGTGTTGGATTAAAAGATCTTGCTCGCTGGGTCTCGCCATAATACGCGATTTTCTGATTTTACTTACTTTAATAAACAAGGAAATTTGAAGGACGTTTAATAACTTTCAAAAATGGATTTGTTAAATAATTTTAAATGCCGAAAGTAGGTTATGCAGATGTATTTAAATGTAAAAATAATATTAAGTGTGAAGATTAACATCCTCATACATAATCATAGATTTCTTAAACTAGTTACATTTACAAACCTCTCACTTGTATAAATAGACAATTATTTCATTCCCTGTGGACGCGTTTTAGGTACTTGGGGTTAAAAGTAGACGTCGCGTCGTTAAGTTGTGTATATGTTTTCAGTATTTTTTTATTGATATTATTTGTGTTAAACCACTCGAAAGTGTCCCCATGATGTATTTTGTGGACCGGAAGTAGCATATAACATTTAGCTATCCATTCTGTGTGTTATAAGAGGTGCCCCTGATAGACCCTAAGGGGGTGCGAGATTATAAGATGGAAGTTTAAGGTCGCTTTGATTGTCGGAGGGTTGCGCGGATAAAACTAGCGTGCGTGTAACGAAAGCAACTCGTAAAGGAGAAGTGTAGCTAACTTCTTCTGTCTGTATCGATTGCCAAAGTTGAGAGTGAACTCGTGAAATTATACCTCCAAGTGGGATTATTTTGCTTGCCTTACCACTGACGCGCACTTTACTAAATCATTTGCTTTGATAGTATACTTAATTTAGTTTCAGTTTGTCTTTGAACACGTATTTTCATATTGATTTACTGCCGACAGAGTAATTTAATTAAGTGAAGCGAATTCGTTTTGGTTTTTTGTCAGTTTCTTTTATTCTCGTATTGTTCAGGATTTTTATTTTTCGTTTCACACACCGAGTGTATAAAAGCGAGATTTTCGTCAATAATTATTACGTGAACTTACTTTTGAGTTTCATCCATGAATCAGAACAACATGTTTTGCTAAAATGTCAGATGTCCACATACTAAACGTGCCAGCACTTACTTTACGTGTATCATGCGTAAACGTTTATAAGATTTTTACTGAAAAAAATGCAAATAAATTTTATCTATTGAATTATATTTATTCTATCTTTTGCCACCGCGGCTTTGTTGCTTGAATGTTGCTATTACATAGTGTACCCCGGCCCAACGGCACACCCAGTAAAAAAAAACAACGGAGGTTGTACTTTTCAGCCCCCTGTGAAGTTGGGAAATGATTGAAAATATTACTATGGAAAACCTTTTAATAACTTTAAAACATCTACCAAAATATCATTCTTCTACATTTATCCAGATTTGAGAAATAAAATAAAAACCTAATTTTACCGCTCCCCTTTAGGGGGTGTAACTCCGAAAGGAGACGTCTAAGGAATAGTATATTACATACCGAGCGGGGAAGTGGATTATTACAGCCAAGTGCTAGGTTAGTTGCACGAGGCGCGCAGCGCCGAGGTCAGCTATAGCACGAGGCTATAATGATCCTTCCCGTGAGGTATGTATACTATTTTACTCACAATCGGTTAGTAACTCTAGATAAGTGTCAAATAATATTAATTTTTATCATAATTTGATAAATTATTTCAACAAAAACATTTGTGAGACCCTTGCTAGGGAATATAACAAGTTTGTTGCCGTTGCTAGGGAATATAACAAGTTTGTTGATTCTGACAGGTAGATAATTATTTTATATAAAAGACCACCTTTGATTTTCGATAAGGAATCACCTCCCGATTTTTTTCGCAATATTTAAGAAACACCCTGTATATTCTTTATTTTATCAAATTTGCAATAAAAATATTTTTATCCTATAACCCGCACCCCCAAGATTAAATTCTTAGTGCGCCACTGGTGTACCCTTATGATAGCAATCGCTTAACTTTGCAACGTATTGGCGTACGACTCGGACACCATAATTAATAGATAATAAAGTAATCGTTATAAAAATTATTTTCATTTACTCCGAAACCCCATTTTTTACCTACCAAGTTCTCCTCTTTTTATAAATTAAAAGAGAAGACGCATTTTGTAGGATGGACCTTAAAAAAAAAAAAAGCGCAATTTTGTTACTCTTTTGGCGGATTTTGCGTGAAAAGAATTACCTAAACGATTAACAACCTAATAAAAAGAAGTTGTCCAACTAACTAAAACCCCAAACCGGAAGTATTAAATTCACACCTTCACGTCGCATACGAGTTACAAATTATACAGTTATTATGAACGCTAATCGTTATGTTAAAGTCGTCTTGAAACTGAACGCCACCGTGTAGCTATGACCGTAAAAATTATTGTTCACCACAGGCTACTGTGGCGTAAAATTGGAAAGTCTGCGTAGTTCTGACATTTAATTAGAGATTATAGTTGTATTTTCTCAAGCTTTTTGAAATCTATCAAGAATTTATATTATAGAAGCAATACGCTGTCGTTTTCATCTTAAAATATTGCGTTGTCTGACAATAAATAGCAAAAAATAATACAATATATTGAGACGTTTCGACGGAAGACTGAAACGTACTTGGGTATATTTATGTATTGACGAGTGTGTGTGAAACTAGTTTTTATTCGTCGTAATATGTCTTCGAGGATTATTTATTTGATGTGATTATTTTTTAATCGATAGCCCTCATCTAGAGGTAATTGTTTTTTTTATGTTCCGCTTCATAGGCACCCGATGTGCGGGTAATTCATATACCTATCAAGTTGTATTAGTAAAATTAACACCGTGCATATAGCTTTCACCTGGTTAACTTGTTCAATTTGCATACAAATTCAATGCCCATTTTTTTAAATCGAAGGTTAAAATGGCTTTGTATATCGTAATAACGCTAAAATTACATTCATAGCTTGGTGAACTTGTCAATGAGCTCTTCAGATATCAGAAGTACGGTGTAAAAATGCAAGTACAGTTTTGAACAGGGCGCGATTCAACATGCACTTGACAATTTGGCTGGTATTAATTAAATTTCTCGCCTAAGTAGGTTATGATTATGAAATATAATTAATTCGTTTAAAGACGCTTGCGATGTAATTAATATACCAGTTTAATTACTTAAAGGTAGCATTTGCAGCAATTTACAATTTGCAAGCAAAACTTTATCGATTTTTGTATTTATTTAAATTTAAGCGTCTTTTTTGTATATTCATAATCGAATATAGATAATTGGTTTCGGTACTGAAGGTATTAATACTTGTGGAATTTTCCAGTACAGTTATTATTAATTTGTTTTTAGTAATAATAAATGGTCATAAATAATTTCTGATTGATAGGCTCATCTTCAACAAAAACCTGTGATAATGAAGTTCAATGGGTTTTAATATGGCGTATTGTTATATAATTTACCGTGTTTAATGGGTGAAAAGTGTGGTTTAAACGATTTTTGTTCATACCCGTATTGCAGTGGCAGTGGCGTACGCAAAAAAAACATTTCAGGGGGGTATTGTTTTAACTTGCAAAAATAATACTGACTAATTTCAAACGAGGCATGGTAATGGTGCAATTAAAAAATGATCTATGGGGGCTAGACACAAAAAGTGTCCCCGCCGGTAACAGCGCCATAATAATAATAATAATAGACCCGTTATTCCCTTTTGGGAAATAGAGTATTGATGTATTCCTTCCATTAATTTTTGTCTCTTGCTATGTGGCCCAGTTCTGCGATTTTCTGTTTTGTTTCATTTTCTATCGTCCTCCTCCATGTGTTCTATGGGTTTCTGCGACCTTCCGGGTTCCATTTCAGTACCCTTCTGCAAATTTCATTCCCATTCTTTCGTAGTGTGTGCACCAACCATCCATACTTTCTTCTTTTTGTGTCCGTGTTGATGACGATTTGCAGTGTAACTGCGCCATAGGCATTTTTTTTTTTTTTTTTTAAATCAAATATACCCAAAAATAGCATTTATGGGTAAAATATACAAACATAATAAGTATAGAAAAGCAGTCTGTCGCGCAATTTTAAAGTGCGGTAATTATTTCCAGTTCTTTTCAAACTTTCGGAGGAATTTATCCCCCTTATCCTTCCCCTTGCGTACGCCACTGCCGTCTTGTCTCATTTTTCGATTTTAATTTGCAAATGAAGGAAAACGAACAGATGACGTTAAATGAATAGATCGAGCACTACTTTATGCTCGTTTTGCGTGAGCGCTTTGATACATAAAACAAATTGCAAGCGATGGGAAGTGCATTGCTCATTTTGCGCTGCTGTATGAAGTGCCGGATGGAAGATTTACGCCTCTTTGAAAGCATAGGTAAGCAAAAACAACCGCAAGAAACGGCAAGAATGAAAATGTATTGTCATTGGGCGGTATGGACGAAACGTTCTTGCTAACGTAGACAACTATTTGTTCACTTGTCGAGCTTGACAAGTACTGACAAGGGGCAGTTTAGTTATAAATCATTGCATTTTAAATAGGGAACCCTTGCGCCGACCAACTTTATAGTACTTGAGGTACTTTTTGACCTTTTTGCCGTAAATAGCTCGTATATAACGGTTAATTTGAAGGTGAACTACGTGCGGTAATGTCGATTTAGTTCAACTACTTCGGTATTATTGTCATTTGAAAACTGTGAAGGAAGTAAAAAACTTGTACATGCTGTTGAAGCTGTTAGTAATTTTCAGCTGTAGAGATTTGAAAGAGATATTTTATTTTTTAATTGACGATTGAAAGGTTTTACACTGAAAATTTGCTTCACCTGTCAAATTTGCGTTTTCAACCTATCACTTATCTTAAATCTTCTAGAGACTACCAATAGGAGCATTATTACACGGTAATAATTTTACATTCCACTGTCAAATGTTAATCCTGATGTAAAAGTTGCGTTTTCGACCAATAACAAAGTCAGATTTTCTAGAAACGACCAATAATAATCATACACTAATATCCTTTTTGCAATTAAAAGATTTTCATACGTTTATTGGTCGTTTATAAGAAATCTGAGTTTGTCAATTGGTCAAAAATGTAAATTTGGAAAGGGAATTAAATGTTTTGTCCTTGATAATTTTTTGACGAATTTCGGCGACCAGTAGCGTTACTTTAATATAGATTAAAATTAAACCACACCCCTGACGCACCACTCTGACAGTACTTGTAAAATTTGACATAACATACATTTAATTTGACAGGTAGGTTAGGTGAAGGAAATTTGCTGACAAAACATAACCTCGTGCATTGCAAATAATCTATAATTTTTGACAAATCTTCACTCATGCAAGTTGAACTTGCATTCGGGCATATTTACCAAAAATTATCGATAAATTTCAATGCACTTGTTATATTACTACTGACTACAGACACCCAAACTTCTTAAGAGGCGGCCGTTTTTTGAATCATGAAATGCTTGGAAAGCGGGAGCAAGTATTTTCGTTATCTGTTCCGTTTTTTTTTTTTGATCATTAATACAACAGTCTCCATACTCTGATTCAATTCAATCCAAAAAATCTTTTAAATTAACCTTGATATGATTTAATATAACCCACTTTGTTGTATACTTTACTGTAAAAAGAACGATAGACATTAAAGAAGCTAAATTAAGGACTTTCCAAAATGCGCACAATTAATGAATGATAAAAATGCAATTTAAATTGGTTTTAAATTGTTTTTAGAATAAATAATGTGTTAATTTGCCTAAATAACCCAATCTTAAACTGATCGTATTTTTCGCACGAGCAGTTCTCACACAGATAAGTTTTTTTAAAATTCAAATCGCGTTTCTCAAGCGTTTTATCCACAGCCAAAAAATATCGTCCCCTTGTAGTAGATTTCTTTCAAGATAAACTGATCTGTGACGCAGAAACCAAAACTTGTCTAAAGCGTTAATTACTGAACCACCTAAAAACATACGTCTACGTCAACAACGGGGTTGTAACGTCCGATAATCATATAACGTTATTAGAAAGGTCTACATTTCAACCGCCATCCCCTCCCTTTGCGCATATCGCGGTTCAGTTTATCTTGAAAGACCTTTTAGGGTCTTTTAGACTTAACAATGGCTACTTTTTCGGTAACTTAACAATTCTGGCTTAATCTTCCAATAAAATTAATCAACTCGTTTGTTTTCTATTTAGCTCACATCTTTACCTAGCTAATCCTTAATCCTCAGTTCACCTATTAACTTAACATACGAAAATGTTGTCACCCTATTTGGATTTAGCTCTTTAGCCATTGCTAAAAGATTTTTTATTAAAGTCGCCGGCAGTAAAGGGTTAACCCTCTTCCGCCAATATTTTAAGAACAGGGTAACTAGCTCCTACGGCTGATTCATTGCGATTTAATAGTGTTTCAATGTTTTGTTGATTTATCAAATTTTCTCGGCTAAAGGCAAATCCTCTTATCCCAAAGCTTTATTAAAAGTTATCATATTTATATCAATGCAGTTACGGGCCGGATAAAAATCAAGTCTATGGCCGCATACAGCTCACCGCCTGTTGTTTGAGGACCTATGAGTTAGTTGTGCAATATTTCAAAAAGGGCAATTGATTACAAAATGTTTTTTCTGAGTGTTCCGTGGAACCCACCCAACCAAATTTAAATACCACTGGTGTAAACGATGTTAACATTTTTTACTTAACACGTACCGGGCCGGTCCCGTAAATTGACGTTTCTCTGGTCGTAAATTAATAACGAATCCGGTCCGTTAACAAATCTAAATCATCTTGTATTCCCTTAGCAAATTTATTCAGTTATTTATTGGGCTTAACTCGTCGTTTTAAAAAATATACTGTACAGTGTCTTACATTTTTTAGAGATTAGTAATGCGTTATTGTCTCTATTTTTACTGTACGCTTCAAAGAGCTGTTACTCATCGCAAAACGTTTTTCAAAATCGTTTAGAAATTTTACCGACATTGTTAGTTAATCTTGTTCACTAACGTTGTTAGCGAACAATGTTGGCATCGGCGTCGGCTTGCTTTAAAGCACTTCAATAATATATATAAATTCCGACACAGGTTTCCACGTTAGTATCCACCCTGGCAGAATTGAACTGAAAGTGACTTTGTACTACTAAAATTGATAAGCATACCATTATTATAAGTATTACGTTGTTTTATTTGGTGTTGCTACTCTTTTTCATACTTTTAAATTCCACTAAGGTAAAACTTGGTTTATAATACAGTGGAACCCCTCTATATTCATCATTATTCCATTCCTGAGGAACAAGGGAATAATGAATCGGACGAGCATAGAATCCATTTTTTTCATAGGAACTATCTAAACTTGAAATGATATGTTTCCAGCCTCAAATCTAATACATAAATAAATAAAAAATTTACCAGAACCTTACGTTTACCGAGGAGCAATGATGGCAGAAGCTAAAGAAGAGGAAATTGGTTATTGTTTACAGGGGTTTGGAGCAGTCCAATTTTTTAATTGCGACGCTCCAAGCTCCGCTCCGGCATCAAAATGCCTGCTCCAGCTCCGCTCCATGCTCCAAATATTGTTAATAAGTTTTTTAATCAAAAAAATTGTTTTTAAAAACAAAGTTTTAATTTTTTGGATATGTGGAAGTTGGTCAAAAATTACTATATTTGACCCTAACAAACAAGTGAAGTTAAATAATTGCTTGAAAGAACAAAGTATTGATCTTCAAAGGTTGAAAAAAAGAAGAAAAATGTTTTTTTTAAATTTTACATAATAAACTGGAGCAGTGGAGCAATCAAAATTATTTGCTCCGGGCTCGGCTCCTGCTCCGGGCAAAAACCCATTTCTCCACTGTTCCGTGCTCCAGCTCCTTGCTCCGCTCCAAACCCCTGATTGTTTAGAAGAGTGTCACCGTTAAAACATGAGGTAACTGCAATTCTGGTAATCGATGTCTTTTTTGTCCCTTTTCCGTTGATTCACTAGTACTCGATTTAGCAAATAACTTGTCCAGTGTTGTCCGTTTTTGAAAATGTTTCATGTGGTGAGTGACTTTTCGTGACGATTATTGGATTTTTGGACGAATATCGAAGCATTATTTTGCCTCAAGTATGTTACGAATATTGGATTTGACGAGTGTAGGGGCTGACGAATGTAGAGGTTCAATTGTAGCAAATTTTGTGTTAGATCGAATGCAAAGCGTATGAATTTGGCAAACAGGAAACGCCAGGATAACGTTGCCCCCTCCCACCCTCCATAGCAAATTTGCATGTCGTAGTACAGTATCGTGTATGGGTAGTCACACCACATTCATTCGAATCGGTTTGATTGTTGTTTGTTTACGTAATATTATCCCGGTGTTTATGTTTTTGAGTATTTTATGGCCGCTGCCGTTTTAGGTGGCGTATTTTTACATCACGCTAAGTTCGTACTTCTTTAATGTAAATAGACACTGTGAACATGTGCCGCTTTATGAAAATATACAATTTTAACCGGTGATGAACTCTAGGCTAGCTAGTCTTGATAGTTAACGCTCTACTAAGGATTCATTATTCGTGTTATGTAAACATTTCATATGAAGTATAATTATGGTGGGCTTTAAATAGCGATTTTGACTGCGATATTTACACAGTATGCCGACTTTTTGAAGAGAACGTGTCGGAAGAGAATTTAAAAATGATCTATGTTTAATAATAGGTTTGTTCCAACAAGTTCACAGACCATGCGACGTACTGTCAGGATTCTGCGCAGTATCAATATCGCGTTCCATCACAGTCTCTTGACAGTTCACCGGACGGTCAGTCATTCGTTCCATCAACTCTCAAATCAATTCATGTACCGCATCAGAACAGTCCATGAACGAAGGGACGAACTGTTTCTGGGATTTTTACACGCATGCGCTGTTTCTGTTTTAACTTAAAGTGGACTGTGACGCAGAAACCAAAACTAGTCCAAAGTATTTATTACTGCGCCACCTAAAAACATTCGTCAATTTCAGCAACGTAATTATAACCTGTAAAATGTATATACCGTTACTCAACGTTTTTAGAAAAGTCTGAATTTCAACTGCCATCCCTCTCTTTGCGCATCTCGCGGTCCACTTTAAGTTAAAACTGCTATAGCTATATATCGCCCTTCCAATCCCATTTGGTACTGGATTCTTAAGGTGTTTACCCTTGCGATGCGCTCATTTCTATGAATCCAATAGACACATAATGTAATTTACAGTTAGGGATGTCGTTAAACCGTTCCAGCAGCGACTAATACTGGACAATACATTTATTAGTACATAGTTCACGTATGCGAATAAACCAGTTCATGTATTTATACATGGACTGGTTTTAAATCGCTTGTTGGAACAAACCTACTGCTGTTAATTGTGTGGAACTACCCCATTAGCTAATTTGAATGAGCTGCATGCTGTTAAGGAGAGAACACAAGATATGAAATAATCTTCCAATTTTCAAGTAAATTGTAAACCTCTTCAAGAATTTTATTGATATATTCACCGATGTAATATTGATAGCTCATCATTTTGAAATATAAAATAGTAAATAAAGTCTATAAAACACGCGATGCCTGTATACGTTTGCAACTGCCTCCGGAAACAGACCCATAGTTTGAAAATCAAACTTTACATAATTATTCGCCTTATTATTATGGCATTCGGCTAACCTCATTGAGTATGACAAAGACGTTTAAAATTAGTAAACAAGATAGTAACCGCTTTTTACCTTTTTAATTCAAATTTTGCGTAATAAAAAAATTTTACTTGCAAATGAGTTAAGTATTTAGTTTACTTAACACACTTTTGTGTCTGTAATAGCGATAGTGATGGTTTTTAATTAACGATGGTCAATTCTTGCTTAAAGCGGTGTTGATAAGTACAATACCGGTTATGTACTGATTTTATTTTTAATGCTTGTAAGTAGTTTGTGTATGTATGTATGTATATCAGGGATGATATAACGCCTCTTGTTGGATCCCCGCAGGCTAAACTCGTGCGTCTGCATGGGATCTGCGTTTACGGTAAGGGAGAGTATGGTACCGGACGTGCCTCGCTGCACGTCTTCCGTTCCATTGTTACCAATATTGGGGGCTGAGTTTTATTCCGAATGCGTATCGTACTAGCGATTTATATAATGTTCATTTCTCTGTTTACCGGTGAATAGAATGTGTTTTTGCGTACGACAACGCTAGGAATTCAATTCGATGTATAAATAGCGGTCGTGAGTAATATTGGCCACACTGAATCACTTCCAAACGTTCCCAAGTTATACATTGTAAGATGCTAACTTATAATTTTGTATAGTTGACGCTCATTTGTATTTTCGTTTGTTTATAAGGATTAAATTAATCGCCAGTAAAAAAAATTGTTTAACATGATTTAAGTTGCCTTAACGGTTTATCTTAAGGTATCAGTAGATTACAGTTTATTCTGTTGGAGGTTTTCTACCACGTTCCATTTTTTTAATCGGTCTGTTTCTTCCACTGACTTGGTTTATCACAGGTCTTAAGGAGCGAGCTTCTATATCCGTAAGGAATTTTGTGAATCTTGATTTTTAATTCGTTAGGAAACCATTCTGTAACACCACGAGACACAAATTTGGCTCCACTGAGATCGATGAAATCCCAAGAGCGATGCAAATTCAGTAGTAGAAGAGTAGAACACATTGACTGCTTTGTCATCGTATTTTTTATACAGGGTGTTTCCTAAATACTGCGAAAACAATCGGGCGGTGGTTCTTTATCGAAAATTAAGGGGGTTCTTTCATATACAATTTTTTTCTTAGACGTCTCCTTTCGGAGTTACACCCCCCCCTAAAGGGGAGCGGTAAATTCGGTTTTTATTTTATGTTTCAAATTTGGATAAATGTAGGAGAATGATATTTGGTATATGTCTTATACTTATTAAAAGGTTTCCCATAGTAATATTTTTAATCATCTCCTACCTCCACAGGGGGCTGAAATGTGTGACCCCTGTTGGTTTTTTGTATCCGAACTTTATAGTTCGTTGAAATTTTACAATAAAAAAATATTCGTTTGAAAGCTTGCTTTATTTAGAAACTTTTTGTATTCGTTAGTTTATCTCGTAAAACCTACAGTTTTTGAGTAAAAAATAAAATAAGTAAACATGAACCATATACCACTATAAAACGAATCATTTTGGTGGTTGCCATGGTTTGTTTATGTTCATGTTGGGTAGAAGTGTCGGGTGTAATTTATTTTGACCTTTACGCGGCGAAAATGCTAAAACGCCCCTCAATTCTATCCAATATGAACATAAACAAACCATGGTAACCACCAAAATGTTTCGTTTTGTATTGGAATATTTGATGGTTCATGTTTTACTTACTTTATTTTTTACTCAAAAACTGTAGGTTTTACGAGATAAACTAACGAATACAAAAAGTTTCTAAATAAAAAAAGTTTTCAAACAAAAATTTTGTAATTGCAAGGTTTTAACCCACCAAAAAATTCTGATAAAAAAAACAATAAGCACTTTTCAGCCCTCTGTGAAGGTGGGAGATGATTGAAAATATTACTATAAGAAACCTTTTATAATAAGTACAAAACATTTATCAAATATCATTCTCCTACATTTATACAAATTTGAGAAATAAAATTAAAACCTAATTTTACTGCTGCCCTTTAGGGGGGTGTAACTCCGAAAGGAGACGGCCAAGGAAAAAATTTTATATGAAAAACCCCTCTTAATTTTCGATAAGGAATCACCTCCCGATTTTTTTGCAATACTTAAGAAACACCCTGTATAATGAAGTAAAAGTGAAGATGTTTATGTTGTTTAAATATTGCCAAATGAAACTATCCATTTGTTTAATCGTGTTGAAATTTTTTTACGAGTTTTAAAATTCCTTAATTGTTTATTTACAGGTGAATCCATCGTGCGCTGATCGGGTTACGCAGCAGATCCAGAGCAAGCTCGGCGATTACCAGCGGGTTATGCCTTATTTGGATGACTCTAAAAGACTTATTGGAGTCGATGGTGTTCCGCCGAGTCCCGGCTGTCCACCTTCAACTTCATTATCACGGCTCGCGCCCCAGGTCAGTTCCTTAGCCGGAGTTTCTTCGAGACTTCAGCCGCCTTCCGAATCGCGTCCGGAATTCAAAAAGCCGCATCAGACTAACGGGAGGCCGCAGCATCATCATCCGCCGCACGCGCGAATGGGCGTCGTTAAACCAACTGATGGTAAACCTCCTTACGAAGGTCGTGGCGGGTATCCGGGGCAATCCGTAAAACCCGGGAACTCCATAAGCGGTCATCGATCAAATGGTCAGATCGTGCCAACTAAAGCACCACCTTCGCATTCTTCTTCGTCCACGTCGTCTTCATCGGCACCCTCCAATCGTATGCATAGTGCTGCAAGGAATCTTCCTCGACTTCCCCTCGATCAGGTAAGTGACAAGACGTTCAGAATTGATGTAGTCACGTGCTTGGTTGCCAGTTTGTTACACTTACAGTTGATTGATGTAGTGGGTGGAGCATAACACCACCTAAGATTACTTAATATGTGATAATATCAGTGATCGATGTCTGATAAAGCGACCACTTAATATTCTGTTATTTTACTTGCAATCGAAAGTGTTTCCAGTTTCTAATATTCTGTTTCATTAACAGTACGAAGGATTTTCTATATATCATACGAAAATGCAAATTGTTGGCACGTGTGTTGTGTTAAATCAATAATTTTGATTAGTTTAAAGTTTAACCCTTTGCGGTCTAATTAATTTTCCCAAAATTTAACCCATTAATTTTCCAAAATTATAATTAAATATAAATTAATTTTTGTTTGGTATCGACATCTACTGATAACAGTCCCTTATACATACAGCTTAGAGGTTTCTAGTAATAAAATGGAAATGGGCGGCAATTATAATGACTTCAGCCGACCTTGGACCGCAAGCGTTAAAATGTGCCGTCGGGGGCGCCCCGACATAGGACCTTAAAGGGTTAAAGGATCTTTCAAGTCTATGCACCTTGACAATAATCATGTGTTGCATGGGTAACTTTGGCATTATAAGAGTTACATGGTCAGTTAAATTAGCAAAGTTGAGCAGAATTTCAAGACGAATTTAATGCAATTTTGACATTTGACCCACACCAGCAACTTTTTTAAATAATTTGAAAGAACTAACAACAGATGATTTTTTCAATGGTAAATAATTCCATAGCCACCTATGTTGAAATCATAATGTGATTTGATTCCTGTTGATATTTTTACGTAGACTAAGAAAAAAATATCTAAAAAGTCATGGCACACTTGATATAAGTCAAACTTGACCTTTTTAAAAAATATTATTAATCAAAACAAGCAGATCTTCAATTTGTATTGCCCATAAAGAGAGGGCTACACCTTTAGTACGTGTAATAATTTAGATTTAACAGTAATAAATAGTAAGTGAACAATCATAAAATATTATGAAATGAAAAAAATATCTTAAATTATCTAAGTTTATAATTTTTTTCAACGGCGAATTATATTAAACTACATAAATAAAATAATATTGTAATAATTTGGTTATTTTTAAAGATAAACCTAACACATACATTAATCAAATGAGAAAAAAATATCATTTTAATGAACCCATAGCCAACTGTGGTTGTCATTTAAAAAAAAGTCAAGTTTGGCTTATATCTTAAAAATCAAGTGTGCCATGACTTTTTAGATAATTTTTTCTTATTCTAGGTACAAATATCTACAGGAATCAGATCACATTTTGATTTTAACATAGGTGGCCATGGAATTATTTACCATAAAAAAAAATCGTGTTTTTAGTTTTTACAAAATATTAAAAAAAGTTGAAGGTGTAGGTCAAATATCAAAAGGGCATTAAATTCGTCTTGAAGTTCTGCCCAACTTTGCTAAATGAACCGATTATGTAACCCTTATAATAACAAAGTTACCCCGTACAACACAATATGTAGATTATAGTCACCCTATATCAGTGGCGTACACAGAAAAATATTTCAGGGGGGATATTGTATTAATTTGCACAATTAATACTGACTAATTTCAAACGGGGAAATTAGAAAATGATCTATGGGGGTTAGACACAAAAAGTGAGTCGCAAGAAAGAAATGTGGGGGTCCAGGGTTAACAGTGCCATAGGTTTTTTTTTTAAATTTTCAAGGTCAAACGTACCCAAAAATTGCATTTGTGAATAAAATATACAAACATAATATATTTTATGTATGGCAAAGCAGTTTGTCGCGCAATTTTGAAATGCGGTAATTATAATTTTAGTTCTTTTCAAACTTCCGGGAGGGATTTATCCCCTTAATCTCCCCCTTGCGTACGCCACTGCCCTGTATAACCCAAACAATGTAACCTAACGTGCTAAACAGCCCCACAACATCACATCCTATATTTTTAATGCAATTACTTTAATGTTGCTCGTTTTATTTAAATTGCTTTCCCATAAAAATTGCAGTGCAGTTAATTTGGTGATGTGCTGCCATGTATTAAAAAGCAAATTGACTGGACGAAACGCCCGTCATTGTGGGTACGTACGGTCTAGGCTGCGATGGACTGCAATAAAATTCCTGTTCTAAAACCCATAAAGCTATAAATCTTAGTTTTACTGCTGTTTTACTCAATTTGTCGAAATAGAGATGCCTCAATCAACACAAAATACATGTAAATGTTTGTGCACTTAATGCATGCTATCAATTCCGTGCTACAATTGCGTGCTATTGCTCTGCACCATGGTATTTTATAACAGATGTGTTGATAACATTTGTGCAAGAGGTTTAGACGCGAATGCTATTGTGACCGACGCTGTTGAGTGAATAATTGGGTATCGATTTTTTTTTATAACTGCCTGTTATGCTTCTGTAAATACATAAAGATGTTTTACAAAGCGTAGGCATTATCTCAAGGTCGGTGTGTTTAACTTGTGTCAACACCGGGTACTAAAATAAGTTAGTACACATTATTTTCTTTTAAACATGTACGTATCTTATTTATGTATCTGCAATTTGTTTCAAAATAATCCGGCTTAATTCACATTGAAATTTATTGCGTGATAAAAAAAAAATATATCTTGATAAATCAATGACTGAAAATGCTCGTGTGGGATATATTTATTGATTTTGCGGTATTGAACAGTTGAACGCTCTGAATTAAACATGATTTCGTTATCACAAGACTGCGTTAACAGTGGGGAACAATTACAATTTTTAGATAGTGGGTGATATGAATAAACATGAGTTCATACTTTATTCTCAAAAAATTGGAGTAAATGCTCCAAGTCGTAAGAATAAAAATTAAAAGCAGATGCTCAGGTTGAGCACATACTTTTATATACAATTTTTCTTGAGTATGTTCTCACAATTCGTATGAATAAAATAAGTTTATGCTTCCTGAAGGCGAGTTTCTTCTCGATATATTTGGAGTCTGGTTCTTAGCAGAATCAGTCGTATCTTGAAAAGATAGTAATGGCTGAATTTATATTAAATTTGCGTTTTAAAAAATATTACAAACCAATAAAGAGTACGTGCAATCGTGACTTTGAAGCCATATATAGATTTTCTGAAGAGAATGTGCAATGGATAGCAAAACATTTTTTAAATGTAGAATCAGGAGAAAGCGGTGGTGCGATATCCAAGATGGATAAAATGAAAATATTTTTAAAATCTGTGGGAGATCCTGGATTTCAAGCAGGAGTAGGAGAAGATGTTGGTGTGCATCAAATTTCAGTATCAAAAGTTTTGCAAGAAGTAGGGGATAAGATAACTGAAAAAAGTGGCCAATGGATAAAATTTCCCCAGAACGTTGCAGATATAATACAAGCCAAGCATAATTGGCAATCACGTTATAATTTTCCATGCGTCGTCGGTTTCATTGATTGCACACACGTAAAAATTTAAAAAAAAACCGATACACGGAGATGAATACATTAATCGAAATGGATATCCTAGCATTAATGTGCAAGCGACGTGTAACGCAGATGAGTGGTTTTAAAGTGTAGACGCTTTATGGCCAGGTTCTTTCCACGACTCGAGGATTTAGAGCAATTCGGAAATTTATAATATTGCAAAAAATACTTTTGAAAATAGCCAAGCATTACTTTTAGGAGATGAGGGATATACTATCCCGCCATGGCTGATGGTTCCTTTTAGAAACCCGAATACACCTCAAGAACAGGACTATAACAACCTGTTTACAAAAGAACGGGTAATAATTGAAAGATGTTTTGGCCAGTTATATAATAACAACGATTTCCGATTCTACAATATAAAGTCCCAGTTTCCACTGAAAAAGTCCCAAAACTTATTGCTAGCTGTTTCGTTCTGCATAATATAGCAAAATATTTAAACGATGAACTAGACTTAACAGAGCTTTAACTAGTCGATATTCCAGTTCAGCATATGGCAGAGGACGAGGACGAAAATACCAAAAACTGGCCTCCCATTGTTTTTTAATGATTGAGATTTTGATTACCTTGCAGCAGGTATTTGTGACTTCGAAAACACAATTGGAAAATCACGCAAAATCTTGACGAATGCCATTTAAGAAACATTGTTTTTATTAATTTCTTCTTCACTATCACTCATGATGATTTATTGATTGACACTAGTAATACGCGTAAGCAAAACTGAGGACCATTTGCTAGTCAAAATTTGTGTAGAATTCATCATAACAAACGTGTGTTTGTATAATAAGAGTATATACTCAAATTAACAGGAGCATTTATATCTCGAAGTTAGCTCGTTTTTATTCTTACGAAACTGAGTATTAACTCTCACTTTATGCTCATGCTCAGAGTACATACTTAGAGTATAAACTCTTGTTTTATTCATACCACCCAATGTTTTTGAGATCTACGTTTTTTTGGGTTAATCACCGATCCGAGGACACCCTGACAAGTCGAGTCGATCTTGATTCATTGTAGGATTTTAATTGCACACGATGTAAAAGCCAACTTCTATTGTGGCTTATTTTCCATATAAGTTCTTTGTAACAACCCGTTATCGTGTTACATCTGGCAAACGCATTTTGTATTATTTAAAAGCAAACTATTGTCGATGTACCTGCATGTGTGTTATTGTTTCAGAGTCAGGGATCTGGGGCGGGCCCAAGGGATTCCTTGTCGTCGGGTGGAAGTCAAGAAGTCGAGAATATTTTTAAGGTAGGCGATGCAATTACAGATACACGAAATTTTGTTGTGTTTGTTTCCTTTTTTATAGGTTAAATAAGGCAACTTCTTTCGAAACAGACAAGTTTTTATTGGTTGCGATTAATTTAATTTTGCTAACTTCCACTTAATAAACCAAATTAACTAATTAAATTGCTTTAAAACGTGTGTTATAGAGTAATAATTTAATTATCGAAAGTTTTCCGGTGTTTTAACAGCGTCGCTTTTGAGTATATTCAAGTCGATTGGTCTGTGTACGTCGCTAAGTACCGATTTATCGACCTCTGCCGTTAATAGTACAAAAAAAAACATCAGTTCAATTACTTGAACCGCAAGTAATTCAATATAAAGCTATTTTAAAATGGATTAGTCGGAAGATGGCGGGTATCAGATTCTGGCCTCTGATAATATGTAATCATCGGCCAGCGATTGCGCGATTGTGGTTGGCTTATCTGTCATGCAGAATGAACATGTTAATTAACCCACTTCTATAATTGCCAGTGTTGTTTATGCAATTGTAATTGTAAGTTTATTCGGTGTTTAACGGAATGATTCATATTTTACATGTCGCTGCTTTGGTGTATTTACATTTTTTTACTATTAATAACGATTCGATCATGTAGGAAATAAACATGAAAGCCCCACTATAACATCAGGTAAACTCGTAGAAAACCATAATGAACGCTTGATTGTCGATTATTTAATAAATTAGCGACGTGCAGTTTTTAGTGGTTATCATTTGACATTTCCAGTCGACTTTAATTCTTTATAACTTCTAACTACCTTTTAAATAAGTTTGAATTTTTTGTTGTTTCAAAATTATTTTTTTTATGAACAAACAAACTTGCATCGTTTAACACGTATCTTTTTAGTTAGGTTATGTAGCTTAATAAAAGGCGTCGCCACATCCATGTAAGAAAACCTTATATTAATGTCTATACAGTCTATACAGGATGTCCCAGATTACATTTTTAGCATGGGGATCTCGCTTATTATAAGAGACAAGATGGTTTACCCGGCGTTGCACGGGCGATTACAATTTTAATTACTGTTTTAACTTGAATAAGCCCAATAATTCCAAATCATACACAAATGACATACTCTGATCAATCATCTTTTCATTTTCTTATAATTCCTTAAAAAATAACTATTTATTGCTTAAAAATTGAATAATAACTCAAATTTATTTTCTTTCGTCTTGTTTCAATTAAAAATGTACTAATAAAAATAATACTTCATGTACATTTATTACTAATTGTATACAAAACAATCTTTACTTGTGAAATACACCGCGCCGTATCGTGTTATGACCAGGTATTTGCCGACGTAAGATCGAATCCCGTCCAAGTAATTTTTTTTTAAAATTGGTAATATGTGCTTGTACTTAAAGTTTGGCGTTAGATCTGCAAGGTCCTAAATAGTAACTGTGCAAAATTTGGTCCCGATCGGTCGACGGACCTAGGATTCTATAGCGAACAATCAAACAAACAAACAAACAAGCTCTTTTATATATATAGATACAGGTTTCTTTAAATTAGATGAATTATTCCTTAGTATGAGAGAAGCCACAATCAATTTTTAAAAGTAAAAAATTTTTCGTGCTTCAGATGTTATAGCAAAAAATATGAAAATGTCGAATTTCTTTTTTCTTTCATAACTTTGTCTTAATCGTTAAAAAAAATTATTTGTACTTTCTTAAGGTACTTTTTAATGGAGAATGTAACTGTTATTTTAGATTTTTTTAACACCTACCATTTTCGAGATATTACCCCTAGTTTCATTTTTCTTATGGGTCGCGAAGTTGGCTTCGGTAATATCTCATTTAAACGAGAGAAAAAAGCACATTTAACTATTCCATAGCCAACTTCGCGGCCCATAAGAAAAAAATAAACTAGGGGTAATATATCGAAAATGGTAGGTGTTTAAAAAAATCTAAAATAACAGTTACATTCTCCATTAAAAAGTACCTTAAGAAAGTACAAATAAAATTGTTCTAATGATTAACACAAAAGTTATGAGAGAAAAAAGAAATTTTACATTTTCATATTTCTTGCTATAACATCTGAAGCACGAGAAATTTTGGACTTTAAAAAATTGATTGTAGCTCCTCTCATACTAGGGAATAATTGATCTAATTTAAACAAACCTGTATCTCTTATAATAAGCGAGATCCCCATGCTGGGAATGTAATCTGGGACACCCTGTGTATAACCATATTGAAAAAATTTGTGATATATTAATTCTTTGAGCCAAACTGCTCCATTGAAACTTCGTAATCTGTTGGTACTAAATAAGGTTAGGCGCTGACATGCAATTAATCAGTTCTGCAACAGTTTAATCCGGCTAAACTGCCCTCACTTAAGTAAAATTAAATCAGATAGAGATAGATGCAAGCACAAAAGCAACGAAATTGTTTGGTTTCAACATGGATTTCTACGAGTTAGCCACGGTGTGTGCCCTTGAGATGATAAGAAGGTAAAAATTCAAACCTACACGACACAAAACAGTTGTACAAAGTCGCGCAATCTTTCAGATCTAGCCGAGACACAAACTGTTAAGTTGTCCAAATTTGCAATTGTACATCAGTTGCATGTTGAGCGCGTCGTCATATTAACCAATGGTAATGACTCCCGCAACCAAACTGTTGCACAACTGATAATTACATGCCAGCGCCTATCCTAATTGTAACTAAAAAAATAAGAAATAATGCTCTTTATGGAAATAACACAAAACGGGTAATCGTAGTTTTAAATGAACCACATAGAGTTAAATGTTACCAAGTGCCGTGATCGGTATTAACTATTAACGTTGCCAAAAAAGTTATTTATTTGGTTTTTTAATTGTTAAAGTTAATGTTAAAAAATTACGAAGTTATTTTATACTCCAAATAGACTCATTGTGATTACTTGGTTATTATTTGTTTTTCTTTTTTCCAGGAAATGATAATAAACGTTCGAACCCCACTAACCGCTATCGCAGCAACTCCCCGGAAAGAACCGGATAATAAATTTACCTTTAATCCTGTTCTGGCTAAGGTAAATATTGAATTAATCAATTCTTAGTTTAATGTTTCCCAATATAAAACATAATACAGTATTAATTAAGCTAAATGTGTGCCTTTAACGGTGTTGTTAATTGATGCGGTGTTAACGTCTAACGTGACATATTAACGATGCTGTTTGTTACAGTTGACGGAAGCATCCCCTGCTTCGGCGACACCAAAAAGTAAGTTATATCAGTTTATTGTTTTATTTTCCAGTAGTGGTATGAACGCGATGTCGTGGTTTAAAGGTCGCGTTGAATAGAAAAAGTGTTCCGCCTTATTACGTAACGGCTAAAAAATGGCGGAAATTAGAAAGTATTAGCACTACGATGTTATACACTTGCGGTCGTAGCGTCGTCGTGTGTAAAGCGTCATTCAACTTTGACGAATCAAATTCCTCGCGTGTTGTACGCGAACAAGGATGAAGAGATCGTCTTTTCCAAGGTATTTGAAAATCCAGCGCAAAATATCGCAAATTTTTAAGTATTGCTACTTAAAACTTCCACTTAACTAAGTGATTGTATAGTTTCGGTGCTTTAATTTGGTATTTTTGTAAGAAGTAAAGATTTTTTGTTTACATTGTACTGCCATGGCGTTAATTTTATTTAACTCAACAACCGTCATCGGTTATTGTTGCCGTAACGTCACTAGTTAAATTGCCAATTGGGTTTGGCACAAGAATCAACCACGGTAAATTAATTTATAAAACATACTGCTGTCTGTACTTGATTATGAATAAAAATAAATAACTTCCCAAATTGCTTTGTTTGTAAAATAAATGAGGCGTTTAATCTGTGTCCGGCAATAATGAAACAACGTTCAATAAATAAAGAAATAAATAGTGTATTCGTCTTTTTAGAAAAACTACAGGGCGACCTTAAAAAATCTTTTGATAATGCGCTATTCTACAAAAAAAAAACTCACAACATTTGCATATACAGGGTGTTTCGGACCACTCGTACCAGCTCATTTATTCGAAAATGCGACGCCTGACAAAGATGGGGGGGGGGGGAAATTGTGACAAAAGTGCATATGTAGAATTGACTGACGCTATAGAGGTTTTCGTGATTAAACCGGAAGTGGCCAAATCCGGAAGTAACTTTTAAAACTTAAATAGAACCATCCGGTTTTTATTGCATAATTAGAAAGATATTAAATAAAAAAACACTTTTTACTTGCACAATTTTTTGATTATCTGTATAGTTTGTATTCCATTGGATGTATAATGTTTATCCTCAAATATTTTTTGGCCAGAATTTTTTATTATGTTTTTTCATTGAGTGAGTCATTTTTTACTGAATGGTAGTGGTACATTAACCAAAATAGTGCAGTTGTATTCAAAATTGCTTCCGATTTCCAGAAATGTAGGAATATACAGGGTGTTCCATTTGAAATAACAAAGTTACGGTCATTTCCGGCGAAACCGGAAGTGAAACAATAGTGTACATAAGTTCAAATAATCGGGTTTTTTACACATATCGTATGTCTAAAATTTCATTTAATTAAATACAAAACTAAAGAAAAAAAGGGGTGTCCAGAACTTAGTTACATGCGAATAGGGTTTTAAATATTCTTATGATTTATGTCCAATGGATCACAAACTATACTGATAATCCAAAAAAATTCAAGTAAAAAGTGTTTTTTTATTTAATATATTTCTAATTATGCAATAAAAATAGGATGGTTCCATTTAAGTTTTAAAGTGACTTCCGGATTTGGCCACTTCCGGTTTAATCACGAAAACCGCTATAGCGTCAGTCAATTCTACATATATGCACTTTTGTGAAAAAAAGTTTTTCCCCGTCATTGTCAGACGTCTTATCTTCGAATAAAAATGCTGGTGTAGGTGGTCTAAAACACCCTGTATATTTTTTTAAATAGATGCATCAAAATTTAAATTACACCAATATGAATTCTAGTGACTATTACATCTGAGCATCTCTTATTTGAAATATAAAGTGAATGAAATTCGGAATTTTTAAAATTTTTGAGTTTGGGACGTTGCTTCTTGGTTTTTAATACCACAGTTTTTGCCGTAGATTAGCACAGACTTTTTTTGTTGCTTTTCGCTGTTGCTCAGCAGTAAATATTTAGACGTTTTTGGAACTTTTACAAATGGGAAATCTCAAAATAAAGTACGGACTTGTAACTTTTTCAAATTTTAGCGGTTTTAGTAACAAAAGTTTCATGTTATGAAGTTATGATACTTGAGCCAGCATTGTATAAAAGTTTATATATTTGTTATCATTGTAACTTAGGGTGAACAATCGTTGTTTGTTTTAATCTAAAAAAAAAAGTAAACTACAAAACGTATGTTTTTGCAATCGATCCATGTAAAAAAAATAGACACCCATTTCTGAAGATAATTTTTCATATTTGCGTTTCGCGAACGTTACAGAGGTGTAACAACACAAAGCCAGGAAGACTTCTGGTGGGTCTGCTGTAAATAAATTCGTTTTATATCAGAATCGAGAAGGCAAAAAATGCCTGGAAAACAGTTTTGCAGAGCCCTATTCCCTTCAGTTTTGCCGCTATTACGATTATTGATACTTCGGCGTGAATCGTGCACGTAAAATGGAAATTGTGTTGATAAATTATATTTGTGGTTAAATAAATTCGCATTTAGGCTAATGTTTGTCATATGGGTTATTAAGTGGCGTTTGTAGTGAAATTTATGAACGGCGGTTTGTCTCACTGCCCCAATTCGACGGACGCGTGTTGGATTAGACTGGATGCGTAGTTGTCATAGAAACACGGTACGCTTTCGTTGAGCCCTAACGCACGGGGTGGAATGTGAAACTGTCTCAGCGGGGCTCGGGGGGCGCGCGATGGTTGCAAGTGACTGCACTCTGCAGTCCGCACGCGGCAACGCTGCAAACGGTCGTGCCCGCGAGCGCTTACATAATGGTGATCATTTAACTTCGTTTCGATGTTGTCAGTTTGTGTTCCAGTGACTAAAGTTTACGTTTTTGTGCGAAATCGATGTTTAAATTCGCGCGCGTGTGTTTGTTGTAATTTTTTTGCTGTGTTAACGTGTTGTTGCGTTGTGGCGTAGCGCCCGTGAACACATGGTTGCGCTGCAGCGTAGTGCGCACGCAACTGAAAACTAAAGGTACCTAACAGGAACGCGGTAAGTATAAACGTCTATCCTACTCTTTGTTTCCGATGGTGTAACCTCATCTGACCCGCTAGGATGGGCCGTGCTTCCGCTGCGGTTTCTCAGGCTCGCTGTGTACGGGTTGTTGACACATGTCGAAATGCATTCGAGCCGTATTCGATACCTGAACTAATTGCTCGAGTTGATACGCTCGTCTTGGATCTTAGACGTTATCGCTTAAACCAAAACAAAAACCCATTCGCGGGTGAACGTACGCATCTATAATGGTGTCGACTGTTGACGCCTTCTTTGCGGTCAATTAATATGCAGCGACAGTAGACAAATCATAATTTACCAAGTTCTATTTCCCGTTTTGTTTTCTGCATACTTGGATTCGCCAAGTGTGTTATATCCCTATGCGACGCGCTGCCCGTACCATCCGTCGCACGACGCCTTTGGTCTAATTTGCATAGCGGTTACTAGAAGGTAACCAGTTTGTCCTTTGTTCCGCACTCGCTTATAATAATTCTGGCGCTTTTCTCGCAATGGCGATTGCTTTGTACAACTTGGTTGAATCACCTGGCTGCAGGTGCGCGACAATGTTATTACTACCTCGTAACAGGTGGCCCCACGGCCGCAATATGCTCAATTTCTAACATTTATTGTTGTTTTCTTGCAGAGCGTGAACGACAGTCTCTCCCGCGCCCGTCAACGTAAGTATTCACTTGCAATTCATTACCACTGCATGATTGGCTAATTATCTACCACATTATTCATTACCACCGCCTCTTAACTTATTTATGTGTTGCATGTGCATGCTTTCCTAATTATGTTTAACAACTCCCTAGTTTAGTGATTCTGTTGATTTTTTACATTGTTTTAGTATTGAAACTTGTACCTTTTATTTGCGTTTTAATGCGTCAATAATACAGGTTTTACGAAGCTAACTTGATGACTATTATAACATCGCCAACAGCGAAAGTTTTTTTTTTTCACTTGCATTGTAATGAGCACGAAATTACGGCAAGCCATCTTTCCGAATGAATATTAGATGGATCCAAATGATATAAAAGGTTGCGTATTTGGAGGGTGCAAATAAAAGCGAGAAGGGAAGAAGTGACCCAAGACGAATCGAAAGCGAAGTCGTCTGCGCGCGCATTCCGGTATTAAATATTTATTCTTCTTCAGACAAGTCGTAGAAAAATAATCGACATATCTTGGATTTATCCAGTTTCGACTCACGTTCAAATAAACAATTTTTTACGAGGTACAAACGTTTTCACTATTTTCGTATTTCATTCCAGATTCGTTTTACCATCTCATCGCGCGCTAACTTGCTTGTTGATTTCGTTTAAAAATGATTTGAAGTAGGTTTTCTCGCGGAGTAACGAAAGAAATCGCGAAACAGAATGAAGTCGTAGTGTAAAAATCGCTCCCTAAATAGACAGTGCAAGCGAAGGGATATAATAGATTCATTCATAACCTTGAATTGTTCTGTTTCCGGTAAAACAAACGGTAGTTGTGGTTTGAGAATATTAAGGAAATTTCCACTGACACGTTTGAACTTCAATAGCGGGAACTGTGGAATATCGACATTTTAAAATTTCATTCTTACACGTTTTATTTCGTCCATAAATCGTGTTATATGAAAAGGGCGGTCCGAACGTGTTTTTTTAAGTTTTTAGTAGCACACGTGTATAAGCTTGACATTTTAATGCTAGTCAATTTTTATCATGTACCTACACAAGTAAACACATGTAGTTGTTCGTTCCAATTTAAGTTCAGCTTTACTTTGATAACTTTGGGACAGAGGGTTTATTTTTGGAAAGTAAAAATATGGTGTGAGAAATTTGATTTAACACAATTAATTTCATGTTTTTTTAATTACACGATCCGTTTCGAAATCACCATTTTTTTTCATTAGTTTAACATTGCGAAAAATTTGTGTTCCATTTAAAATTCAGCTTTAAAAAATATGTACAGGGTGCCCCAGATTACATTTCCAGCATGGGTATCTCGCTTATTATAAGAGATACAGGTTTGTTTAAATTAGATGAATTATTCCTTAGTGTGAGAGGAGCCACAATCAATCAAAGTACAAAATTCCTCGTGCTTCAGATGTTATAGCAAAAAATATGAAAATGTGTTTTTTTTTGTCTCATAACTTTTTTGTTTTATTCATTAGGTCAGTTTTATTAGTACTTTCTAATGGTACTTTTTAATGGAGAATGTAACTGTTATTTTAGATTTTTTTAACACCTACCATTTTCGAGATATTACCCCTAATTTCATTTTTTCTTACGGGCCGCGAAGTTGGCTATGCAATAGTTAAATGTGCCTTTTTTTCTCTTTTAAATGAGATATTACTTGCTTTATCTATTTTTATAAATAAGTCACAAAATGAAAAATCGTATTTTACCCATCTCTTATCAAGCTATCTATGAAAATAAAAACAACAAACAACTAATTAAATGTCAAATGATAGTTACTATTTGTTCGGTATCATTTATTAGAATTTTATAGTATTGTTGTGTAATTCGATAGTCTTTGTAGCAAATTTTTATCATATAGGTAATTATGTGCATATTTACAACTAATTAAAAATGTTAAATGTTGAAATGCTACATTCTTTGCAATAGAAACTGTGTAAAATAGATAATTCTAATTAATTATTGATTTATTGATTTGTTTTGGATTTTTCGTTGGTTTCTCGAAAAAAAAAACATATTTTTTTAAATGTATTTCCAAATTTCTGTAATTACGCACCCTTCGTTGTCTTTTCTCGGGATATAGCTCTTAAATATATTCGCTCAGTTTCAACATAGTTTTTATGGTAAAGAATGTAGCATCTCAACATGTCAAATTTTTCGCTATTTTTAAATAGCCATTATTGTAACGATTACTACAAAGACGATCGAATTACACAACAACAACAATAATATAAGATTCTAATAAATGATACGGCAGACAAATAGTAACTGTCATTTGACATTTAATTAGTTGTTTTTTGTTTTTATTTTCATAGATAGCTTGATACGTGATAGGTAAAATACGATTTTTCTTCATTTTGTGACCTATTTATAAAAATAGATACAGCAAGTAATATATCATTTAAAGAGAAAAAAAAACACATTTAACTATTCCATAGCCAACGTCGCGGCCTATGAGAAAAAAATTAAACTAACAGTAATATGTCAAAAATGGTAGGTGTTAAAAAAAATCTAAAATAACAGTTACATTCTCCATTAAAAAGTACCTTAAGCACGTACAAATAAAATTGTTCTTAAGATTAAGACAAAAAGGTTATGAGAGAAAAAAGAAATTCGACATTTTCATATCTTTTGCTATAACATCTGAAGCACGAGGAATTTTGTACCCCATGCTGGAAATGTAATCTGGGACACCCTGTATAGATCAAGTAGTACCACAAGTCATGGATTAGCATCAATTTGAGCTCTCGGCGTGCTTCTGTAACTCTAACTGTCTAACTACAATATTTATAAGTCTTAATATTCTCTAATAGTTCATGTGTTGGTAGCTCTGTTTGTTTCTGGAGCTCATTGATTGCATTCTTGCCGAAGGCGGTGATATTGTTAGTTAAAACAAGGAAAATTTCCATGCGCACGTATATCCAGGGAAAATGAAAAAAAATAAGCAATCTGAAAGATAGGTTTTTAATTAATTGGAAACCAATTTCGGCAAAATTTGTTTGACATGTGGGAGCTCTTCCAGCGATAAGCCCAGCTTTAATTTATTTTATTCGGTTTATACATCTTTATTATCAAATTCGGAGCTTTTAATTTAAATTTGGAATTGAAACTCCCACGGTTTCTTAAAAAATTAATTAAGCAAACAAATTGCACGTGAACAAGAACTAAAGTAGCGGGTTGTTATGCAGTAATGCGGGGTAGCACGCCCACTTCGGACGTAAGTCGCTCGCCCGTCCGCTCGGCGAGCGAGGATCGTGTCGGGCCCACCGCCAACGCTTAGATGTCCGTTTAAGCTCGTTCATTGCCCTACATATGCTCACATACTTAGAATCGGAAGAAAAGTGATTACTTATTAATATGTGCATGCAACATAACGGCAAAGCGAGTCTACCAGTTCGACAGAAACATTCCGTCGTTCGTACAATACACACACTATCATCAGATTTACCAGTTTTCCAGCAACTGGCTCGACTGTTCGTAAAGTTATAAACGTATAACGGAAGTTGAGACACAACAATAAACTTAAATAACGTGTAATTACTCGTATTCTTTTCATAGTTGTTCATGTAATAATAGTCCCTTATAAGCTATAGAATCTTTCTAACAAAGAAGCACATTGAAAAGTGTCCAACACGGTGTAATAACTTGATATAAGCTACGATGAAATCAAACACTGCATTAATTGAATTATGAAAAAGTTATCGCGGAAAATGGATTGCAATTAGTTTTAAACATCCATTGTTTTTGTAAAGAATAGATAAGATGACTAAACTACAATCCATTTGTATTTTAACTAAATAATACGTTACCTATAATAAACGTCTTTTAATTAATTTTTAAATATACCTTGATTTCAGTCATGGGCGTCCGCAGGGGGGCAAAAGGGGCACTTCCTTCCCCCCAGGATCGAGTAAAAATGAAATATGCGAAAGACTTGTAAAAACAAATCATAAAAATTAAAAAATTAAATTAAAATTTATAGATATATAATATATTGTCTCTATGCTTTGCCTTTCCCCCCTGGAAAAATTCTGCGGACGCCCATGATTTCAATAACTATTAGTTTTGGTTTAATTGTTAAACGTGTTTTCAAAGCATAAATTACTTATTAAGTTATGGTCCTGGTTTATTTGTTGTGTACAGGGTGGGCAAATTTCGATGTTTTAATCTTTTAATAGAGAATCTCGGTAACTATAAGAGGTATGAAAAAACCGACCGCGTATCCTCGATCTCTTTTTTCGAGAAAAAGTTAATGGTGAAAACTAAAATTGGTTATCGTCTTTTGTTTTCGAGTTATCGGCGATAACTCGATTTTTCGACTTATCGTTTTATGACTATATTTCGCATGTTTATGAAAATAAACAAAAATAATTTTGAGGTTCTACAGGCACTTTTTTGATAAGAATGCAGTGGCGTAGTCAATTTTTCAAAAAAAATATCCGAAATTCGAGTTGTGATATAAAGTTGTATTTTTTTAAATAGAACCCATAGTTGGCTATGACTTATTTTTATTTATTTTTTTTTTTAATTGTTGGCTTAAGGACGCTTCAACTACTTTGGCCATTAGCGTCCGGTGGAAGTACTGTCACAGCATTTGCCTATAGTAGGTAGAGGGAACCACCTGAAACCTCTACGATGACAGACGGCCGTGGGATTCGAACCCACGACCTCCCGATTACAAGTTAGGTTGTTTTACCAACCAGCCACCAAGCTCGGTTTGTCATTCCAAATATATAATGGTTAATGTAGTTATTTTCAATAATACGCAAGTTACGAAGGTTTTTTAGTTTTTTTTTTTAAACAAAATTATAGTAGGCTGTGATTACAAACACAAAACAGGGTGTAAAACCTTCTAAAACTCATTTGGTACAAGTTACGAAGGTTTTGTAATTTGTTGTTGTGATAAACATTATAAATATATAAAAATAAGGAAACGACGATAAAGTCGGAATCTGCAGTAATGTAGTTTATTGTAGTTTATCTTATGTTCAAATATTTGTAATGTTTATCACAACAACAAATTACAAAACCTTCGTAACTTGTACCAAATAAGTTTAAAAAGGTTTTGCACCTTGTTTTGTTTTTGTTTTCACAGCCCACTATAATTTTGTTAAAAAAAAACTAAAAAACCTCCGTAACTTGCGTATTATTGAAAATCATCCCTTATATATTTGGAATGACAAAAAAATAAGGAATTTAAATAAGTCATAGCCAACTATGGGTTCCATTTAAAAAAATACAACTTTATGTCACAACTCGAATTTCGGATTTTTTTTTGAAAAATTGTCTACGCCACTGCATTCTTATCAAAAAAGTGCCTGTAGAACGTCAAAATTATTTTTGTTTATTTTCATAAACATGCGAAATATAGTCATGAAACGAAAAGTCGAAAAATCGAGTTATCGGCGATAACTCGAAAACAAAAGACGATAACCGATTTTAGTTTTCACCAGGGCTGCGGAGTCGGGGAAAAAAAAGTCGACTCCGACTCCGACTCCTGATAACTTTAGTGGACCGACTCCGACCAAATTAAATACTAAGACATTTTATGGTGTGTAATATAGCAAAAAAAATAACAAATAAAAAAATTATTTAAAAATTGAGTTTAAACTTTGCGGCAAAGGACCATCTCGCAATTTTTTGTTGTACTCGGAGTCGGAGTCTGTACATTTTTTCCGACTCCGACTCCACTGACCAGAAATTTCTCCTAAACTCCGACTCCACAGCCCTGGTTTTCACCATTAACTTTTTCTCGAAAAAAGAGATCGAGGATGCGCGGTCGGTTTTTTGATACCTCTTATAGTTACCGAGATTCCCTATTAAAACATCGAAATTTGCCCACCCTGTACATACACTCGAGTTTTCACTAAACACAAAAATATGTTTGTATTTCTAAGGTAGGAGGTACCAGCAAAAACGCTTTAAAAATAAATAACTACGTTTATTTATGTCTTGGGTACTCCTTACGTAAAATGAAAAAACAGCCAGTCATAATTAATTAAGAAATTTGCAACGCCAGAAATTACAATTGGAACTAAATACGTGCAGATTGGAGATTAGTACCCGATTTTGTCAAATCTTCAAATTTTTAAGCAAATTTCTTTATACATAACAGCTATGTTTAAAATTATGCGACACATAAAATGGTTATAGTAGGTCTACAAATTAATTCGGTGCCTGTTTTTCACAAACGTCAAAGTTTTTTAATAAAATAACACCTCAATGATTAAAATTATCGTAAATGGGATGACCTTACGCCACTTCTCAGGTAATTTTTGAATACTTGGCGGTTTTGAGTCAAATAAGTTGTTAGGCCTTTTTCGAATCTCTTCTTAAGGCGCATCCCCATTATGCCGATATATGCCAACTGGCAATGCCAATTGGCAAAGCCAGTTCCGCTACCGAAGCCAGTTGGCACAATTTTGCCAACTGGCACAGGCCAACAAACACGTCCACATTACTCTTGGCAGTGCCAACTGGCATTGCCAGTTGGCATATATCGGCATAATGTGGATGCGCCTTTATGTATTGAAGTGGCTATCTGCGAGTTGATGCTGCTGCCCGTAATACGTCGTAATCAGAAGGAGCCATATCTAGCGAATAAGCTGCATGGCGGAGAACTTCCCAGCACAGCTTGAAGATGACTTCCATTGTCTATTTCGCGCTCTTGTTGAGTTTAAACTGTGTCCAATAACTGTTGTAATTTGTAATCTTCAAATTTTTGAGGTTGGTCAGAACCAGAACGCTCTCGATCACCGAGGTCCAACTTTTCTACACGAAATTTTTGGTACTACCTCTTGCAACTTTTGCGCTTCGCGGGAGTTTTAGCGTTGTCGCCGCGTAAACGTCAAAATGAATAACATTTGTCAATTCTATCCAATATGAACATGAACAAACCATGGTAACCACGAACATTAATCGTTTTATATTGGAATACTAGCGTAGTGACCCGGCTTCGCTCGGTGAATTTTTTTTATCAATCACAGACTACTCGCGCTCGCGCCCGGTGGACGTTTTTGACCTTTTGAGAATTTTGGATCTTTTGGGAATTTTTGTATCTATTGAAAATTTTGAAACTTGTGATATTTGGATCTTTTGGGAATTTTTGGAACTTTTGGGAATTCTTATATAGCCTATCTTCTTCCCATGGTCCTATAGATTGTCTGTGCCAAATTTGGTCAGGATCGGATGAATGGTATAGGAATGCATAAAGGACAAACAAACATACATTCATTTTTATATATATAGATTAATGGTGCATGTTCACTTATATTATTTTTTACTCAAACACTGTAGGTTTTACGAGAAAAACTACAGAATTAAAAAAAGTTACTAAATAAATCAAGCTTAAAAAAATATTTTTAAATTGAAAATTTCAACCCACCAAAAAGTTCTGATTAATAAACCAACAGGAGTCGCACTTTTCAGCCCCCTGTGAAGGTGGGAGATGATTGATATTACTATGGGAAACCTTTTAATAGGTATAAAACATCTACCAAATATCATTTTCCTACATTTATCCAAATTTGAGAAATAAAATAAAAACCTAATTTTACCGCTCCCCTTTAGGGGGGTGTAACTCCAAAAGGAGACATCTGAGGAAAAATTTTTATATGAAAGACCCCCCTTAGGTTTCGATAAGGAATCACCTCAACAATTTTTTTGCAATACTTAAGAAATACCCTGTATATCAACTGTCAATGTGTATTTTGTAAACGTTATTGGTAGCGGGATAATATACACAATTTAAGTAGTAATTATTATAAATGCGGAAATTTAAAGGCACTTAAATAATTTGTAGACTTGATAACACAAAGAATTTTAATTTTTCCACGGTATCTTTTAAACTTTTTACCGTACTCCTGTGTATACATAATTAATTTACAGGTATTTAAAAACTACACCCTTACGTATTATTTTTACTATTGTATGTTATAATTTATTTATGTTTATCATTTTAACATTTAATGACTATGCTCCTCAACCAACTGCACGAAACATTAAAAATTAATGACATTAGTGTCATATAATGTACTTTTAACAGTATAATTTTTCGACATGAAAGTTAAAAATAGTCTTTTATAACTTAACATAATAATATTTCTAACGTTATAAACTTTCTCTGTGTTTTATTTAGCACGTGTTTGTGCATAATTTAGCAGCCATTTTGTATCGATTTAAGTTTTGCTTTTATTAATTTAATTTACTAACTTGCATTGCATGTATTGTGTTTTGTATGTTTAATGTTGCTATTAACAGGTTAGCAAGGTAGTAAAAATAACGCATTCTTATGGGTGTGCGATTTTTTAACTTACGTTTTTTGTAATTTTGTTTACAGAGATTTAAGAGATGATCTCAAAATCTCAGATTCGGATGATAGTGATGACGAAAAGCGAACAATACCACAATCTTCTTCCAAGTTACCAGTAGAAACGTGAGTTTCACTTATATTAATTAATTTATGCGTTGCATAATGTATCAATTAATATAACTTGTTATATTATTGTTGTGATACTTGTTCATGAATTTAATTTACATACTTAATATTTTCTAATTCAGTTCTTTTTTTATGAACGTGGTTTATTGATTTGTTACTAAATTATTGTTATTTTATAAAATCTATTTTTATTTATTCTTTGCCAACAATTTAAGCAAGTTATCGCGTGTAAGGCATATTATTAACACTTTAATGGAAAACCTAAATGCATATAAAGTTGAATTTTATCAAGTTTATTCACTTTCTAGCCACAGCCACCTAATACTTGGTGCATACGTGCATATAGTGCTATTTTAATAGGTGGACGCGTCGGAACGCCATTCCGGAACTTTACTCAAAATTACGCAATTCAGAGCGGCATTTTGGTATTTCATTTTTAACTCACAATTACTAGTTTAAAGTTAAGGAAACACAGAGGCTATACAACATAAACAATATTTATAATAAAGATAGATTTTTATACAGGGTTCTCGTTTTTCGGGGGCCACTATGGGGATTTCATAAACGGTTACGACTTCGGTTAAATTAGGGTAAAGTTGTATATTCAGGTGGTTAATTATTTGACGCAAACAGAACTTATCGAGCTTTTTTAGTTTTTGAGATATAAGGGAAAAAGTAATACAGTGGATTTTTGTTTTTTGCCCGTAACTTTTTCATTTGATGTCGAATTTCATTTCTGTAAGAACTTTTTCATGGCCACTTTTTGCAAGGAATCAAAATCCCCAATTATATTTTCCATGCGACGTTTCGCTTTTTTTAAACCATCTTCAGGTACATTTTTCTTATGGACGCTATATCTGATTTTAACGCATTTTATTCTGAATTCGACAATGTATAACACTTTTATTTTTATTTTTTATTCAAAATGGCTTCCCATTTCCAAAAATGTAAAAATATACAGGGACTTTCATTTGAAATAACAAACTTGGGGTTATTTCGGGCGAAACCGGAAGTGAAACAATAGTGTACATATGTTCAAATAATCGGGTTTTTTACACATATCATATGTCTAAAATTTCATCTAATTAAATACAAAACTAAAGAAAAAAAGAGGGTGTTTTCAGAACTCAGTTACATGTGAATAGGGTTTTAAATATTGTTATGATTTAGATCCAATGGATTACAAACTATACTGACAATCAAAAAATTTTTTAAGTAAAAAGTGTTTTTTTTTATCAAATATCTTTCCAATTATGCAATGAAAACTGGATGGTTCTATTTAAGTTTTTAAAGTTACTTCCCGATTTAGTCACTTCCGGTTTAATCACGAAAACTGCTATGGGTCAATCTAAACAGATGAATCTTCCTTAGGTGTAAGCACATTTTGCTGTGGTTACCATTGTTGCTATTGAGATTATGATTGTTATTAACAAAGGTAACCAAAGTAAAATTTGTTTACACCTAAGGAAGATTCATCTGTTTAGATTGACCCATAGCCTCAGTCAATTCTACATGTGTGCCTTTGTGATAAAAATGTATTCCCGTGCTGGTACGGGTGGTATGAAACACCCTGTAACTTAAATGCAATAGCTAATCGTCGACCCCTCTCCATCTTTCCAGTTATGTGTTATGCTGTAGTTAATTTTGAAACATTGATTCAGGTTTCTTCCCCCTGTTGGTTCAACATTCAGTAGTATTTCTAAAATGGATCGACCTCAAGAACCTGTAAATGCTATATCACCAGTGGGGAGTTCTTCCAGTGATTCAGGTTCCGATTCAGGATCCGATAGTGATTCAAGTAGTGATGATTCTGGGGATGATAATGTCACAACGGTTGTCTCTAGAAAGTCACCTGTACCTGTAGATCAACCTCACGTGTCTCCTAAACCAGAGGAAGAGGCCAAACCTAGGTGGAACTTGGCATCATATTTAGATCAAAACGGAGCCAAAGCTGATCCTGTCCAATCACCTCAAGTTCAGTCTCCTCCGGTTCATAAATTAACGTCCAGTGTCCTGCCCATGAATTCTAAACTAGTTGGTGATGTACGGCAGAAAGGTAGTGATGAATCTGATTCCAGTGATTCTACTAAAGATTTAGATAGTGTTGTGGCGGAAGCTATTAAACCTCCAGCTCCCTTGTTGTCGAGTTTATCAGACTCTGACGAGAGCATGAAACGCAGAAGTCCACGTCGACGAAAGCGAACAGTTCAGTCGGTTACCAATGCATCGGATAGTGATAGTGAAGATGAACAGAGGACTAGTAAAATTCCTAAACCTGTAAATCGTGCGAGTCCTCGAACTAAGTCTGTTGATTCTCTTAGTGATTCGGATGTTGATATTTCCAGTCGTTTTTCAAGTACTGTTAGTAAAAGTAAACCGCGATTATCCGCACCTGTTGTGAAAAAATCGGAATCGTCAAATCAAGTTGTTAAGCCTAAATCCAACAGAGGTCGTCCAAGAAAAATCAAACCACCTTCATTCAGTGGCTCGGATAATGAAGTGAGAGTTAAAAAACGGGGTCGACCATCCAAAAATAGGCATTCATTTAGTGGTTCAGATAATGAAGCTCCTATAAAAAGAAGGGGCAGACCACCTAGACCAAAACGTCCTCCTTCTCCAAGCAGTTCAGAAGATGAAAGGAAGTCAGCTTTTGGAAAACCTTTACCTCCTCGAAGGCGAACGACTTCCAAAAGGGATCCATCACTTAGTGACTCGGATGCTGAACATCTGCACAAAAAAATCGGCAGTGCAAGAAATGATTCAGATCGAGATTCATTACATTTTGGAACACCTAAAAGGTCTAACAAACATAAATCTCCTAGAACTGAAGATAAAGATCGTTCAAAAAGAAATAAGGATGATTCAGATAATGATGAGTGGGGTAAAATCAACAAAAATAAAATCAGAAATCACTCCTTTGAAAGAACGCATGAAAGAAGTGGTGATATTAGGGAAAGTAATAAACAACGGAGGCCATCTGATTCGCCGAAAAAGAAGGAAACTGCTCCTTTGTTTAGAAGGAAAGGACGATCAAATTCTACTTTAAAAAGTGCAGCTTACCTTCCAACTACTACTGATTCATCAGACAGTGAAGCAGGAGGAAAATCTAAAAAGCCACCAGCTTTAACATCATCTAAACATAGTCGCAGTTCCTCAAGTTCAGACAGTGATAATCATGTTAATAGACTTAATATGTCTTCTGATCGTGAACGTTCCTCTCATCTTAGGTTGATAAATAATGCCAGCAAAATTGAGAGTCCTGTTAAAGTAGATCCAGAAGGAAAAGCTGTCCAGGACAAAAAGAAAAGTGTGACACTTCGTAAATTGTTCACACCTAAGAGAGATTCAGAAGGAGGCAAGGGTGGTGGCAAAGGTGGAGGTAAAGGTGGAAAAGGAGGTAAAGGCAAAGGCGGTGTTAACGTTATCATCATGGATGGTGATTACGAACGTAGTAGCTCTTCTGTTGAAGAAGAAGCTATGCCTGCTATCTCTAATCCTATATTACTATCTCCCATCTCCAATAACGAAAGTGTAGGTGGAAATAATCGTGCACTAGGTGCCTCCCCTTTCATCGAAACAATCAAATCTATCAAGACTGAGTTACCAGAAAGTACAGACAAATCTAACTCATACTTAAATACATCTGTAAATAGTGTTATGGTTAGGATCGAATTGAGTAGAATAAAGTACATACCTAAACCCAATAAAAGACAATCTGAGGAGCTAAGACAACGAGCAGATCTTGCAAATACCAGGCAAGACGTGGAGGTCTTAAAACCTAAGACCGAGCCATTTGAAATGCATTCACTCATCAGTGCTAGTGAAATTAAACATTCACCCTTCGGTGCTTTAGACGGTGAAGCGGCAGAAAACAAAAACAGTCGGACTAGTTTTATTAATGAAAGTGATAGTGACATGAACAACAAGAAAAGTAAACGAAAAGGTGAAAAAGATTTTGAAACTAAAGAATATGTCAAAAGTAAAGGTCATAAACGAAAAAGACGCAACAGTTGCAGTTCTATGTCGTCCATGTCCACCATGAGCAGCATGTCCCAGAGCAGTAGGAGAAAGGAGCATAAAAAAGAGAAGAGCGGTCATAAAAGCAAGAGACGGAAAGAAGAAGTGGAGCTTTCACAGCGATCTCATGTTGAAAATGACAATTTAATTGATGTTCCACCTACAAACCACGAAAGGGAAGGTCCCCGAACTCCACCGATGCCTTCACCCGCAGAAAGAAGTTCTAGCAGTTGGTCTCAAGCTCCCAGAGAGTATCATTCTTATTTTGAGAGACTTGATGATCACTCAGAAGATGAAGAGAGGTTAGTTGATAACGCCGACGAGTTAAATTTCATTTTATTTCATTCCTCTCTATTGTTTTACAGAGATCAAAACCGATACCTAAGCGAAGCCAAAAGGCTCAAGCATTTGGCTGATAAAGAGACTGACACCATCAAACAATGCATGTTATATCTCGAGGCTGTATTATACTTTTTACTTACTGGTAATGCAATGGAACACGAAAGTGTAACAGAGAAGGCGGCCTTCACCATGTATAAAGATACCCTTAGTCTCATTAAGTAAGTAAATTTGTTGTTGCTGTTACAATATTTGTATTAACACTTTTATTTTTGACGTAGGTATATTTCATCAAAATTTCGTAGTCAGCAAAATTCATCATCTGTACATACGAAACTGGCTGTTTTGAGGTAAAAATTGCAATGATATGATGTAATTGTCAAGTATATAATTATGTGTATTTGATTTAGTTACCGGTGTCAAGGACTCCTTTACTATAAATTATTTAAAATGAAGAAACACGAAGTGAAAGATAACCAAAAGGTTATTAATGAATATTGCACAAAGGTACGTTTCTTTACAATTTTATTGTTATTGCATGTATTGCAGTGTTCTTTGTTGTAATATACAGGGTTCTCGTTTTTCGAGGGCCACTATGGGGATCTCGTAAACGGTAAGAGTTACAACTTCGGTTAAATTAGGGCAAAGTTGTATATTCAGGTGCTTAATAATTTGAAGCAAACAGAACTTATCTAGCTCTTTTAGTTTTTGAGATATAGGGAAAAAAGTGGATTTTTGTTTTTTGCCCGCAACTTTTTCATTTGATGTCGAATTTCATTTCTGTTAAACCTTTTTCATGGCCACTTTTTGCAAGGAATCAGAATCCCCAATTATATTTTCCGTGCGACGTTTCGTTTTTTTTAAACCATCATCAGGTCAATTTTTTCTTACGGACGCTATATCTGATTTTAACGTCAATTTGTAGAGCATTTTTTTCTGAATTCGACAATGTATACCAGTTGGGACTTTATTGAAACAATTGTTGTTAAAAATGGCAAAAACAAATATTTAATTAAAAACAAATCCTAATCGGTATGGTAAATAATTGTCTTTGTCCCTTTTTCCTTGGAAGCACGTAAGTAAACCGCATGAAATTACTATTAAAAGGATTTAATTAAAAAAATAGGTATTAATAAATATGATAGGAATGCATTAACATTGTTCACTTATTAGCAAATATTTTTAGAATATTTTCTTTGGTTAAGTAATAAATTTCTGTAAAATGTGTATTTAATCCTTATTTGGCATACAATTTTTTGTAACAAAAAATAACGAGTTATGCCTTTTATCTGCATTAGTGACTTCTAATAAGCAAAAAGCGTAAACAGATTTCTGGACGTTTTTTGTAAACTATGAACAGTTATATTATTTGATTACGAAAATTTTGTTACAAATAATTGTATGCCAAATAAGGATTAAATACACATTTTAGAGAAATTTATTACTTAACCAAAGAAAATATTCTAAAAATATTTGCTAATAAGTGAACAATGTTAATGCATTCCTAACATATTTATTATTACCTATTTTTTAATTAAATCCCTTTAATAGTAATTTCATGCGGTTTACTTACGTGCTTTCAAGAAAAAAGGGACAAAGACAATTATTTACCATGCCGATTAGGATTGATTTTAAATAAAATATTTGTTTTTGCCATTTTTAACAACAATTGTTTCAAAAAAGTCCCAAGTGTTATACATTATCGAATTCAGAAAAAAATGCTCTACAAATTGGCGTTAAAATCAGATATAGCGTCCATAAGAAAAAATTGATCTGATGATGGTTTTAGAAAAACGAAACGTCGCACGGAAAATATAATTGGAGATTCTGATTCCTTGCAAAAAGTAGCCATGAAAAAGTTTAAACAAAAATAAAATTCGACATCAAATGAAAAAGTTACGGGCAAAAAATAAAAATCCACTTTTTTACTTTTTTCCCTATATCTCAAAAACTAAAAGAGCTAGATAAGTTCTGTTTGCATCGAATTATTAAGCACCTGAATATACAACTTTGCCCTAATTTAACTGAAGTCGTAACTCTTACCGTTTACGAGATCCCCATAGTGGTCCTCGAAAAACGAGAACCCTGTATAAAAAGCAATTGTTAAGTTTGTTTTAATGTAAGATTTTTTATGTTAATTTTAGTCTGCAAATATGGCACCAATCCAGTCGGACCAAATAAATCAAGCCCTTGGAGGTCAAGGAACTCCTTCTCCCCTTTCTCCGACTCCTTCTCCAGCAGGATCAGTGGGTTCTGTGGGAAGTCAGTCTTCGGGATATAGTAGCGGAGAATTAGCTATTAGGGGTAACAATGTGGCACCTCCATCTTCCTCTTCAGCTCCAGCACCAACACCCTGTATGTTGGTACCTGTTTCTGTTTATAATGCCATGTCCAAACAGAACCAGCATTTCTCATATCTTATATCGTATCAAGATCTGTGGGACCAGGCCGATTCACTTGTAATGAAGGGCAAGCATAGAGGTGAGTATTTTATTATACTGCTAGGACGAACTTGAAATGCATGAGTAGTTCTTTTAAACAATGTTTTGACTGCTTATGAGATTTATTTAAAATAACAAAGTTAATCAAAACTCGTTAGCAATTGTAAAACTTTCAAAATTGCTTTATATTAATCAGACAAAGTATCGAAATTTTGACTTTATAATAGTGGTTGTTGCACATTTTTTAAAATTTAATCAATACAGAAGAAAAAGATCACACATTAAATCATAAATTTTCATTTATTTATATTGAACACACGTATAACCCCTTCACGTCCATGTTGCTAACGGTGGCAACATGCTAAATGCGGTTCCATAAACCAGGTCGCCATATGTGGCAACAAAATTATTTGTTCTGTTTTCTCCAGTAATACGGTAGCTCATGATTTTGGGCTGGTTTATGCACTTTTGGTGTTTGTTGATTGCACGTGACCCATGATACTACTTCAATCTGATTGGTTTATACTTGTCTTTCGGCACCAACATTATTAGTCAGTCATTCAGTGCAGTTTATTCTAAAGTAAAATTAAACAAAATTATACAATTTTTTGTCAACATGCAAAGCCCCTCCCAAATGCGCCGTAAATGACTTTATTGGCGTTTTTTTTAAATATTTAAGTGAGGGCTAGTATGCTTAGTAAGAAAATAGCAAAAAAAAAAATTTGAAAAAGTTAATTTTTACGTAAAATCTCACGATTTTTCAGCGACTACCATTTTCGGTCTGACCGTGAAGGGGTTAAGAGGGTAATGTGAAAATTTTGAAGCTAATCAGCCAGAGATAGTAAAGATAATTAAAATATCAAGGGATCTGGGACCGCTGTACAATTGCACCAAATTCAAATGTTTTATGGGGTATCTCGGTTACCGTAATAGTTATAATCTGATTTCAGTTTTTTGGGTTATTTTTTTAAGGTAAACATGCCTGTGTTATCGGATTTTTCGCATCATTTTCCATTTTGGCACTACAGAGGAAGAGTGAAATTTCATTGTTTTTGAAAATTTATTGTAACTTCGTTATTTACAAAAATTGAAGTAAATGCTATACAGGGTGAGGCATCATTTATGACACCCCCACTTATTTTGTTATTGGAAAGAATTATCAAAAAAAGTTTCAAATAAAACTTGTTTGATACAGTTTGATACCAAAATATTGTCATGTCAAATTTTTGTTTTCTTTTGTTTTTTTTTTAGGAGTTACGGCACCATATTTGTTTTTTTAAATGGCACCACACATATTTTTTTATACGGTTTGAAAGACGTTTTCTTTCTCTTTTCATCGCACTAAAACTTTTATACCCTTACATAACAAAATTTTTAAGAAAATTACAAACGAACAATTTTGTTTTTAAAGCGTACGCCGTACGGTATTAATTATTTGACATTAGTAGGCTTTGAAAATGATACAAAATGGTAAAAGATTAAAAAAAAGTTAATTAGGTTACAACGGTAAACACAAAACTACTGTAATACATTTTTTAACGTTTTATATCATTTTCAAAAGCCTACTAATGTGAAATAATTAATACCGTACGCTTTAAAAACCAAATTGTTCGTATGCGATTTTCTTAAAAATTTTGTTATGTAAGGGTATAAAAGTTTTAGTGCGATGGAAAGAGAAAGAAAATGTTTTTCAAACCGTATAAAAAAATATGTATGGTGCCATTTAAAAAAAAACAAATATGGTGCCGTAACTCCTAAAAAAACAAAAGAAAACAAAAATTTGACATGACAATATTTTGGGAAATACTGTATCAAACAACTTTTATTTGAAACTTTTTTTGATAATTCTTTCCAATAACAAAATAATAGGGGGTGTCATAAGTGATGCCTCACCCTGTATCGGTTTTTTATAAACATATTTATTCTTAATTTAAAAAACATTTTAAATTTTTTGATGACCTTTAGTTTTGAGATATGAAGTAAATCTTTTTTTATGGAAACGCTACGAAGCCATGTCTATGTAAAAAAGCATATTTTTTTTTAAGCTTTTTAAAAACACATAGTTTTACATATCTGTTGCAAAAAATAATCGAGATATGGCTGATTTTGTGAAAACGTTAGTAGTTAGTATCAAAGTTTACCATGATTTCGTAAACAAGTAAATTTCTAAACTTCTAAGCAAATCCGTGTATTCTTTTGTATTTTATATCTGTTTATTGTGTTTGTGAACATGGCTAAATTTGAACGCTTTGGAAAGAAATGTTAGAAGTTTACATTGAAATTAATATAATTGTTTTTTAATAGCAAACATCACTTGTTTACGAAATCATGGCAAACTTTGATAATAAAATTTTCACAAAATTAGCCAAATCTTGGTTATTTTTTGCAACAAATATATAAAACTATGGAAAAAATTTAGAGTGATATAAAAATTTGGTAATAAAGGTGTCTTTGTGTATCTTGTAAAAATAACCCAAGAGATCGATATCAGATTTTCGCCAACCATTATGGCGACCCGGATAGTCTGTAAAACATTCGAATTTAATCCACTCTGTACTCGATTAGTAAATTTTTTAGTTTTACTAATAAATGTTAAGTAAAAAATGTAGACATATCTAATGTTGAGCGTGTATAAAGTGAGAAAATATTACTTTAAATAAACCGTAAAGCAATTTTTTGTTGTGTTAAACTGTGTTATTTCCTCAATTAATTATATTAATGGGTGAATTTTGCAAATTTTTTGGGTTCAAATTGCATATGTTTAATTTAATTTCTGTATTGATTATAAAATTTGTAAATGTAATTTTAATGGAGTTATTTTGTTTCCAGATTTCTTCATAGAACTGGATAGACATTGCAAGCCTTTGACATTACATAGTTCGTTGATAGACTTGGTTAAATATGTTCGAGCTGGCATCCAAAGGCTCAAAGAAAAAATATAAAAACTAGAATAATTATAAGAAATTCAAGGTATGCCAAAGAATGACCGAGTCAATTTATTTGTCAATGAATATAAGCTTGCAATTGAAGATGATAAAAAAACTTACCTATTATTTTTGTTAGGCAGATACCTATATACATTATTTAATTGTTTACTTAGGGCATTTTTTGCCACTTAGATGGCTTTGGTCACTAGAAATATTTGAATGTTACATTTTATACACAGCTAACTATATTTCTGGTGCACTGACCCACGGTGCAGTACTGTAATTTTTACATTCTTGGTAGATTAATTAATGAAGGTGAATTCCACATATATAGTGTATATTTTTGTAAATATTGTACGCTAAAAATTTGGCATAATTACTGCTATATACTTGTACAACGCTAATGTAGTGGCCTAGAGAATCAAACTAAGACAACACGAGCATGGCTCGCGGGTTGTGGATGTTGTTTTATAAACAAAAGGTAGTCATTGTTATTTTTGCATATATTGTAGTATAAGTGTGCATATGTAACATGTATGTAAATTGTATCATATTTTATAAATTTTAAATTATTAAATTTTTATTGTAGATGTTTTCATTAAGGCCATTTGCAAAAAATAAGCAAATTGAAACATTTTGTACCTATGTTATCGTCATTTTTATCTTTCTGCAACTGTACGCTGACGTATTTACATTCTTATATCAGGCAACTTTCGAATACCTCGATTGATAATTTGCTTTTAATTTATTTAAATTATTTGAAATTTTAATTGAACTTTTGTAATTTTTTATATATGTTCAGTGTGCAGTAGGGACAGGTTTGGTTACAAACTTCGTGTTGCCAAGTGTTTGGTTGGTGTGATATTTTGCTCAAATATCGAGAACAGATGAGACGATAGGGACCAAGGGAAATATCTCGAGTATACGATTTTGAATTGAATTCATGTGAGATTAGAAATAAGGTAAGGCAGAAGCATGCAAAACATTTACTTAACAATAAATTTGAGTAAGTGTATTTTTAAAAAAGTTTCTGTATTATTCAGTAATTGTATTACTTTTATTAGTTAATAACACACAATTTACAGTTGTGTCCTTTAATTAATTAGTAAAATTTTAATGTTATTTTTTATTATTTTAAAACGTGATAGTTTTAATCAAGATTTTAAATTCACGAACTTAATTTTTCTTTTATATTTATTTGATTTTTGTGATTCAGATTTTAAATTTATTTAAAAAGTAGCTCTCCATGGATGACTACTGCATTAAATACAGAGTGTTCAGCTAAGACTTTAAAACGCTGTAACAGCTTTATTTTAAAACTAAAAGTTTTGCAGTTGTATTTTAAACTTGAATCAAAGTACTTGTTGGGAAAAATTTAAGAAGTTTGCTGAAACATCACGAAAATTGAAAATAATTTTGTATGCTTGTGGTTTTGAGGTTTCCACAAAATGTAACAGCACACCCAAATAAGAATTGTTATCGTTCTAGATTTATTTAAATAACTGTAAAATCCTATTATTTAAATAGTGATGTTACCAGGTTGAGAAGTTTCGAAGAAAAACCTGTAAATTACATCTAAAACTTTTTTTAATTTTGATTTATTTTAATATTTATTTAGTGGAATTATTTTAAATTATTACTCCTGAGTTTACAAAAATTATGAATTGGAATAACGTAATTATTAATTTTATACTCTTTTAAGTAATTAATTATAGTGCATACTTCTGGATGTACTTGTAATTTAATGCATATGGCTGGATGTGGACCAATATTTTAAAAAATTGTTGGATACGAGTGTCTTCATATTTGAGCAAAATAAAACAACAATTTTGTAGGTGTGTAATCATTTTGAAAGTTTGAGTTTAAAATTTTACAATATCTACAGCATTATTATAATACACGAGATTACTGGATCTTTTGTAATTCAAATAATGGGTATTTTGGTAAACCCAACATTATATTCTTTCGAACCTCGCAATTTTTTGTTGATTCTGCAATGTTATGACTGAAAAAATGTTTGTTTATGTTTGAAATATATTATTTATTTTGTATTTATTTCATTGTAGTAATGTTTATTTTTTTTATTCCCCTATCTCCTATTAGATATATATATATTATAACTCCAATTCGCCGTTGTTAGATTTGTAACCAAACTTTGCCTAGTAAAAATTTTTTAAATAATGAGTCGATCTAATCGTGTGATCTCCATTATTTAGTGAAATAACATCATGAACATGCATTATATTTGTAAACAAAAATTGGAGCAATGTAATGTATTTTAAATGTTTCTAACTAAGTTTTCTATACGTTTTTCAATCAAATCACAGAATGTTAGATCGCCTCATTAACAGATCTTGAATAAAATTGCTAAATAGATGGGTAGAACTGTTAGTAGTCTGGTTAGTTAATTAAAACGAGTAGTATTTTGATTCAACAATTATTTAATAAATTCAATATGTTTTATACATCTATAAGTAAACAAAGATCTGTGGATCCAAATAAGTGAAACAATAGTCTAAATTTAGAACTCCAAAGTTAACTTAAAGTGACCTTCTGTGAATCATAATGCAACAGTACCTTGTACATATATAACTAGTAATAATTTATCGGGTGATGTGTACCACGTACAGAAACTGATCGCAAAATTTTTGCAAATATATCATTATAACAATAACAAATTTAATTCCTATGTGTTTTTCATATAGGACATACTGTCCACCTATATTTCACAAATCTTCCTCAACTTTTGTGGCACTTGTCATATCCATGTTCAATTCAGTCATATGCGCGGTGAATTCTAGAGTATCATTTGTTTTCTTTCTCCACCGCCCGTTATTATACGCCGCATGCAATTTGCTAGATTCTAAACCTGTTTCTTCAACCTCGAATTCCATGTCGAGATCTTCTCTAAGTATTTTCAGCAAGGTAGTACGTGGCAGCCCCAGTACCCTTGCTCTTTCTCGCAACGATAATTCTGGAGATTCTTCTAATGAGGCCTTTACGTACGGTACATGCATTAAGCGTGCCAGTGGTCTACCACATTTTTCCTTATCATCTACATTACCTTTACTAAATAGTTTTCTTTCCCAATTTAACAATGTAGTTCTCATAGGAGGTGAGAGATTGAACCTGGCCCTAAAGTTTCTGTTAATATCCTTCCATGACTGATTGTTAAAAAACCTTTCGTGAACCCACACAGCCGCTATAATTTTTTGTTCTTGAGTGTACTTGTTATTTTCACTTTCTTCACTCATCGTCGTCACATTTGTTACAATTTATAGGAGAGTTTTGATTTGCATTTTCAGAACAGCTGTAGATTTGACACTTTTGTATGGCAATTAAACATTATGGAATTTGACGTTAAAATAAATGGTTGCTGAATAAAGTCAAGAAATACGCTAGCAACGACAAAAGGACAATCTATGTGTATAAAAGAGAGTAAAACAATATAAACAAATCTTAGTACAGCATAATATAAAATGAAAATAAACACGTGATATCCGTTTTATAAAAAAAATATTGCTGCAGCAGCGCCTCTTCTTCCGGTGTATTCTGTTACTAAAAGAATTAACGTAAGTACGGTTTGGTTTTTACGGTCTTGTATTAACAATATAAAATAATAATGTAACCAACTGTTAAGTGTCGTGTATTCATAACTTTTTTGCATCGTTTAGTATCATTTTGAAATATACATATACCGTCGCTCATTTTTTTTTATTGAAAATTTTTTAGGTTATCGCCACGTGCAGATTCTTATGTTATAAACAAATATGATTTAATGTTCAAAAACCATTATAAAGTAGTAATTTTTTCAGTATGGCGGACGCAGCTCCAGCCAGAGGAGGTTTCCGTGGTGGATTTGGTGGTGGTCGCGGTCGAGGAGGACCACGAGGTAGAGGTCGTGGACGTGGTAGAGGACGTGGACGTGGTAAAGAAGATCAGAAAGAGTGGATTCCTGTCACTAAATTGGGCCGTTTGGTACGAGATGGCAAAATTCGTTCTTTAGAGGAAATATACTTGTTTTCGTTACCTATTAAAGAGTTTGAAATCATTGACTTTTTCATTGGCTCCAGTTTAAAAGATGAGGTTGGTAAATTTGCTATAAATTTTTTTGGTATTTTTGATTAGTATTCGCATCATGCATCAAGTTACTTTCTGTTACCTAAGTATGAATTGTGTTATAGGTACTGAAAATCATGCCAGTGCAGAAACAAACCCGTGCTGGGCAAAGAACACGTTTTAAGGCCTTTGTAGCAATTGGTGACAGCAATGGACATATTGGTCTAGGGGTTAAATGCAGCAAGGAAGTAGCAACAGCTATACGAGGAGCAATTATTTTGGCCAAACTTTCTGTTGTTCCAGTACGAAGAGGTTATTGGGGTAACAAAATTGGCAAACCTCATACTGTACCATGCAAGGTGATTGTTTTTTGTTATAAATGTGTTGAAACTGTTTTTTAATGATTGTTGTGTTACAGGTAACTGGTAAATGTGGATCTGTTGCTGTACGTCTTATCCCAGCTCCACGTGGTACTGGTATTGTGTCTGCTCCCGTCCCCAAAAAATTGTTGCAGATGGCTGGTATAGAAGACTGTTATACATCAGCTAGAGGTTCTACAGGAACACTTGGTAATTTCGCTAAAGCTACGTATGCTGCAATTGCAAAAACGTATGCTTATTTGACTCCTGATTTGTGGAAGGAGATGCCGTTGACCAAGACCCCGTATCAAGAATTCGCTGATTACTTGGCTAAAAATCATCGTCCAGTTACCGGTCAGCGTCCTGCGGAAACTATTTAAAGTTTGATACGTTTTATGTATGAATAAAATTTACATAAATATATCCTGTTTAATTAAAATAATTTTCCTAAATCCTAATACTTCATGATTTAAATGTGCTCAGAAATAATTGCAGATTTTGACTATTTTTGGGTTACTTCAAATTCTTTGTGGAAATTGTAAATCTAGATAAGGAATTGCCAAACTTATTTCTGTGAGAAAAATATGCATTTAGTTCTATTTTTATAAATGAAGTTATAGTTAATTTTTAAAAACGGATTTTTTTTTCATTTAATAGGTACCAAAGTGGAAGGTGATATAAAAAGTCTGATAACGTGTTTTATCTTATAAAAAGTAACCCAAGATTTTCCCTTACTAAATATGGCAACCAAGATATCCCGTAAAACATTCAAATTTGCTCCACCCTGTTTAAATAATACTGCAGTAGGTTATTAAAATAATACACTATGGTAGATTATTTAAATAAAACTGCTGTAGGTTATTTACGTAGTGAAAAGTTGTTAAGTGTTTCTGGTGCAATAAGTATTGTTGTAATTTGTTTGTAACACATCTGTGAGTGTCGCCAACTTTTGGGTATGTATTAGTTGTTTTAGTGCGGTACATGTGTACCAGCCGGTATTTTCACCGGTACACATGCGAACCAGCAGGGATAGAAATCAATTATTTTTATTTTAGCAAGAAATAAACCAATGACCATTGACTCAAAAGGAGTTAGATGATGTTTCAGAAAATTTGTATTTGAATACATTTTCTTTTCAAAAAAATAATACTTGCAGGTTTTATTACGTTATTTGGTACCTCATGGTACACATAGGTACCACACTAAAACCCTGTTGGTACACATATGTACCATACTCCCTTGCCCAGCCGCAACAAATAATTTCATTTTTAGTCGCGAAATACTATTAGTTGACACTAAACTAACAAAATTATATCCAATTTTTGATCCAAAACACATTATTTATATTCAGGGACGAAAGTAAATAATACTAATACACTATAGTAGATTATTTAAATAATACTGCATTAGATCATTTAAATAATGCACTATAGTAGATTATTTAAATAAGCTACAGCAGTTTTATTTAAATAATTACTATAGTGTATTATTTTAATAACCTACTGCAGTATTATTTAAATAATCTACTATGCAGTATTATTTAAATAATCTACTATAGTGTATTATATAAATAATCTACTATAGTGTATTATTTAAATAATCTAATGCAGTATTATTTAAATAATCTACTGCATTGTAATAATTCTAGTCCTTAAGTTTGAATAGCTTGTGCCTCCTTTAACTTCTGTGATCCTGATACTCTAGATTCAAATTTATTGAAATGAAACCGTTGCTGGGGGCTATAAATAATAAAGATTTTGTAAACACTAGTGACGTCACATCAATGTATGCGATTCTGGTCCTTAAGTCCGATTACCTTGTGCCTCCTTTAACTTCTGTGATCCTGATACTCTAGATTCAAATTTATTGAAATGAAACCGTTGCTGGGGCTATATAAAATAAAGATTTTGTAAACACTAGTGACGTCACATTAATTTATGCGATTCTGGTCCTTAAGTTTGATTTTGAATCATTTGTTAAGTTTTCGATGGCGATTTTGTATCAGGAGTATCAGGATCACAGAAATTGAAGGAGGTTACAGCCACAGAACATGTTACAGCCTGTTACAGTTCGTACGGTGGTAATTCAGTTTCCTGTAATTTTTTCTAGTTTCCTGTAGTTTTGATAAATTTTGGATACGAAATTTTACTTCATTTTCGTGAATCGAGGGTTGCTGTTTTCACAGAACACGCTGTTTTCATTGGTTGATGGTGTATTAAACTAAAAGCACATTATTTTGCAATGTTTTTATTATTTCAATACATGTTAAGATGCACGTAATTAAGTTACAATTTTTGAGCGATATTACATATGGAAAACTTGCTTATAATTATGATAAAATTAAATATAATACTTAAACTTTATAACTGACTGTTTAAGTAATTACAACTTTGTAACAGTTTAATTTTTTTTTTTAAATAAATTTATTACAATTAAAATATTGTCTAGAGACCTTTCATATCGGTCAGGGGTAAAACATTTATTACTTACACGAATGTTTTAAACACAAATGATCATTTTTAACATACCTCAAAGCACTGTTGGAGTTTTTAAAGATTGTCAACGCTCATAACTAGCCATTCAATGCAAATTTAATCACAAACATGAATATTCCATTTTTAATACAACAATTACATTATAATATTAAGAAGCGTTAACATAGGTAATGAAGTATCAATTTTTAAGCAACATTACAACTGAAAACTCGCTCATAATGATGACATGATTAAATATACAAAAAATTAATTATTAACTGTTTTAATAATTAACACTTAACCAGCACTTTCAGTTTGATAAAAACTTTAACAATTACATTTATAATATTGTCTGAAGAACTTTTACATTGATCAGTGATAACATTTAAAACACAATAAAATTATTTATGCTCTTAAATACAAGTTTACACCGACTTATGTAAAACATTAGCAGCAATATTTAAATATTAATGTTACCATTTTAAAAAAATCTCTGAACACTGTTGGAAGTGTTAAAAATTATTAACACCTAATACCTAGACGTTCAGTATAAATTTATACAAAAGCATACATAAATTTCCTACTTTTAAAACAATAGTTGTATAGACAATAGTGGGATGCAGCTAGTACCCATTGGTTACCAAAAATTTTGAAATTGGGCAAATGGTTAAAATAATATTATAAAAATCAAAGAACAACTAGAAAATATAATAATTAATTGTAATTTGTAAGTATATTTGAAGCAGTGGCGCACCCAGGATTTAATCTTGGGGGGGGCCGGGTTAAACGGATTTTTTTTTTGCAAATTCAATAAAATTTATAAAACTCATGAAAATGTATTTAAAGAATAAAATCAATTTTTCTTTTTTTTACAAAGCTCTTGAATAATTTCAGCTGGTTACAGTAATATCTCTATGTATATATAGCAAAAATATATCGTGATTGTGTCATCGTTGCTCTTAAATAGGTTTTTAAAAGGCGCAAGGTTGAAAATGACCTCTCACTGACGCATGTTGTTACCAGCAGCGTTGCAAATATTTTTAATAAGTTATATATGTTTGGATATATCATTTTGTCGCACTTCGAAATTGCATCAATAGCATTTTTGCATGGATTTGTTGCAAACGGTTTTTCAAATTTTTTATACCACAACTTGAATTCGGCGTTCAAAATTGCTGGATTTGTACAAGGTAAATCCCGGTCATAAAATTTACACAACTGGTGAAAATCTTCTATTTGATATTTAAAACTGAATGATTTGACCAATCTGTCATTCTATTTACAAAAATATACAAAACATATAGCATACATTTTTATAAAAATTCTGTATGTCCGGTCATTGAACATTGAACAACTTTATGAATTTCGGTTTTTGTCATAAGGGTTAATGGAATCGAATAAGTTGGTAACATTAAAAATTACATTTAAAAAAAATAGTCATCTGTAACTTGCTCAAAAAAAGATATACCTTTAAAAAAAGTATAGTCCCCTTGGTGAGGGTCGAGTATTAATAATTTTAGGGTAGATGTTACATCATGCAGCATATAAATAGTTTTGACCTAATGACGTTTTTAATTAAAAAAACAAACAATTATATAAAGAAATTCATATCATCGCTCAGCGTCGTAGTTGACTATTCATATTTATAGGGAAGATGCAACATTTTATCCTAGATCATACACTTTATAAATGGTTTTCACTTAATAAATGATGAACTGCTTATTTTGTAACAGGTTGTTTAGTGTTTAAGTTAATTGACATGATCAAAAATAATTTAAAATGACTTTAAAATGATACAATAAATATCGACTGCTCTCAAAAATCAGAAGTGTTTAATTTAAACTTAATACATAAAACTATGCCTGTTTAAAAAATAAATTTAATTTTAGTGAAACATTCAACCACTAATCAATTTGTACACGTAAATAACAAAATTTTGGCGGTTTTGTTAGGACGAAATAATATTAAAATATAAATATATATGCCCGCAAATACAAAAGATAAATATCTTTTACTGTAGAAGCAATTATTATTTAAAAGAAAAAAAATCGTAACGCTAACAGTAAAATAGTATTTAATTATATACACTTACTTTTTAAATTTCTTTCCTCTTTCGTTAAAAATTTTAACTCTTATTAACTGATTATGATTACACTGATTCACTGATTTACTAAAATTCGTCCACTGTACTAAACAGCAATGACCTTTTTCTCACAATTTAGAAAAAGATGAACCAAAACAGAAACACATTTTTTATTGCTACACGTTTTGTATGGTAACCCCGCCGAGGGACGAAACTGACCAGACCGTAATAAAATTTTAACACAAAGTGTCCCATGGTCGAAGAAGTAAAATACATTTATCTCAATCACTTTTACAGTTATAACTTGTGGAATTTTTTTCTTGATTCCGCATTAATAAGAAATAAGCTTACATAAAAAAAGTTCCCAAGGGGGGGGGCGATCGTTCCCCGCTGGATCCGCCCCTGGTAAATATAAATAACTAAAATTGTAATGTGATATTTCAAAACTAAAATTAATCAAAACCTATTTAAGAAGCAGCATGTCACAACACCGTCTTAGCGCTTTGTCCACTATATCAATTGAAAAAACAATAGCTTGTCAACTTGAACTGGATAAACTCATTGACCGATTTGCCAATGAAAAAGCGAGAAAAAAAATAATTTTAAAGTTGTTTTTGTGTGAAAACTAAACATGGATACATTTTTTTTAACTGAACGTTCAGAAGAAATTTCGTCAGACTCTTCCGAGAAACAAGGGGGCGCACCGACCTTACTTGCTCCAGGGAGCTGAATTCATTGCTACGCTAGAACTGTTTTTTAGGAATACTCACTTGAAATTTTTAGGCAAAAATTTTCTAGCCTGTTTGGGGGGGGCCAGGGCCCCTTGGCCCCCCCCCTGGGTGCGCCACTGATTTGAAGCGTATGATTAATTTCTAATCTTGCCTGGGGAGGGACAAGTCTAAACCGATTAATTGTTTTTAATTCCACTACTGCTTATATAACTCATGCCCGCTTTACAACGTTTAATTAAAGTAAAATGTACACAAATCTAAAATTTCTGAAGGACAACAAATTCTTACAAACAACAGCTACAATTTACAATCGAGTTAATAAGTCTATTAATTTCTACTAACTGTATGTAACTTTTGCAAGACTAGTATTGTATTTCATCTAATCTAAGCCACCTTCAATTTTAAATTCAAATCAAGAAATGTGAAAATCAAGTGTATCTTGCAATCGATAGAATACAATCTAAATTGTAACTAAATATTAAATAGGAGAATGGGGGAAGTTTTGTACTTAATACGACATAATTTATAACAAACCCTGCCTTAAAAGAATTGACTACAAACAAGACAATGGATCGTCTATGTTGTGGGCTTCTATGGCCGAGGTCCTGTGGACTGACTTGATTTCCAGGTTGAAACGGTGTCGAAGATTCGCTTTGTTTGTTTTCATTTCTGATGCCTTCAATGTTGGTTCTCTTAAGGAAACTGGAGATCATAATCTGGAACTGAAAAAAAAATCAAACTAAAACACTCAGCATAAAATAATGTTAACAACTAAAAGCAAACCTCGTAAGCAGTCTTAAGTTTGTTGTACAGGCACATTATTAGCCCTCAAAACATTCTAATTGCAAATTCTCTTTCATGTTCTCCCCAAACTATATCCATGACGTTTCCTTTGCTTCCGTTACTGCAAACTTGACTTCTTTTCTTTGTATTTATAATAAGCAACAAATAGGATATTGTTTCATATTCGTTTACTAAAAAAATAAAATTATGTTTAGTTTTCGAACTCGTGTTCATTTTTACTTTCGCCAAAATGTACAGCAAACATTATTTTGTAGCCACACCGATTTAATTTTTTTCGTTTTCATACTTAAGGATGGTTGACAGATCTGTATCAAAATATAAAATTCTTTTCATGTGGTTCAACTTGTAGAAAACATGTATTTTAAAATACTAACTCATTCGCTTGTGTTCAACAAAAGTTTCTCTAACCAACTACAAACTACACTAACTTTCAGATTTCGTGTCTATAAAATGAAAAGTTTTTCGTGAAATCCACTTTTTAACCTTCTTATATATTTTCTTAAGCGTTATACGATTGGTAGCCGGTGAGAGATAAATTTATGTTGACATTTAAGAAAGGCTCTTCAAACTCTTTAAAACGTTTTACACCTGTGAACAATTTAAAATAAGAAAGTGCTTTACCGTTGAAGCAATTTAAAAGTGCTCTAAATAAAGTAAATTTGTAAAATGTAATAAATAATAAAACATAACCTGAATAATTTATCAGAGAAAATTATTTACACATACACTTTATTTCTAATTTAAAAATAGGAAATGTAACTCAAGATAAAGTTGAATTACGTTAAGTGCAACTTACAGTTTATTTCTAAAATAAAGAAGATATTTGAGGTAAAAAAAATGTGATCTATTAGATTTAGGCTACCAGAAGAATTCAATGTTTTTTTTCATTCTTTTGGTGGGTAATTTTTAACTTTCCTAACTCATTTAGTAGTCCTTTACTCCCCACTCAACACTGTTACCTCCGACATAGCTTGTATAAATACTAAAATAAATTACACATTATGCAAACTGTTCAAGAAAACATCCTGACATTTAATTAGCACTCGATAAACTTAAATTACCATAACAATGTATGTATTCGCTATCCCAAATTTATTATCAGAAAAAATATGTTACATTTATTTAATTTTAACATTTTTCAGGCTATTTTGACTAATAATTAGGAGTACACTAAAAAGAGTGACTTAAATACTATGTTTGTGTAATACACACATTTTTTTAATGTAATAAGATCATGACGGTGCACTCCTGCTTAATAAATAAACAAAAATAACTAAAATAAGCGAGTTTGCATAAATAATTAATTAGCAAACACACAAAGTGTATTATAACTTAACATGTGATAATATGTCTTAGTCTAGGATTACAAACTATAACCAGTGACATAGCCATGGGCGTCCGCAAGGGGGGCAAACAGGGCACGCTCCCCCCTGGAATCGAGTTAAAATGAAATATGTGAAAGTACTTGTAAAAACAAATCATAAAAACTATAAAATTATATATATTATAATTTGTCTTTATGCTTTGCCCCCCCCCTGGAAAATGTTCTGCGGACGCCCATGGACATGGCAATTTCTAGAGGCTGGTTCAAACGGTTGGACAATCTCCGATACGTTTCCAAACATCTGAGTAGTCTTCCGTGCATTACCATGAAATTGAGCAGATTTATTGTAACCAAACAATGATCAATGGACGAACTCTTGGAGGATAAAGAAAAGTAGCTTTGCTGGACAAGGGTAACATTGCCATCACATGGGTATTGTTCAACAAACAGTTAACAGTTGACTGATTGACTTCGCATAATTAAAAGATTATTTCTATTCCTGTTTACCCTGATTCAGCGTTTGCTCTGTGATGTTTTAACAGAAAACGCCTGATGCTCAATGACCTTAGCAGAATCCGCTTAATGTGCATTTACAACACAGGATTTGGAATATTGTTAAGTTTGCAGTCTGGAAAATACTTCTTTGAACGGAGTTTAATACACTTTGTTACATCAGATTTGAATAGGTAATTAAATTTAAATAAAATATAAGCGAAACAATATCATCTTCTCAGTGGCTTTTACAACCGAAACACTTTTCACAAATGTCAACTTTGTATGGTTTTTCACCTGTGTGTGCTCATATGAACTGTAAAAGTGGTTCTGTACATAAAACATTTCTCACAAATGTCAAATTTATAAGGTTTTCAACCGGTGTGGGTCCTCATGTGAACAAAGAGTTGGCGCTTGTCGATAAAACATTTCTTACAAATGTCACACTTAAATTTTTTCACCAGTATGTATCCTCATATGAACATTGAAACGGTATCTGGCACTGAAAGATTTCTCACAAATGTTACATTCATACGGTTTTTTGTCAGTATGTACCCTCATATTATGATCATTGAGATAGCGTCTGCAACTAAAAGATTTCTCACAAATGTCACATTTATAAGTTTTTTCAACAGTGTGGGTCCTCATGTGAATAAAGAGTGAGCGCTTGTCGATAAAACATTTTTTACAAATGTCACACTTAAATGGTTTTTCACCAGTATGTATCTTCATATGAGCATTGAGGGCGCTTCCGCAACTTAAAGATTTCTCACAAATGTCACATTTATGCAGTTTTTCATCAGTATGTATCCTCTTATTATGATCAATGAGATAGCTTTTGCAACTGAAACATTTCTCACAAATGTCACATTTATAAGGCTTTTCGCCCGTGTGTGTCTTCTTCATATGTTTCTTGAAACTGTTTTTATGACTGAAAGATTTTTCACAAATGTCACATTTATAAGATTTCTCACCAGTATGTATCCCCATATGATCATTGAGGTAGCTTCTGTTACGAAAAGATTTCTCACAAATGTCACATTTATACGGTTTTTCGCCAATATGTATCCTCATATGACTATTGCGGTAGCTTCTGCAACTGAAATATTTCTCACAAATGTCACATTTATAACGTTTTTCGTCCGTGTGTCTCCTAGTATGTTGAATGAAATAGTTTCTGAGATTGAAAGATTTCTCACAAATGTCACATTTATAAAGGTTTTCACCAGTATGCATCCTCATATGATAATTGAGATTTCTTCTAATACTGAAAGATTTCTCACAAATGTCACATTTATAAGGTTTTTCACCAGTGTGGGTACTCACGTGACGAATCAGTTGGCCCCTGTCGATAAAACATTTCTGACAAATGTCACACTTAAATGGTTTTTCACCAGTATGTATCCTGATATGAACATTGCGGTGTCTTTTGTCACTGAAACATTTCCCACAAATGTCACATTTAAAAGGTTTTTCGCCTGTGTGTGTCATCATATGTTTAATGAGATTTTTTCTGATACTAAAACATTTCTCACAAATGTCACATTTATAAGGTTTTTCACCAGTATGTATCCTCTTATGAATATTGAGATGGTGTCCCTTCATGAAAGATTTCTCACAAATGTCACATTTAAACGGTTTTTCGTCAGTATGTATCCTCATTTTATGACCATTGAGATAGCTTCTGCAACTGAAAGACTTCTCACAAATGTCACATTTATAAGGTTTTTCGTACGTGTGTGTCTTCATATGTTGAATGAGATATCTTCTATGACTGAAGTATTTCTCACAAATGTCACATTTACAAGGTTTTTCACCAGTATGTATCGTCATATGAACATTGAGGGCACTTGTCTGACTAAATAACTTCTCACAAATGTTACATTTATGAGGTTTTTCACCCTTGTGTGTCTTAATATGAAGATTGACGTGGCTTCTGCGACTAAATAATTTCTCACAAATTTCACATTTATAAGGTTTTTCACCAGTGTGTGTCTTCATATGATCATAGAGGGTGCCTTTGCGATTGAAAGATTTCTCACAAATTTTACATTTATAAGGTCTTTTACCAGTATGTATTATCATATGAACATTGAGCTGGCTTCTGCAACTGAAAGATTTCTCGCAAATGTCACATTTATGAGGTTTTTTACCAGTGTGCATCTTTATATGATCATTAAAACTATCTTGTTGATGGAAACCTTTCTTACAAATATCACATTTTAGTAATGTATGCTTGGTGTTAGATTTTATAGCGGTTGAATTACTTTTCTTGGTCAAACCCTCTTTGTGCAACTTTATTTTGTCCACTTTATTATATTCTTTGGACTCTTTATAATTTATACAGATTTGATGTAAACGAACGTAACAATTTTTGAGATTGTACTTACTTTGCAGCTTGTTCAGATCGTTAATTTGATGCAAACATTGGTTTTCTGAAATAAAGTTGTTTTCATTTGTAAGAGAATTTTCTTGTAGGTTTTGCATATCACAGCTTTGTGTTTTACTATTTAATACAACTGGGAAAATATCATTAACATCATTTAGACATAATATTTCATCATCTTTCAAGTATGCTAATTTTTGCAATTCCGTAAAATTCTTTTCACATAACATATTTGCATTATCACCGTTATAACTTTTACAGTTTTGTGTATGTTCAATAGGTGTGTCCATAATACATTCATATAAACTGCTGTCCATTAAGTTTCCTTTATTCAACATACTTAAATTTTCTTCACATTTAAAATTAGTACTCAGAAATTCTTCTTTAACTTCAAACAATTTGCTATCTGGTTTAAGATCTTCATTGCTTGCTGATAATCGTAATTCGTATTCTTCTTGCTCTTGTTCCATTTTAATTTGTTGGTTATTTGTTTTATCCACATAAAGTTCATTTTTAGTTACTGTGCTATAGTTATTCAGATGTATTTTACCAGTTGTCGACTCCATTTATTGGCAAACAAGTGACTTATAAAAATTTGTTCTGAGTTAGGAACAGTCACAGAACATAGGAACAGTTGCACGTTTTAAGATAGATTAAATTCTCGCTGAGTTAGGTGCTAGGTTATTTCAATAAAAACAAATGTTTAGTTTAACTACTCGAAGCTATACGAACTACTTACTTTGCATTGTTTTAAAAACAAAATTTTGAATTTATGTGCATTGTAGTAATTTTCATTTCACACTTAGGTATAAAACGTTTTGATTTTATTTTGGACGCCATATTAAATATTTACTCAAATAGACGGGATTCGTATACATATATTCAAACCAAAATTCGCTAGGACACATATATATAGGATGTTTCAAAATAACTGAAGATTAAAGATCGACCAATTATCAAATTTTTGAATTTTATGTAGAAAACTACATGAAGTGTCCGTAATTTAAAAAAAAATGGCACATTTCAGCTATGGTTATTATTATAGTAATCGTTACTGATATTAATATAACAATATACCTACACTAAACTAAGTTTGTTTTTCGAGACTTTTTAATCGACAATATAATAATAATAAAATAAAGATAACACAGAAAAATAGGCAGCTAGGCGCGTTAAAGTTTGATAAAATATTTGAATTTGTGCTTTGCAATTTTTATTAAATGAAATAAGTTCTTATATTTTTATTTGAAAAATATAAAGTAGGACATTTACACTTTTTTCTTGGGGAGTTAGGACAGGGGACAAAAAGTTTAATTGTAGAACATATCCTACCAAAGTAGGGCGGGGCTGGTCACCCTCTGCATGGGTAACTTTGTTATTATACGAGTTACAGTCAGTTAAATTACCAAAGTTGGGCAGAATTTCAAGATAAATTTAATGCCATTTTGACATTTGACCTACACCTTCAACTTTTTAAATATTTAAAAAACAAAGTTTTTTTAGTGGTAAATAATTCTATAGCTACCTATGTCAAGACCAAAATGTGAAATGATTCCTGTAGATATTTTCCCATACAATTAGAAAAAAATATCTAAAAAGTCAGGACACCCTTGATTTTTGAGATATAAACCAAACTTCACTTTTTTTTTAATAGCAATCATAGTTAGCTATAGGTTCGTTAAAGAGAATTTTTTCTCTTTTCATTTATGTATGGGTTTTTACGTTATTAGGCTTATCTTTAAAAATAAGCAACTTATTAAGTTGCATCTAAGTGGCCATTGAAAACAAAAGATCACATAAATAAGCTAGCTCCACTTAATTAAAGACAAAAAATTGAAAACTTGAATTAAAAATATTTTTTGCATTTTGTTATTTAGACTTTTCACTTACTATTACTGTCAGGTCTATCACATCAAAAAAGCGAATTTGAGATCTGCGCTTTGTAGATAATGTTTTCCTAAGCATATTGCTTTTTATTTGATTGAAATAATGCATAATATACAGAATGTCCTATTTAAAATAACAAAGATACATTGATACGTGGGAACCGAACACTTGATATAGTTGAAAATGTATTTGAAATATGCAAGTAATTACTGTATTATTGAATAATAATTGTATCTTTATTAATAACAGAGCTATTGACCAATAATAATGGTAATAAAAAACACACAAAATGATTAATTTTTATTTTATAGTTAATAATCTTTCTAGTGGTGTCAACAGAATCTCGAATCAAGAGTGCTCAGTTACTCAATTATTAGAGGACTTTTATTAACTAATGGAAACAAATTGAACTGCAAATTCTGACAAATTAAAGCAAAACATTGCTATTTACATGTTCGTTCGTTCTATAGAAAGTTTCATACACAGTGCCGTTTCTGAGTACTTGGCCGCCCGCGTGCTAACGTACGTTTCGCCGCCCCGGTAAACAAAAAATTGAAATAAAAGAATAAATAATTGTCATTGCAAGTATTATATTTAACAACATGTATACAGCGTCATTCAAAAAGTCTGCAACAAATGGGAAAAATTGTTATTATTGATTTCTCATAAAAAAATTATTTTTGATAAAAGTTGGTGCATGGTCTAAAACTAATTTTAGGATAAAAAAAAGTCATAGGACACTGGGTTTTAAGGATTTTTGAAATATTTGCAAGAGCAAACAAAGTGCCCTTATTTTATGAGATACAAAAACAATTTATAGGAAAAAGTTATTTAGAATCTCAAAATAAGGCTAGATTTAATTTTTAAGACCAAATTCAAAATTTTATTTTATAAGAAATTTTTACATTCAAAAAGTCTGCAAATGGAAAAGTTTTTTATTATTGATTTCTCAGAAAATTTTATTCTTCATTAAGGTTGGTGCATAGTCTAAAACTAATTTTAAGATAAAAACAAGTTTGATAAAAATTCATAGGACACTAGATTTTAGCGATTTTTAAAATATTTGCAAGAGTAAAGTGCCTTTATTTTAAGAGATACAAAAAAATAATAATTGTAGAATAAAGTTATTTAGAATCTCAAAATAAGGCTAGATGTAAATTTTGACGGTCAGGTTCCAAAATTACAATTATTACAAAATTTTAAGCACTTTACTTTTGCGAATATTTCAAAAATCGCTAAAATCTAGTGTCCTTTATTAAACTTTTTTTCATTTAAAATTAGTTTTGGACCATGCACTACCGTTTATCAAGATTATAAGTTTTTGAGAAATCGATAATAAAAAACTTTTCCATTTGTTGCAGACTTTTTGAATGTTAAAATTTCTTATAAAATAAAAATTAGAATTTGACCTTCAAAGTTTAAATCTAGCCTTATTTTGAGATTCTAAATTACTTTTTCTTATATTTTTTTTTATATCTCCTAAAATAGGGGAACTTTACTCCTGCGAATATTTCAAAAATCGTTATAATCTAGTGTTCCATGGCTTTTTATTGAATTTTTTTTCATCTTATAATTAGTTTTAGATGATGCACCACGAATAATATTTTCTGAGAAATCAATAATAAAAATTTTTCACATTAGTTGCAGACTGTTTGAATGCCTGTAAATTTGTCATTATGTGTAAGAGGGATTTTCAGCGCCCTCTTGCGCCCTTGGCACTTGTGCCATTGCCAATTGCATTGCTATCTACATTGCTACGGTACGGTATACAACCGCCGATTGAGTACATAAATTTAATCGCAATCCACTCTCAAGTCGAAATTACCAAATAAGCAAACTGGAGAGTGATTTACGCGTTTTTGCAATTTTTTTTTAATAGTATGGGATTGAAATCCTTAATCCTTGATCATTTTTACATACTATTTTTCAAACTAATATTTTATTTTCAATTCTTGTGAAACATTAAAGACCGCAAGGGCGGCATTTGGCCGCCCTCTAAATCGGCCGCCCACGTGCGAGGCACGCTTTCGCCCCCCGCCAGAAACGGCCCTGTTCATACATATACTTACAAATTTTGGCTAATAATATGTGGATTCCTTCCTTTTTCTCTTTAAACTTCATACTTCACAGTTTTAATGATACAACGTTTGCGGTGCTTCAAACTGAAGAAACTGAAAGGAAAACTATTAAATAATGGAAACAAATTAAACTGCAAATTTTGGAAAAGAAAAACAGATAATGCATATTTGTTCTAGAGGAAGTTTCATAAATACACTTACAAATTTTTGTACAAATTTTGGCCAATGTGTGGATTTTTCTTTTCTTTTACTATATGCTTCACAGTTTTAGTGCTCCAAAATTTGTGGTACTTCAAACAAAAGAAACTAAAAAGGAAACACATTTAAGTTACAAACAGAATTTTTGTATTTACAAACATTGCGATTGCGTCTTTAGAAAAATTCAAAAATATACTTACAAATTTTGGGAGACCACTTTTGGCTAATATTGTGTGGATTCAAAATCCTATTTTCAGTTGAAGGCTGATATTCATTATTTGGGGCTTAAATTTTAGGCCACAAATACCGTGTGTGTGAAGTTTTAAGCCACTTGCTTCGGTTTCGAAAATTCGCGATTTTTCTGGAAAATAGTAAAAAGACTACAGCCTTTACACTTTTACCATTTTTCGTGAACATTTTAAAATTGCAATTCGAATGTTTTGAGGGCTAATAATCATCAACCTGAGAGTTGTTTATATCCTAATTTAACTAAAGAATCGAAGCGACGAACCTCTTCTCATTTATGTGCTCCTAATACCAAAATTCAAAATCCCATAGGCAAGCATTGACAATATCTCAGAATCAGCTGAAGAGAGTTGTTTACATCAGGGCTGTGGAGTCGGAGTCGGAGTTTAGGAGAAATTTCTGGTCAGCGGAGTCGGAGTCGGAGTCGGAAAAAATGTACCGACTCCGACTCCGATTACAACAAAAAATTGCGAGGTGGTCCTTTGCCGCAAAATTAAAACTCAAATTTTAAATAATTTTTTTATACTTATTTTTTTCTTCTTATATTACACACCATAAAATGTCTTAGTATTTAATTTTTCCGGAGTCGGAGTCGGAGTCGACCTACTAAAATTATCAGGAGTCGGAGTCGGAGTCGACTTTTTTTTTCCCGACTCCGCAGCCCTGGGCATGCTAATTTAACTAGAAAATCGAAGCGACGAACCTCTTCTCATTTATGTGCTCCTAATACCAAAATTCAAAATCCCATAAGCAAAGCATTAACAATATCTCGGAATCAGCTGATGCGAGTTGTTTACATGCTAATTTAAACTGGAAAAGCGAAGCGATGACCCTCTTCTCATTTATGTGCTCCTAATACCAAAATTCAAAATCTCATAAGCAAAGCATTCACAATTTCTCGGATTCAGCTGAGAGTTGTTTACATGCTAATTTAACCAGAAAATCGAAGCGACGAACTTCACTGCCCCATAAGCAAAGCATTGTCCAAGAAAATATCTCGAAATCAGCTGGGAGCATGCTAGTACATTTTATAATTTGTACAAATTCTTTTACAAATTTTACTGTGACTCGGGGAAGTTCGATTTCAAATTGGCTTGGCGATAAATGTGTAAAAAAAAGGTTCCAGTTAAGAAAATGCAGGGAATATATTTTATATAAACATTTTATTAAAACAAATACATTTTATTGCATATGCAACTGTTACACTTTATAATTCAACTCTTACTTTTAAGTAATAACTGTCGTTTAATTTCAAAACTAATAATACCCAATGCCGTACCAGTATTCAAGCTCTCTATACCGTTACCTAAAGGTATATTTAACCTAAGTCCATTAAATTCTGAAGCTAGCCTAAACGAATTTTCACTAATTCCTTCTGTTTCACCACCAATAATTAATAATATTGAAGTACAATTTTTAAAATCAACCGCATAATATGGCACAACTGATATAGACTGTATAAGCTGTTCCAGCCCATTTTCTTTTAATTCCATTTCACTATTATCTTGTTGGATTACTTTTGACCCAGCAGATGTGTACTTGAAATTTTCTGTAACTGTGTGATTATCAGCTATTAACACAGTTGTGCCAGGATCCAGAAGATCTCTTATTTGTGTCCATTCGACTTTTTTACATATTCTTAAACGAAAATGTGCTCCTGCTGCTGCTCGTAACACTTTAGTGTCCCATAAATCAACACATCCTTAAAAAAGTAAAACCATTATAACTTTAAAAAAAAATTACATTATTTAACTACCTTTAGTAAGAATTATATTTTTTGCTTCAGCTCCTGAAGCTATTCTTAAAATTGCACCTAAATTTCCAGGCTCACGGACATTGTCACAAAGAATTGTAAGTGGTATATATTTAGTAGGAGTGAAGTTTTCTACTTCAGGTGTTTTGAAAATGCCTGAAAAAATAATCAGCTGCCACACTTTTATAAAAATAAATAAACATCTTACCCATTATTCCTGGACTAGTAGATAAATCAGACCACATCTGCAATTCTTTATATGGAATTTTATAAATTTTAGCACCAAGTTTCGGAAGGAACGGTTTTAAATATTCAACATCATCTTTTCTACTAAATAATAAACATTTTAATGCACAATGGTTTTCCAAAGCTTCTTTAATCAAACGTTTTCCTTCTAATAATGCAAAATCTTTTTTAATTTGTTGTTGACGAGATTTAACAGTAGTCAATAGGGTACTAAAAATAGAGAGGATGTTATAAAAGCATAAGGTTTATAAAAAAGTATTACCTAACCACTGGATCATTGTCTTTAAGTTTTTGATAAACAAAGTTGCCATCGGCATCAATTACAGTTTCTAACATATCTGTAGTGCTTTTCTTGCCTGGCACTTTCTTCGGTTTTGAATCAAATGCACTTTTTGTCGTAATCTTGTAACTAAGAGTATCACTTTTGTTATTTATTCCTGATACAGGTTGTTGGGGATGTCGCCACTTTATTTTATTGTCAAAATAAACCTCTTCTGATTCTAAAGCGGTTTTTGCTAGATTTTGTTCGTTAGAATTGAATGTTGCTTGTTGTTTTTCATATTCTTCAGCCGTTAACACTCTTTTGGGTGTGCGATGTTGCCACCTAGCATAACACCGTACATGACTTTTAAAAGTCGTTTCTGTTACTTTAAAAGCAAAACTTTTTAAAAATAGTGTCATAGTCGTTTAAATAATAAATGTGTTTAATTTTAGAGGTTAATTGATATTAGTTCAAGTAGCAACAGTAGTAGTTCCACTGACCACTTGACTTACGGATGTAGTGGTTAATATCCCTTTATCGGTTGCACACTGAATCGCATTTCACTTGTTTAACTCTGAACTTCACATTTCTCAGAACTATTATTTACCAACCTGTTGTGTTTACTACTGAACTGTTCGTATGAGGGTTTTGATTTTAATGGACGAAAAAATAAAATAGTTTGAATCGGATGTGAAGTAAAAGTTTTGTGAATTTCTAAAGCGAAATATATACTTTAATGGCGATATGCTCTTTTATTGCATTTATTATTCTGCATGACACCTTTAAATAAATCTTATACTTCAATGTAGCCCTCAGATTACTTAATGCTGGACAGCCCTGAATTAGAACATTGAAAAACTATACAATTATTTTTAACTACATTTATTTAAGTTAACATTATAATTATTAACATCAATTACATGTTTTTTTTCTACAGAAAGTTGTTACACTGCAAAATATGAAGCGGCCAAAATAATGCAATACTTGGGTTTGTTCTACAGACTTATACTCGATGTTTAATATTACTTAAGTTTGCGCAGAGATTTATTTTAGATATATATATAAACATTGTGTTTTGCAGCCTCATACTTAACAGTAATGAGGCAAATGGAACAAAAATAATTGCGTTTTGCAAAACAACTCGGTTAAATGATTTGTGAGATTACTACTGACTACTAAAAAACAAAAACAAACGTGTTATGACACTTACATTTTAAGAAATTAAACCAATTATTAATGCAGCAGATTTGTTTTTCAATAATATTTTCATTATTGACAAATGTACGTTTAATGCTAAAGAGTAGCACACAATATATTATTTCAGTTAGTTATAAAATGGTAACAATCATTTGATGATGTAGTACAATTATGTTGCACATGGAATTTTATAAGCTACAGTGTGTGCATTACAATGTAGAACTTTAGGACAGTGGCACTGTCAAAACTAGTAAAATGGAAAAGTGATGCGAGATTTCAAGAACTGGAATCAAAACTTTTGAATAATAAACTAAAACATCGAATTTAAAAACTGTTTTAAAATAATCAACATAAACGGACCTTTTATTGATCGCCTTTTCTGATGTGCCATTGCCTTGAAGCTATTTGGGAAAGTGTCGATATCATGAATCCATCTAAAAGTGTAAGACAGTGAACAAACCAGTTAACCGTTAATACCCAGTGTAGAAGCACAATGCATTGATTTGATATTGCAAATAAATCACATATAAAGTATAATAAATCACTTAAAAAATAAATATATCAATTTGATTTGGTCAATAATAATAATTTTTCTAGTTGATAGTAATTATTAACTCACTAAAGATCACTAGTGAAGAATAATCCATCGTTTTTTAAACGATAGGAACCTTCTCAGATTAATTCATCTATACTGAAAGCAATTTACGATAATTTAAGTATTTCCAATTATACAAGAACGAAAACAGCGAGTAATTCATTTAAACTAAACATAAGATTTCTCTTCTCAGTATTTTCGCACTTTACATCTTAAAGAATGTAAAATGATTCTTTTAAGGTACAGCACAATTTATTTAAAAGTACTAAAATTAATTCAAATGGAATCCTTTCTCTTTAGTGGCTGCTAAAAGTCTTTGCCGCAAAATTTCTTCTGTAGGATAATCAGGTAATTTTAAATAATGGACACACGTATTTACTGAAGGGAAAGAACCTTCTCCAGCATCAACTTTACGCACTACGGTAAGACGTGGATACAAATTAGCTAATCCACCAGGAGGAAGTGAACTGCAACCAGTAGTGAACTGCAGGAATGCTTTGCGCTCTTCAGATGTCATATCCACCAAAACATTGACGAACCTTAAGAATCCAGGACTGAAAGAATAATGTACATTAGAGGCAATTAATTAATAAAAAATTACGTTACGTGACGAATTTAATGTACCATTATCAAAATGGGTTTATTTCAGATGTTGTAAAAGTGTAAAATTATTTAAAATATTTACTAGAAGTTCCTAATATTATTTTTGAATATTCATTTGAAGCACTTTGTGAATCCTGATTGGTTGATAAAAATAGATGGATTTGTTTGGCAATGTAAATAAACACAATCATCCAACAACAATTTAAGGAGTGACTAATAAAAGATATATTCACATTTGCACTAATAATTAATCACGAACACGTAAACCATTTAATGTCATTAAAGCGTTTATGTACGTTACACAACACTGTAGTTATTAACATGTACATAATTATTATATTAGTGTACAGTTCCATCTTGAACGATTGATTGCTAATGAATGCATCTTGAAATTTTTAAAAGATTAAATTAGGGTTGCCAGAAAATCTCTTTTAACACATTGCGTGCCACGTCATTCATTTATGTATGACAGTGCTTTATCCAAAGAGTCTACGTCGTTCATATATGTATGACAGACCTGGAACTGTTTAAGTCTACGTCGTTCAGAAATGAATGACACTACCATATAATTTGTACACTGATCTGAAAGCGTGGCCCCTGGAGAACATTTAGATATACTTGGTTCGGGCAAAATCGTAAAAATAAAAATTTTGATGACATGAAATGCAAAAATTATATTTATTCTTTCTTAACAATTTTGTAATTTTTGTTTTTTACCTTTGGCACTCAATGTGTTAAAGAGAACATCTCTTTTAAAGAGAACATGTCCTCTTTTTTATCCCGATCTTTTTGTTCACTCTCTTTTTTTATTCTGATAATGTTTGTCCTCTTTCTTCCTTAGTTACTTTTTATCAGATTTTTAAAAAAATTATAGAACCAAGTCGTTTATAGGCCAAAGCAATAAACGCCACTTTATGATTTTTTTAAAATTTCAGTACCAAAGCACTTGATTGATGTCTAACTTTTTATGTTTAAAACCAATTTCTTTAATAATTAGGTGTAACAGCATTAAATGTCAAAAAAAATGTTGACCCTCGAATAATAAGTTATTTATTTCAGAATAAACAATTATTTCAGGGATATACTAGGCAGGGATGGAAAACGTAACGTAAAGATACCCGATAACGTTATAATAACGATTCAACTATAATTTTTTATGCAATAACGTAACGATATTTTTATAACGTTATATAACGTTATAATAACCGATAACGTTTCATTAAAAGTTATTTTGTATCGTTATTCTCTATAAATTAATTTTTTTTTTAAATTTTCAGATGATATAATATTTTGTTTATATTTTTGAAATTAAAATGAAAATAAAATATCTCAACGTAATTTTGTACTATTTTTTAAATTTACATTGACAGATCCCAAAAATAATTTCAGAGTTACAAATAAAAATTATTTTTATGTAACATGTTTCTTTTAAATAATGCGACAGGTGATTCCTTAACGAAAATTAAGAGGGGTCTTTCATATACATTTTTTTTCTTTAGGGTCTCCTTTCGGAGCTACACCCCCTAAAGGGGATCGGTAAAATTGGGTTTTTATTTTATTTCTCAAATTTGGATAAAGGGAGGAGAATGATATTTGGTAGATGTTTTATACTTATTAAAAGGTTTCCCATAGTGATATTTTTAATCATCTCTCACCTTCACAGGGAGCTGAAAAGTGCGACCCCTGTTGGTTTTTTCATCAGAACTTTTTGGTGGGTTGAAATCTCGCATTGTTTTTTTTTTTTTAAACTTGATTCATTTAGAAGTTTTTTATATTTTTTAACTTTTCCCGTTAAACCTACAGTTTTTGAGTAAAAAATTATATGACTGAACATGAACCATCAAATATTCCAACATAAAACGATTGATTTTGGTGGTTACCATGGTTTGTTTGTGTTCATATTGGGTAGAAGTGACGGGTGTAATTATTTATTTTGACGTTTACGCGACGACAACGTTAAAAAGCCCGTCAATTCTACCCAATATGAACATTCACTCATTTAATTTTTTACTAAAAACTGTAGGATTTACGAGAAAAACTAAAGAGTAAAAAAAGGTTCTAAATAAATCAAAACTAACAAAAAAAAAATTGCAAAATTTCAACTCACCAAAAAGTTCTGATTAAAAAACCAACAGGGGTCGCACTTTTCAGTTCCCTGTGAAGGTGGAAGATGATTAAAAATATTACTATGGGAAACCTTTTAATAAGCATAAAACATCTACCAAATATCATTCTCCTCCATTTATCCAAATTTGAGAAATAAAATAAAAACCTAATTTTACCGATCCCCTTTAGGAAGGTGTAACTCCGAAAGGAGACGTCTAAGAAAAATTTTTTATAAAAAAGACCCTACTTAGTTTTCGATAAGGAATCGCCTACCGAATTTTGTCGCATTATTTAAGAAACATCATAATTTATAAAAAAAAAAAAATTATATCATAATTTATGTAACGTTATATAACGTTATATAACATAACAATTCATTTTTTTAATGTTATTTATAACGTTATGTAACGAAAACAAATGATAAATAACGTAACGATTTAAAACGTTATTCCATCCCTGATACTAGGTAATACATTTTTTTACTTACAAATGTTCTGCTTTGTTTGATAAAGCAAAAGATGTTTACATAAAAACTTAATTTTTTTACAAATCATATTTGTATTTACTATGTAGCAAAAATAATGAACCCAGCCAACTATGGTTGCCATTTAAAAAAAAACAAGTTTGGCTTATATCTCAAAAACTGAGTGTGCCATGACTTTTCAGATATTTTTTTCTAATTCTACGAACAATTATCTATAGGAATCATTTTACAGTTTGGTTTTACCATAGGAGTCTATGGAATTACTTAACATTGAAAAAACTGCCTGTTTTTAGTCTTTTTAAAATATTTAAAAAAGTTGAAGGTGTAGGTGAAATGTCAAAATGTTAAAATTAACTTGAAACTCTGCCCAACTGTGCTGATTTAACTGACCATGTAACTCTTATAATAACAAAGTTACCCATACAGCACATGTAGATTATGGCCGTTTATTTTATTTGAGAAAATAAAATTTTGTTTTATTGTAAATATTTTATTGTACTCATGTGTAAACTGTGTTTAAAATTGTTTTTTTTTAAATCACTTGATTTAAATTAAATCACGATTTAAATCAATTGATTTAAATCTGCTCAAGCCTGTTTTTAACTCAAATCACATAAGGCGAAAACTTGTTTCTTTTTAAAGTAATTAAGTAATATCGAACTTACCTGTCTTTAGTGTAACCAAGTTTGGGTTCTGTGTAGTTCAGTAAGTCGTCTCTTGTCCACTGCGGATTCTGATCACCACACAACATGACTCGCATTTCTTCGGGACTAAACGCAGCCAGCTTTTCCATAGGGAACACCATGGAAAATCCCTTATAAAAGGCATCCAATTGTCGAGCTATGCCCTTATCCAAACAGAATGAGGTCGTTAAATCAGCGTACTCTTCAATATTTTCTATGTTAACCTCAATGTCAGCACCATTATTAACTAATTCAACAACAGAAATTCCAAAAATACTAGAGCTAGGAGAGTATGTGAAAGACAGCGCCAAATCCTCTAAAAGAACAGGCCCAGATGCGTGATTTAAACTAAGGTTCTGAATTTGGTGAGATTTCGCCTCTGCCGATAAATTCGTGTCTTGCATAATCCTTTGCTTCTGCTTAACTAAATCTTGAATTTGTTTCAAAAATGTAGCTCTAATGGGATCGATGTCGTATAGATCGTCAGCTCCCAAGATGTTGTGATACCACGGCTTTTTATCCTCGAGAATGATCTTGGGCGGATCGAACTCCAGTTCCTTTTCACTTTCTTCCGAAATCAGACTAGACGTCATGATGTCTTCTTCGTTGCGTTTGAAACCGGCAAAACCGATTCGTTCGTTAACTGTATTTTGTATTTCACCGTGACACATTAACTTCAAAAAGCTTTTCGATAACGGAAAGTCCACTAAACGATTATCCTGTAAAACTTTGGCTAAGAAAACACCAAGGAACCAATAGTACTTAACAACTTTATCACATATTTCAGAATTCTGAGGAAGGGGGGCCGGGAACAACCCGGATATCCTACGAACGTAGTAACCTGGGGGTTTGATTCCTTCGCCTAAATCTATTGGTTCTTGCATATTAAGAGCTTCATCATCACAGATCCACATGGCCAAATCGCGTCGTTGCAATTCGGCGGCAACAAGTGCATAAAATTCTAAAGTGGGACCAAGTCCCGTCCCTTCTTCGCCCGAGAATTCCACTTCCAGTATTGACTTCCTATCGCAGTGAATTTTCATCACTTGCATCGCCCAGTCGAGCAGCTTTTCGCCTCTAGGAACTTTAACCCGTTCGTGCTTCAAACGCCCCACCCTAAACTCATGAGGATCGTCCCTCCTCGGAGATAAACCGGGTGTCCTCTGTCGTTCCATTGTGACGTCACGCTGAGTTTGTAGCCACACGATACTCCGTGATGCACCGAATGCGGTACAATTGAAATAAAGCTGTCTCGTCTCGAACGGAAACAGGAATGGACACGAATGATTCAACTCTTCACACCAGGCGGGTAAACTAGCACTAGAGAGTACCAACGGATCCTGGATTTGCTGTAGTAACTTATTGGTGATTTTCTTACTCGAAAACTGCTCGGGAGTGAGATCCATAAGGAGAAAATCGTTGAAATCTTGTTCCTTAGATGTGGTTATTACAAAGAGATGTCTTAATAATTGTAAAACGTCTTCCACTGTACAATTTGAAACTGATGGAGTACCAGGAACGGGCGTACTAGGAGAGAGAGTCGTTCCAGCTATGGAACTGCTGCCACTGCGAGAGAATAATGTAACAACTGGCGTGCAGCGACCTTCTTCACAATCCAATGTCCCATCTTCTTTAACTTCTCGATATACAATGCTGTAAATTTAACAAAAAATAGTAATAATACACACTCACAATTGATTTGTTGAAATTTTACGAAATGCGTTAATATCGCAAGTATTTTATAATTTACACTTACATATATGTTGGCTCCCATATTCTTCTCAACTTTTCTTGACGTGAACCTAACTCTGTTAATTGGATTAACTCTTGTACGGCTCTAAATATAGTCCATGAAGGATCATTTAGCTCGATTTCAACATCAGGTATACCGGGTAAATTGGGACCTCTTAACATTAACTGCAGCCGAGGTTGCGGCAACAGTTCGTGTTCAAAGGTACAAGTACTTTCTTCCTGACCTGGTGCGGGCACTTCCAAGTCTAAAATTTTTCGTTTATTGTTTATTTTTTTACTGTTTACTGTTTACTTAATATTTAGTTTTCATAGTTTTTCTTTAATTTTTTTTATTTACAGGCAAACTCAAATTTGAAGGTACCTATTGAGACATCACTTATTATTAGAGCTAGATCATAAGATTTAAATTTGGTCAAGTAACTCAATTTTCACGTTTGAAACCAACAATACATTGAACATTTTTAAAATCAACAACAAAAATGTGACTATAAGAACTTTTATCAAAAAAGTATCGATTTGAACTTGTTACAACTATATACAGGGTGTTTCACTTTTCTATGTGGCACTATTGCTATCTCCGTAAATAATGAAAATACGAGGTTGCTTAAATGGAACAAAAGTTAGCTATTTAACCCCTTGAACGTTACATTAAATTCCTCGGTTTATGCATTTGACAATGTCGCGGCGGCAGAGGCTAACCTTTTTTTATGTTGCTTCTGTAATGAAGCTGTGAGTTGAAAAATACAACAATTAGGCTGTTCTCTATCAGCTCCGCAAAAAAAAATAATTTTTTGTTACAAAAATCACACGCAAAAACCACGCCAACTCAACTTACCCAAATCTACCTGCATAAGATTTTTGGGTCAAGAAAAAAGAAGACTTTTGGCGTCGGTGACAAAGACCAACCTACTTTTTGTCTTTTTCCAACTTATAGCTTCAACACAGAATGCACGTTAAAAAAAAATCTGCCTACGCCGCCTTGATACTGTCGCGTGCATAAAACCGGCTCTAACGCGCGATCAACCGAAGTTATCTGCTTTCGCGTGTACAAGACCTCAAATCGTACAGCACGGCACAAACGCGATAAAAACGCTCGAAAACAGTTTGTAGAACAAGGTCAACGGTGCAAAAGCGGTAAAAATGCCCAAATTTAAATCGTAGAGCCTCGGCATTAGCGCGAAAAGAACGCCCGAACCCAGTTCGTAGAGCACAGTCAAGGGGTTAAGGGTGCATTTTAAACAAGATCTTGTTTTGTTTAAAAATAACCGAAATTGATCAAAATTTTTAAACTTAAATATCTCAGCTATCAGGATAGACTAGCAAGGGTCGAAATAAAACAATTGATGTCAGTTATTGTTTTTTCCATGGCAATGTCGATTTTTATCTTATATTTCGCAAATTTTTAGGTTATTTCGCTTATTTTTAAAAATCGACATGAAACCTTACATAGGGTGTGTATAAATTGGTGGAAGCGCTACACGTGGCGATGTTCTTCGTAAAATTCTAAGTCGAAAATCATAGTACAAAAATGTTGTACCATGCTTGCTGTGTCTGCAAGAGGTCCTCAAAGTTTTGACATTCAGTCCTCTAATAAGCGTTACTAATTAGTATTTGTTAATGAAAAAGCTGCGATTTGGAATAAAAATAAATTTGAAATAACATTTTTCTTAAGATATTGTGTTTCTCCTTTCAAAAATTGGTGTTGAAAATATGTTAATCACTGATTTGAATGAAAATAATACATATGACAACATTGTCATCAGTTGTCTGTCGTCTCTGTTTTTCTCGTAATTATTTCTTGTTTGTATAAGACGATACCTTAAATATTGCAGCTATATTTACGAACTGAAGGCTTTCAGTTCAAACAAATATTATAAATATCTAAGTAAAAATTGCTAATAAAAAAATGTCCAAACGCAAATCAATGGGTGCATTGTTGCCAAATTTTTGTTTATTAAAACGGTTCCTGAGGCCATAGAGAGCAAGACAAAAGTTCATAAATTAAAATTTGACTATCACCATTTTATAGCATACAAAATTTAGCAAATTTTTTCCTTTGGCGTTTTTGTGAATTCACACAAAAGCTGAGATATTAAAGTTTAAAAATTTTAATCAATTTTGGTTTTTTCGTTATATCACGCAAGTCATGGAATTTTTAAACAAAACAAGATCTTGTTTAAACTACACCCCTAAATAGCTTACTTTTGTCCCATTTAAGCAACCCTGTATTTTCATTATTTACTAAGATAGCAATAGTGCCACATGGAAAAGTGAAATATCCTGTATATAAAAGCAGGGCTGTGGAGTCGGAGTTTAGAAGGAATTTCTGGTCAGTGGAGTCGGAGTCGGAAAAAATGTACCGACTCCGACTCCGGGTACAACAAAAAATTGCGAGATAGTCCTTTGCCGCAAAATTTAAGCTCAAATTTTAAATAATTTTTTTATATTTCTTTTTTTTTCTTATATTACACATCATAAAATGTCTTAGTATGTATTTAATTTTGTCGGAGTCGAACTACTAAAATTATCAGGAGTCGGAGTCGACTTTTTTTTTACGGACTCCGCAGCCCTGTATAAAAGGATGATATTCTCATTTGAAACATCCTGTACAAACAAAATGTTTACAACAATAAATTATTGAATCTTCTTACCTGTTGTCTGATTAACATTTGTTCGTCCTGGACGTGGATCAAATGCTGGAATTAAAGCAGAAAACTGTCGTTTCAAAACATATTCGTCATCCCAAGAACGTCGTTTTCCTGGCCTTGATTCATAACCTTCCTCTTCCATGAAAGACAGCAAATTACGCGAGACCATGACCTCCTCATAATCTGCATCGTCTTCGTTTTCATCTTCATCGTTGTCTTCATCTTCACCTATATCCTCATCATCATCCAGTTCTGCTAACAAAGTTGGAGCTCGACACGATTCCAAAAAGTCTTCCAGAGACACCTAAGTAAAAAAAAATATTACTTTAGTAAGTTGTCGGTAACATTTAAAACTGTATTTAGGTTAGGAATAACAGAAACTAAAATGAGAGGGAAAGAAAGGTATGATCAAAATACACAGAGGATATTGGCTGATTTGGTCGGGAGTAGAAGAGAACGAAAGAGCGAAAGAAGGGGTAGGATTAATAATAGAACCAAACAGACTGACAGATATAGTAGAGGAAAAATACATAAACGAAAGAATACTGATAGTGAAAATAAAACTGATAAATGAGGAAGTATGGTCATTAATAATAACATACGGCGAAAACGAAGATACAAGAAAAGAAATAAAAGATGACTTTTTCAAAACATTACAGGAAGTAATAGACGAAGAAGACAATAGTATAATCATTATGGGAGATCTAAATGGGAGAGTCGGAAACAATAATGCTGGAATAGAGAGAATAATGGGAAAAGAAGGAGAGGAAGCTAGAAATAATAACGGAAAGAGAATTATAAATTTATGCATAGAAAATGATTTAGTTATCACAAATATACGAGAGTGGAACATAACAGAAATGAAAATTAATAATTGATTACTTTCTAATAAGTAAACAAAAATTTGGTCGGTTAAAAGATGTAAAAGTAACAAGACAAGCGGAAATCGGTAGCGACCATCACTTATTAAAAATGGAAATAGAAAACCAAAAAAAAAAAAAACGGGACAAACGAAGAAAGGTAGTAAAGAAGAAAATACAGAGTCATAAACTAAGAGATCCAATAGTAAGAAACAAGTACCAAGAGATAATAAACAGAAAATTCAAGAAACAAAAAGAAGAAAAAGAACTAGAAGATAAATGGAAAAACTTCAAAGAAACATTGTAACAGGCTGCAACAGAGACCTGCGGAAAATCAAAAATAGCGAACACAAACACAAAAAGAACAGAATGGTGGACTAAGAGAACTACAAAAGATCATCAAGGAAAAAAAAAGAAAATCTATCTTAATACAAATAAAGCAGAAGATTTACAATAAATACAAAGAAAAAAGAAAAGAAGTCAAGCTTGCAGTAAGGGAAGCAAAGGAAAAATCATGGATAAAGTTTGGGCAGAACACGAAAGAGAATTTTAATAAATAGAGAAGTCCCAAAACGAACAAAAGTGGAAGCGGTCAAAAAGGTAGTAACTCCGGCACTTTTATACGGAAGTGAAACGTGGGCACTCACAAATAAAAATAGTAGCCGAGTGAATGCAGCTGAAATGAGATTTCTAAGAAAAATCCAAGGAAAAACAAAAAAAAGACAGAATCAGAAACGAAACATATAGAGAACAATTAAAGATAAAATCAGTTGAAACAAAAATACAGGAAAGGCAGGGATGGTTGGGTTACACCTATAGGATGAAAGAAGAAAGGTAACCGGAAGAGCATATGAAGCAAGAACACAGGGAAAAAACAAAAGAGGTAGGCCGAGAAAAACCTGGCACGACAAAGTTAAAAAAGCAGCAGCGGATAGAAACATTAAATGGAAAGACATAAAAAGGCTAGCACAAGACAGAAAAACTGGAAAAAAGTCAGCACAACACAAGTCAACAGTACTACTACTACTAGTAGGAGGACTCATGACTAAATAAATAAAATTTAGGTTAGAGCCTCACCTGTTCGCTGTCGCTGCTTGTAGATGTCAGACTCATAGTTAATGCTTGACTAAGCCCTTGGGCAGTAGCTGTGGTGGGTACACCTGATGCATTGTGAGTAGCATTATTACTCGAAGAGAGGCTGGGGTAGCTTTGTGCAGTACTTAGCAAACAACCACCTGGAAAGTTGCTCGATAAGGCGAGTCTTACTAAACTAGATACTGGTCCCCGAGGGAACAACGACCCACCAGTGTTCTGATGATTATTTTGAACGTTCGAGTTGATAATATTGCCCGCAGCGTTATTCGAGTTTGCATTTGTACTGTTGGCCGAAGAAACAGATCCCATTGTGCGTCGCCTCGCAAGAGCTGCGAATGTTTCTAGAAGGCCCGCGGTAGACGATGGCTCTATTTGATTACTAGATTCAGCGGATGTCAAGTTGGGTACACTGACACTCATGGGGTTTGTGACCACCACGGGGCAACTACTGTTATTCCTTGCGTTATTCGTATTGGTGGTGGCTTCCTCTTTACTACAGCTGTATTTATCTTGGTCTGTTGCATGCTTTTTAGTTTGTATGGGTCGTTCGTCGTCTGTTTCGGAATTGCTCGAAACGGATATCCGGACTCCGGCGTTTGTACTGTTCGGTATAGTGCTAATTGCGTATGGATTCTGCTGATTCTGTTGATTTTGCTGCGTCATCATTAAATTAGCTATTTCTCCCGATAACAGACTATTCGTGTTATTTATTAACAAATCGGTGCCTTCCCGTATTTTATCGAGGGCTTCCACGGCTTCGGCTAGACTCTGCGCCGCGGCATTAGCGGCGGCTTGACTGTTACTAATCTTACTGGACCTCCTCGAGAATTCTTTGTTTAGATTCGAAGAAGACGTACTCGACGCGATGTTACTTCTGTGCAAGTCGGAAGAGTGCTGCGTACGATCTTCCGTACAACTTTGTTGTCGTCTAAACTGGAAATTGTGAGAACTTACGTTCGTGGGCTTAGAATCCGTGAGTGTGAGACTTTCTACTATGGTGGCCAAATCGCTAGATATAGAATTATTGATAGCGGAGAGATCATAATGAGGATCACGTAAGGGATGTACGACTACGGATAATTCGGAATCGTTATTGGCCGCTTGAGATTCAGAAGTGACGGCAACTATGGCTTCGGCTCGGGCTACTGATAGTACGCTTTCGGCAATCGTTTCTGCCGCTTGTTTGGCGGCTAAGTTGTCGGCAGACGCCGCTTGCTCTGTAGACGCAACCGAAGTTTTAACATCCGTAGCTTCGGGCAGACTAGGAGTTGAACTGCTCTTGCGACTTGTTAAAACGCTCTGTCTGTCCTTGCCTTCCTTAACTTTTCCTGAAGCATGAGCCTTAGATGAAGTAGCCTCGACATCATAGCCGGGGGCTAGTTTAAGATCATATTTACCTTCGGCGCCCATTCGGTACGAATTAGAGCCACCATGGTCCCACGTCACGTCAATCCAACCGCTATGCAGTTCTCCGGTAACCGTGCCTTCTCCTGCTGGGTTTCCGTCTTGATCTCGCCACTTCCAGTCGATTCCTCTCACCACACGGGCCCCGACTGTGATGTGTTTCAACATCTGTGTCTTGAGCAGTCTTCTCTGTCGCTTCAAGTATGCCTCGGCTTCTTTAGCTGCTTTACCGAGATCTTCGCAAATGCTGGTAACTTGTCCGTATATTTCGAAACCGGATAAGCTCAGGTAGTGAGTCTGACCCGAGGCATTTTTGCCGGCTTGTTGTATCCGCACGTGTCGCCAGCCTTGATATTCGTCAGGCGCCACTTCGATGGGCCAAGTGCTCGTCGAACCGGGATCGTTGAGAGACGAATCGTCTGTATGTGTGTATAAAGTTGTCCACGTGACTCCGTCCTTAGACATTTGGAACAACCAATTTCTCAGCGCGGATCTACCGTAGCCTCTTGCGTGTCGTAAAGTGTAACACGTGGGAATCAAGTATAAACCTAAATCGATACTGAACCAAGCCCGCTTGTCGTCATTCGTGTGGCAATTTAACGCCGAATTGTCTCTCGATAACACATCTTCGACTCTACCGTACGGCAAGCTTCTGCCGTCAGAACTGGTAACCGTAACTAATCCGTATTGGGCCGGATTGACCCACTCGGCGCACGTCTTCCCGTTCGTTCCAATAAAATAAATAACACCGTTTTCGTCAAAGTCGTGGTTATGTTTGAACGTCTGATACTTGGGGTCCCGTAGTTTCTTCAGAAACTGGAACGTGTTTCTGTCGTAATCGTACCACTGCTTGGCGACCATTTTTAGTAGGTACCTTTCCAATTGGCCTATCGTGCTGAGAGGTTCCATTTTGAGGCCTCTGCCCGAGCGATCGATGAGAGAGCTTTCCCCTGCCGCTTTTTCCAGTCTGAAGCGAAGTCTTCGGGTTAAAATCTGTAGTCCATATCCCGAACCTGGCGAGTCGTACAGGTAAACCGGCAACTTTTCTATACTTTCCAAAACGGATATTAGTTTTTGCACGAGAATTGTTAGCGAGTTCTGCTCATCATTTGATTTTTCTTTGAAACATTGTTTAAATAACTGCACTCGTTGTTTCTGTATTTTGCTCATTTTGTTAGACTTTAGCCCTTGATCCCAGTAGCTCGTCGACAGAAGTGAAAGCATGGCTTGCACAAGGCCGGAACTATGTAACTCGTAAGCGCTGACCACACCATCTTCGTATAAAATTTGAGTGAGCTCCTCGAGAGCGTTCTTAAGTATTTCTCTCCAGATATTTCCACCGTCACGGTTGTTCGCGTAAGAGCACTGTTTTTGGCAAGCTCGCTCTATCTGCGCCACAATATTGCCGAGTTTGGCTACGACTCCCCTTGGTTGTGCTTGTGCCACTTTGAAATATTGTTCGTAAATCGAGTTTGCCAAGTTCTTTACTTTTTGTTTCGTCGCTTCTATTTTAGAACGTAGACGTTTACCTTTCTTATTCGACCAGCCGGCAGAGAACTCTGGACCTTTAACGAGAAACAAAATTATTTCAAAACGACTCAAAAATAAATAAACTGGTGTGGCCACCAAATGACTTTCGCCATAAATATTATATTTTTATGTCCGTACGTGTTTGTGTATTAGTGTGTATAAAAAGTTTAAAGTGCCGCTCCAGGCGCTCTATCTAACCTCATTTTTGTTAATGACGTCTGTCAACATGACGTAAATGACGTCTGTCAAAATGACGTAAATGACGTCTGTCAACATGACGTAAATGACGTCTGTCAACATGACGTAAATGACGTCTGTCAACATGACGTAAATGACGTCTGTCAACATGACGTAAATGACGTCTGTCAACATGACGTAAATGACGTCTGTCAAAATAACGTTTCATGCGAATGTTTCACGGTCTACTACACAGGCTAGGAAAAATTTGGAACTTTTCGACATAAATTTCCGCTAGGTGGCGACAAGTCTAAGAACCATTTGCCATAAAAATCCGTTAGATGGCGATAACTTTAAGAACCTCTGCTTGCACTAAATGAAATCTTATTTTGAACAAAACTGACTTAAAAATTCGGTTAAAACATTTTTATACACATCCTCTGCTTGAATAAACATTAATTGATTTTTTTAAAAGTGAAAGCTTATAAAGCTAGCTGACAAATTTACCAAGACAAATAAACTCTTTAACATACTAAAATTTGAAGAAAATTGTTGCAGCCGTTTTCAAGAAAAATTTTCAAAATTTTGAATTTTTTAAATAATTTTGTAATTTTAAATATTACCAAAAAAAGGTTATCGGGGTTTTATATAGATATTAACTTAGACCAGCGATTCTTATAGTGCCTTTCCACGTGAGAGTAAACTACTCTCGATAGCAGCGTCGCCAAGGATACAGCCAATCGCGAGTTACTCTCAGGGGCTGTATCCTTGGCGACGCTGCTATCGAGAGTAGTTTACTCGCACGTGAAAAGGCACCATTTTAACCGGGGGGGGCCGTGAAAGATTTTAAGAGGGGCCGGAAAAAAGTTATAAAACGTTTTAACCCAGTGGGTTCCAACCTGTGGGGCGCGCCCCCCTAGGGGGGCGCGAGACTATAGCAAGGGGGGCGCGCAGCTGTTCCCAAAATATCATTTTTGAATACATACAAACAAAAAGAACTTTGTTTATACAGAATATGGTGTATTGTTTTGTAGTCCATTAAGTAATTCTTATTTATCAGAACAGTATTTATGAAATTAGATTATAACGAAAAAGAGGGGGGCGCAAATTTTTTTTTTATGAAAAAGGGGGGCGGAGGTACAAAAAGGTTGGAAACCACTGTTTTAACCTTTTAACTTTTTAAAATATTATTGAAATTTAAAAAAAAATAATATTTTTTGCTCCTTATTTTACTTAAATAAATCTTAATATTTCTGTTACTTCAAACTAGGGGGCCGAAATTTTTTTTTTAGGATATTTGGGGGCCGCGACTACTAAAAGGTTAAGAACCACTGACATAGACTACAATCCTACATAAACAGAACTTTTTTATCTATCACTGTTTTTATCTAATTTAGGGTCGTCGTTTCAACTTAAACACCCTGTATATTAGTTATTATTGAAAAAATTAAATATTTGGACGCATTTTGTAGAATACTTTTGAAGGCTCTATAGATAACTACTATTAAAAATGTCAATTTTTAACGTCTGGCACACACACAAGGACGTCATCGCGAAAATAGTAAAAACGGATTCAGGGGACCTTAAAACGTGTATATCTTTTAAAATCTGGAATTCGAAAATTTTCGTGATCACAAAACTCTCATTATACCACGTATGGCGAAAGTAAAAATAGTTTATAAATACCTAGACTAGTTTCGGCTGTAAATGAATGTTTCGTGCCTCGGTTGGATTCAAAAATAAAACCTGGCAAATCTTCTCTTAAGATGGTGGCCTGCTGTTGTCCATCAGAATTGTGAATGTGTAATTCAGCTTCTTTTCGTGAATTCAACGACCAATTTCCAACGACTAATCTAGTGGGCCCAGATTTTGACATCACGGGTTGTGAATTTGCAGTGTTTTTAACAGCTGCCCTGGCTCTTTGTAGCTTCTCAAGAAATTCGCCACGATTCTCTACAAAATGAAAAATAACATTAATGAAAACTTTAAAAAATTGTATTGTCTTTTTAAAAGTATAACAAAAGCATTTTCAATTATTGGGTAAACGATGATTTAAAACAAGAAATTTACAATGACACTGTTTGAAATGACACTAATACTCAAGATACAAAAAGCCTGAGAAAAAGGTTTGAAGCCAAATGCAGTTGGAATAACACAAAAAAGCAACTTACCTTCAGTTGTTAGAGAATCAGAGGCCCGGCCCTTGCCTATCGACACAAACAAAACAACATCACTTGAATGTTAACACGGCAATGACAAAGGTAAAATTAGCCAAATGGTGACAAAATACAAAACACAATGTGTAACAATGATATAAGAAAAGTACAATTCTCCTTCAGTCCATTCATAATATGGCATTTAAACATAAAAATTTTAAAAAAAGTAGAAAATTTTGATAATAAAAATAAAAAGCAACATGTGTTATAAGCAGGGATGGAAGAACGTTTTAAATCTTTACGTTATTGTATAACGTTATTTATTATTTGTTTTCGTTAGATAATGTTATAAATAACATTAAAAAAATGAATGGTTATGTTATACAGGGTGTGTATAAATTGGCGGAAGCGCTACATGTGACGATGTTCTTCGTAAAATTTTAAGTTGAAAATCTTAATACAAAAATGTTGTACCATGCTTCCAATGGCCTCAGGAACCATTTAAAGAAACAAAAATTTGGCAACATTGCATACATTGATTTGTGTTTGGACCTTTTTTTATCCGCAATTTTTACTTAGGTATTTATAACATTTGTTCAAACTGAAAGCCTTCAGTTCGTAAACATAGCTGCAAACTTTTAGGTATCGTCTAACACAATCACAAACTAGAAATAATTACGAGAAAAACAGAGATGACAGCTAATGACAATGTTGCCATATGTATTATTATCATTCCAATCAGTGATTTACATATTTTCAACACCAATTTTTGACAGGAAGAACACAATATCTAGGAAAAAATATTATTCGAAATTTATTTTTACTCCAAATCGCAGCTTTTTCATTAAAAAATATTAAATAATACGCTTTTTAAAGGACTGAATGTCAAAACTTTGAGGACCTCTTGCAAACACAGTAAGCATGGTACAACATTTTTGTATTAAGATTTTCGACTAGGAATTTTACGAAGAACATCGCCACGTGTAGCGCTTCCGCCAGTTTGTACACACCCTGTATAACGTTACATAAATTATAATATACTGGGTGTTTCTTAAATAATGCGAAAAAATTCGGGAGGATTCCTTATCAAAAATTAAGTGGGGTCTTTTACATAATTTTGTTTTCTTAGACGAAGTTACACGGAGTTAAACCCCCCTAAAGGGGATCGGTAAAATTAGGTTTTAATATAATTTCTCAAATTTAGATAAATGTAGGAGAATGATATTTGGTAAGTAGATGTTTTATACTTAATTAAAAGGTTTCCCATAGTAATATTTTCAATCAGCTTTCACCTTCACAGGGGGCTGAAAAGTGCGACCCCTGTTGGTTTTTTAATCAGAACTTTTTGGTGAGGGGAAATTTTGCAATTTAAATTTTTTTTTAGTTACTTTGATTTATTTAGAACCTTTTTTTATTCTTTAGTTTTTCTCGTAAATCCTACAGTTTTGAGTAAAAAATTAAATGAGTGAATATGATGTTTATGTTCATATTGGGTAGAATTGACTGGCGTTCTAGCGTTGTCACCGTGTAAACGTCAAAATGAATTACAGCCGTCACTTCTACCCAATATGAACATAAACAAACCATGGCAACCACCAAAATGAATCGTTTTATATTGGAATATTTGATGGTTCATGTTCATTCGTATCGGGTGACTTCAGACCGAAAATAAAATAACCAAGTTTTAGTTGGTATCGCAATGTAAAACTAGGATATCAGTGGCGTAGTGTTATTGACGTTTTCTGAGACGTTCAAGTTGACCTGTCATTTCGTGTGCGGTTAGTAGCTTTTCGTTTTAATTTGCATCTTTTCGTAAAAATCAGTTATCAGTTTTTCGTTTTCTGTGCGTTCAGGTTGTTCTGTCATTTCGTGTGTGACCAATATTTATAGTAAACACGATTCCACAGGTACACATACGTCATAATGCGCAGAACGCAAAAAATTAACGGGCGAGTCTATTACGTTCAACGAGGTGATTCCCACTGTTCAGTGCCGTCCATTATCGTTCGTGTGTTAGTCGAAGTGTAGAATAGCTCAATAATTCTCTACCCATTACAACGCCACTGGTACCGTCAATTCGCGCAGATCTGTGGCCACGCCTATGTACCTCTGGAATTGGGTTTACTATACATATGTATGCATATTAATAAAGGAACTGATTTAAGGTAGCCTCACTTAATTGTTTTTATGGAGCTAATTCTCTTAAACAAAAAACTTTGCAAATCTTTTTGTCAGTAAAAACTGTAGCTGTCGTATTTAAATGGAGAATATTATTACCCGTTCTGTCAATACAACTTTTTTTCGTACGCCACTGATTTTTCCCTATGGGTTACCATCCATTCGAACAAAGTTCCTAACACCCTTGGCATCAATCATTTTCGATCACCCAATATAATTTTTTACTTAAAAACTGTAGGTTTAACGAGAAAAGTTAAAGAATAAAAAAAACTTCTAAATAATACAAGTTTTCAACAAAAAATTTTAACTGCTAAATTTCAACCCACCAAAAAGTTCTGATAAAAAAGAACAACAGGGGTCGCACTTTTCAGCCCCCCGTGAAGGTGGGAGATGATTAAAAATATTACTATGGGAATTTTTTTAATAAGTATAAAATATCTACCAAATACCTATCATTCTCCTACATTTATCAAAATTTGAGAAATAAAATTAAAACCCAATTTTGCCGATACCCTTTAGGGGGGTGTAACTTCGAAAGGAGACTCTAAAGAAAAAAATGTTATATGATAGACCCCTCTTAATTTTCGATAATGAATCACCTCCCCAATTTTTTCGCATTATTTAAGAAACATCATGTATAACGTTGAAAAAATAATTTTTAATTGTAACTCTGAAATTATTTTTGGGAACTGTAAATGTAAATTTAAAAAATAGTACAAAATTACGTTGAGATATTTTATTTTCATTTTAATTTCTAAAATACAAACAAAATATATCTTCGGAAAATAAAAAGATCACCATATTAAAATTTAATTTATAGAGAATAACGATACAAAATAACTTTTAATGAAACGTTATCGGTTATTATGACTTTATAAAAATATCATTACTTTATTGTATAAAAAATTATACTTGAATCGTTATTATAACGTTATCGGGTTTCGTTACGTTACGTTTTCCATCCCTGGTTATAAGGAAAATATTTACAAGAGCTGTAAAACTGTCATAGGACGCGTAAATATATATTACAAACAAACACAAGATAGTAGTTAAAAAATATATTTGTGATGTTTTCTGACTTAAAACATTTTCTGCAATCTTTACAAATATTCTTAAAAGAAGGGGGTCTAAAATTTCTTACAGGTGTACCAACAATCAAACAAGGGCAGTACACAAATATCATTCGACTTCTAATAATACTGTAAATGGCAATACTATCAACGACATGCGTAAATCATAAGCAAATAAATCTGGTTGAAAAATAAATGGTTGTCAAAATAAAACTTTAGGAAACGAATGATTTAAAAAACGCACCTGAAGTGTCTGCACCGCCTTCGGGAGATCCACTGGAATACATCGTTGCTAATTTTCCATCCAAAATAAATCGGAACCACCCATTGGAACCATTTGATAGTTCTAGTGCTGCAGCATCTGACCAGATGTAAAGGCAGTCACGTCCACGGCAGATGCACCAATCGCGCCAATGGTAGGCTTTGCCAGGTAATATTTCTTTCGCATCTTCAATGCCCTCGGCAACTTCTAAGCATCAACAATCAACAATGTTAAATGGTTAAAACAAATTACCAAATTATATAAAAAAATAAAAAAAATTCTACTCGCTAAATTAGTTTTAAATTGTTAATTAAATTAAAAGTAAGTTAAATAAAACAATAAAAATCAAATACCATGATCTGATATTGGTTCGTTATCTTCATTTTGTTCTGGTATCTCTGGAGGTCCCGCCAAGGCTTGCACTTTTGAAAAAACGCCGAGTCTAGCAAAATGATCTAAAAATATATCTTGGGCCTTGATCATGAGGTCCTGGATAATGGCCAAAACCACTAAATGTCCATCTTCATCTTCCTATACAAGCCAAAAATATCTAATCAAAACAATATATAAAAATGAACACTTCATTTTCAACACAAAGTACGGCAATGAGGCTATAAAAAAATCTTACCACCGCAAACAAATGCACTTTTGTTTTCTTAATGCCTAAAATTGCTTCAAACGTATCAATTTCAAACTATGATTAAGTCTTTTGTAAACATAAATTAGGCTTGGAATCTAGAAGATATACAGGGTGATTCAAATTCAAGGGCGACCATGGGAATCTAGCTTATTATAATAGCTAGAGTATAGGTTTAAATTTGGCAAAGTTGCTAAATTTCGTGCTCAATAATAATCTGAAGACAAATTGGAAATGTCTCAAACGATATCCAAGAAAATTAGGAAAAAATGGAAATAACGATTTTTGAAAATCGTCTGTAACTTCCTTTGCAGTTTGAAATATTTTAAATGTGTAAAAACATTGCTGAAGCAACTTTTTAAGCCGCATCGGACGGTGGTCACAAATTTTTCCTAGATCGATTCGATTTTGTTTTATGACGAGCAACTTTATTATTTCTTATGGTCACAATTTTTGCTATTTACATAATCAAATAGCATTTATTTTTCTGGATTCTTTGGTGTATCACACATGGTATTTTACTTCTTCTTTCGTTGTCAAATTTGAAAAAATGCGTTTTAAACAATAACAACGATAAACCAGGTAGGCCGGTCATTGTAGTTTATGTTGTTTCCATGACAACCAATCAACAATCTGAAAGTTTTTATACCGTTCTTTTAAGTTTTGTTATACTATATCACACGCTTTTAACAAATTTACTTAAGTTTCTGTTTAACGTAGAAAAATAGTGTTTTTTCCCGATCTGTTTTTAACAAAAAGTTTTTTTTTTTACTTTCATCTGAAACTTTTCTGCCATATCATCTTCTGGGTTTGGCAAAAGCCCCATATTTCCCCAAGTATCTGTCCAACGTACAAAAATATGTGTCCGAGGGTTTTCTTTCTGGATGTTTCTGAATATCGTTGACTTGACAATATAGCATTCCTATTCAACGAATAAAAAATTCGCAGCAATTCGCGTTTTTATTAGTTATTAAAGTTCATTTTTTACAAATTGATTAATGTGACAAGTAATAGGCTTTCAAAACTTTCAGTTTGTTGATTAGTTGTCATGGAAACAACATAAACTACAATGACCTGACTACCTGATTTATGGTGGTTGTTGTTTAAGACGCATTTTTTCAAATTTGACAATGAATGAAGAAGTAAAATACCATGTGTGATACATCAATGAATTTAGAAAAATAAATGCTATTTGATTACGTAAATAGCAAAAATTGCGCCCGTATGAAAAATAAAGTTGGTTATCATAAAACAAAAACGAATCGACCTAAAATAAACTAGTGATAACTATCCGATGCGGCTTAAAAAGTTTCTTAAGCAACGTTTTTACACATTTTAAATATTTTGTTATCCAAAGGAGTTAAAGACGATTTTCAAAAATCGTAATTTCCAGTTTTTCCTAATTTTCTCGGATACCGTATGAGATATTTCCAATTTCTCTTCGGATTTTTGATGAGCACGAAATTTAGCAACTTTGCCAAATTTAAACCTATACTCTAGCTATTATAATAAGCCCTCGAATTCGAATCACCCTGTATGTAAAACAAAAATTACAGTAAGATTAAAAACAACATAAAAAATAAATTTGAAACCGTTTTTTGAAATTGTTACATTTATATAAAAACGGCAAATTTTGCACGCTTTTATAAATTTGTTTCAGCCCATTTAAACCTACAAAAGACACAACTTTGTGCAAAAAAAAAGTCAAAACCACAATACAAGCGTAGGAGACTAAACAAGTACAGGTAAAATGGGCAAAAAGCATCAATGCTAGGCAGAGCAGGCACATACAGTTGTAATCCAGGTAGACGTGCACAAAATCATTTATCTAACAGGATTACCAAAATATTAAAGCTTTAAAACTAGGTACCTTCGTACCAAAAAAATAATACTAAAAATAAAACAAGCACAACGAAATTAGCCATGAGAAATGTACAAAATTATTAAGACGAAAACATTAAGGGGGACAAAAATAAACTAACCATAGGTGGACAGTGAATTATGTGCCTGCCATGCAAAGAAATGCGCAAGAACACAGCGAGGGGAGTCACTATGGTGTTGCTGCATGAACTTGGCCAACTGTAATTGATCTGCAAAATGGAGTACTATGAGGACATTGCCAAACTACGTAAATTATCCAAAAGTGGGACTACAAAATAGGACGGTGACGGTCAAATTAACACGTAACACATGAAGCTAAAAAATTTAAGCAAAACATTTAAAAACAAACAGGGTGTACACATATGAAATATTGATTAAAAAAAAAACACATATTTTACAAAATATACATAATTTAGCAATAAAATTTAATATTACACGTGCAATTTAAATATTTACAAAAAGTGATACATACAGGGTTCTCGTTTTTCGAGGGTCACTATCGGGATCTCGTAAACGGTTACGACTTCGGTTAAATTAGGGCAAAGTTGTATATTCACGTGCTTAATAATTCGATGCAAACAGAACTTATCTAGCTTTTTAGTTTTTGAGATATAGGGAAAAAAGTAAAAAAGTGGATTTTTGTTTTTTGCCCGTAACTTTTTCATTTGATGCCGAATTTAATTTCTGTTAAAACTTTTTCATGTCGACTTTTTGCAAGGAATGAGAATCCTCAATTATATTTTCCGTGTGATGCTTCGTTTTTTTAAAACCATCATCAGGTCAATTTTTTCTTATGGACGCTATATCTGATTTTAACGCCAATTTGTAGAGTATTTTTTTCTGAATTCGACAATGTATAACACTTTTTCAAACAATTGTTGTTAAAAATGGAAAAAACAAATATTTAATTTAAAACAAATCCTAATTGGCATGGTAAATAATTGTCTTTGTCCCTTTTTCCTTGGAAGCAATTAAGTAAACCGCATGAAATTACTATTAAAGGGATTTAATTAAAAAAATAGGTAATAGTAAATATGTTAGGAATGCATTAACATTGTTCACTTATTAGCAAATATTTTTAGAATATTTACTTCAGTTAAGTAATAAATTTCTCTAAAATGTGTATTTAATCCTTATTTGGCATACAATTATTTGTAACAAAAAATAACGAGTTAATGACATCTAATAAGCAAAAAGCGTAAACAGATTTCTGGACGTTTTTTGTAAACTATGAACACTTATATTATATGATTACGAAAATTTTGTTACAAATAATTGTATGTCAAATAAGGATTAAATACACATTTTAGAGAAATTTATTACTTAACCAAAGAAAATGTTCTAAAAATATTTGCTAATAAGTGAACAATGTTAATGCATTCCTAACACATTTATTATTACCTATTTTTTTAAATAAAATCCCTTAAATAGTAATTTCATGCAGTTTACTTACGTGCTTCAAAGGAAAGAGGAATAAAGACAATTATTTACCATGCCGATTAGGATTTGTTTTAAATTAAATATTTGTTTTTGCCATTTTTAACAACAATTGTTTGAAAAATGTTTAAGTGTTATACATTGGCGAATTCATAAAGAAATGCTCTACAAATTGGCGTTAAAATCAGATATAGCGTCCATAAGAAAAAATTGACCTGATGATGGTTAAAAAAAAACGAAACGTCACACGGAAAATATAATTGGGGATTTTGATTCTTTGCAAAAAGTTGACATGAAAAAGTTTACAGAAATTAAATTCAACATCAAATGAAAAAGTTACGGGCAAAAAACAAAAATCCACTTTTTTACTTTTTTCCCTATATCTCAAAAACTAAAAGAGCTAGATAAGTTCTGTTTGCATCGAATTATTCGGCACCTGAATATACAACTTTGCCCTAATTTAACCGAAGTCGTAAATCTTACCGTTTACGATATTCCCATAGTGGCCCTCGAAAAACGAGAACACTGTATGAAATATCACCGCAAGTCATTATGGGACAAAATTTTGTGCAGTGAAGCAAATTTATTGCCATTTAATTACTACAAAATAAATTTGTAAGTCCCAAATTACAGTTATATGGTCCTGAACTAACATGCATTCGAATTTGATTATCCATCTTAACCTCTTATTTGTCTGTTAAATCAGAAGTTTTGTTTCGAAAATATTGTACCCATTTAAAAAAAACTTTAACTCACCTCGTTATCTAATACTGTAGCTATGACTTCTACTAATTGGGTGCCGAAGTTATTACTCATCGACTCGCAACTGCATAATTCTTCCAACAAACTTGGCTGTATGTAATGTATCATTTTCTTTATGAGACCTAAACTTGATTTTCGTACAGAGGCGAGCATTGTAGATTGAAAGGTGGAACAGAATACAGGAAGGAGTCGACGTAAGTAGAGCGGAGCCATTTCCGGATCACCTCGTGGTTCGTGTTCTTCATTTTCTGACTCTGACCGTCTAGGTCGATCCTTGTCCAAAGGTATCATCCACTCACCTGGTGACTGAAGAATAGCTGCCACTTCACGATGTCCTATAACACAATACGTATGCGAAACTAAGCTTACAATTCAGAGAGAACTAGCTGGTGTAACCAACCAAGTGACTGTCTTCATACATTGTGTGTGTGTTTGTGTATAAAAAGTTTTAAGTATCGCTCCGGGCATTCTTATTAACCTCACGTTTGATAATATTACGTTTTATGTGAGTGTTAATGACATTCAAAAAACCACCACTATTTTAAAAGAATCCAAAAATGGCAAACAAAATCATAACTTCTTTGATTAAATTTAAAGAAAGATGAATTGAAAAGCATTTGATTTAAAAAAATTAATTCTATACCATACAATAATTTTTTAAATATCCTAAAAGCCTTATACAGGGTGTCCCAGATATTGTGAACAACAAGGGGATCTCGTTAACGGGTAGAAATACAAAAATGGTTAAATGAGTCAAAATGATCTATGATCTGAGAGCAACTATTCCATAAAAAAACCTTGAAAAAATTAATAGTTTTTGCGCTATTCATTAAAAACAAAAAATGCCTTTTTTGCTTTCAACTTGCTTATAGAAAATCATGCTCAATTTTTTTTTCGACTTTATTGGGACACTTTTGCGTAGAATTGAAATTTGTTAATAAATTTTACCTATCTTCATTTGTTTTTGTTATTTTAACATCAACTTTCTTATTTTAAATACAAGTCGTAAACACAAATTTGAGATCTGCACTTTGTAGATAATAATATTTTGTTAAGCATATTACTTTTTATTTGATAAACTTATGTTAAACTAGCCAATCTTAATTCTTTAATTGTGTTCAACTGTCTTTTTATGATTAGCTGTTTTAAGAACATTTCATCAAACAAAAAGTAATATGCTTAGGAGAACATTATTATCTACAAAATGCAGATTTCAAATTTGTGTTGCCCATGGAGAGTGGGCTACATGCACGTTATAATTTAGATTCAATAGTAATAGTAACTGAAAAACCATAAATTATTATGTAATGTAAAAAATATCTTAAATTATTTATGTTTCTTTGTGTTTAATTAAGTACAGCTAGTTCATTTATGTGATGTTTTGTTTTTCAATGGCCACTTTATTTAAACTTAACAAACACAATTATATTGTAATAACTTAAAAAGTGTTCTAATAATGTTGGGTATGATTTTATATAAGCAATTTAAAAGCAAAAATCGAAAATGTATTTTTGTTTTGTTTTTAATGAATAGCGCAAAACTATTAATTTTTTCAAGATTTTTTTGTATGGAACAGTTGCTCTCAGATCATAGATCATTTAACCAACTCTCTATCTCTCATAGTTTACGGAATCCTCATGCTGTTCACGATAACTGGGACACCCTGTATACAGGGTGTTTCACTTTTCACACTATTGCTATCTCCGTAAACAATCATAACACAAGGTTGGTGAAATAGGACAATAGTTAGCTATTCAGGAGCTTTACAACGATATAATATTTTATATGTTTATTTACAAAAATAAGTGAAATAACTAAAAAATTGTGAAATCTAAGATAAAAATCAGCAATGCCATGGAAAAAACAATAGCAGACTTCTATTGTTTTATTTCGACCATTGCCAGTTTATCCTGTCACTACGTAAATATGTGAAAATTTGTTTTAAGACTTCTGGTTACCAGAATAAACCTATGATTCCACTAAAAACTAAATGCATATTGTATGTAAATCACTTTGAAATATTTTATTTATACACATTATTTACCAAGTCTGTATTGATCTCAGTAGAACGATCTTAATGAAAAAATATTAAACAATTTTAGGAAGGTTTATCATGTTAACCTCCACATTTTTATTTAACAATCTGAACAAATTTCTCCAAAACGCAATTTTATTTAAAGTTCAAAATTCTTACCTTCGTCGACTCTCTCCCGGGCCTTGTCTAGAGGTGTTTTTCCATCTTCATCCCTAAGATCCGGATTAGCACCATGCCTTAACAGAACTTTAGCAATCGCAGGACGTCCAAAACATGCAGCATAATGAAGCGAAGAACTTCTTTGGCCTTTGTTCACGTCGGCACCCTTATCGCACAGATATTCTACCATTTCTTGAGTACCAAACGCCGATGCCCAATTAAGGAGAGTTTGGCCAACATCATCCATAAAATTCACCTGGAACATACACGAACAATACATGCGTTAAAAAATAGTACCATTTTGTTGCAAACACTTCAATTCTCATACCTCAACTCCTCCGTTTTCAATTGCTTCTATGAGGGCATCGGTATCTTTTGAACGAATACAGTCTATTAATTGCCTATGAGATTTTTCAGCAGCCGAATCCATTCTCCGAATTCTTGGCATTAAAGTTCCTGATGTCCCTGCTCCACCAGTTTTACCCAAGGCCCTGCGACCTTCGAAGAGTAGCACCAAAAGTAAATCTACCAGTCTCATGGAATCCAAAATACAGCGCTCGTCGCCCTTCAATGCCTTTTCAATGGCATCTGGTAGCTCGGACCGTAATAAATCCTAAAGGATGTTCACCAAACCGTTAATTAAAAACCCAAACCGGACAATTTTATAAACTTACATGGGTGATGCTGGGCGATCCGCGACACAGTGTTGATAAGAGGCTAATAATCGTTGAAACAGAAGCGGCCGTAGCTTTTGGGTCTGGTACATTGGCACTGGCATTGGTGGTGGACGAAGCTTTGCCAGGAGTGCTTTGAGTACCTCCAGCAACAGTCGGCCCAGCAGCATTTGATAATCGGTTTAGAAGTTCACATACCAGCCCTACAATAAATGGAAAGAAATTTAGTACATAGTTGCTGGTTTAAAGTTACTATTTTCTAACCATGCTGCGCTAGAGGTGCAGGATCAACTCCTCTACGAGTAAATCTATCAGCAATTGAAGCGAAGCATCGAAGAGCTCCGTCAGAAACATGTTGATCTTCATGTCGTAAAAGTGTGCTCAAGGCTTGTACACACGTCGGAAGCTGGGAGTCAGCTGGCTCCATTTTTGTACATAATCTAGATACCACAGCCATTGCCGAATGGAGAGTATCTTTATGTACACGATTGCCTATCGAAATAATAAAATATAATAAGTAATACACAAAATATGAAGTACAATGACAAATGAATTGAAGATAATATTGTTTTTAATTATGCAACAATTAAAAATTTTAAACAATTACCATTATCTCTAATAAATGGTAGAATGCAACTGAGGCCGCCTGCTTCGAAAACAGCACCAGCTTCACGGGTGCAAATGAGTTCGAGCACCTTGACACATTGTTCGGCCAAATCTTTACTCGTGCGAGACGACAGTTCCACCACCACTAATCTGTTACAAATAGCTCTAATAGCACCATCCATGGCCACAATCCGTCGGGTACATTCTGCTGACACGTCCAGATAATACGTAATGGCACGTGCGGTGACTTCCAGCACATTTTCTGGGGCTTGTTCATCTAAAAATATCCGGCAGAGGGCTGGCAAAAAAGTGCGAGGGGGACAACTACAATTAAAAAATGTTAAAAATTAAGACAGGCCGGTTTCACTAGCTTGTGAATCATACCTTTCGAAGCATCGGTCTACGTTGTCCGACATCAGCAATAGCATGCAGAGCTGCTCGAGGGCAATGAGCTGCATATCACGCTCATCGCCCAGCCCACTGCTAAGCCACTCTAGAAGGGTCTCTGGGTCTGGATCTGCCATCTAAAAAAAATCCTAGTTTTAGATAATAACTGCATTTTAAGTAAAAAGTAATAAACCTAATATCACTCTTTACAATACAACTTTTTTAACATAAATACATGTTGTTCTTTAATACAGTCATATTGGGGTCCGCAGAACAAACCTGGGCATGGGCAGGATGCCAGGGGAAAAAGGGGTGGGGGCTGTTATTGTGGTCGGGACAATAGTACAATTTATTTGTTGTAATATATCTCATTAATGTAGCTACACGAATTCTATCACTGCGTGAAAAAAAAACACCAACATTTGTTGTAATTGATCAATTATTTAATAAATTATTAAAATACATAAATCCGGCACAAATAGACGTCCCGAGAGACGGTTTCGGGACAATTCCGGTTTTACGGGACGACTGAGAAACTCCATCTTTGCAGATTTTTTTAAAATGAATAGTTACCTAGCTTTACATTAGATAGATCATATCATACAAATATTTATTACTACGTTACTGTAACATTAGTTCATATGATGCAATATATTTAGGGTTGCCAACTGTTTCACAAACTTGGGCCGCAGATTTCGGATTTCGAGGGGAAGGGGTAATAAAAAGTCGAGAGGATTTTTTCCAATGTATTCGGATGAGCAAGGACTTTTTTTAGTCACAAAAGCGAAGAAGGGAGTTTTAATTTTTTTTTTTACGTGCAATAATGACTTTTTATGCCGGAAATAAACTTTCTTATATTTTAAATATTCGGCCGGGAAACTATCGCCGAAGCACGGCGAAAATTTCGCAAAGCTAAAGTCCCCGGCCCAAAAGTACACAGTTGGCAACCATAACAATATACTCAATTAATTTATTTTTAATGCCTGAAATAATTTGGAGCCAATAAAAAAATGGTCACCTTAATTTTTGCCAACCTACTTAAGTCGAGGTATAAATGAATGTACCAAAACTGTGCCATTGTTTCTACATCATACTGTATATAAGGGAGTTGGCCGTTCTTCCAAGTTTACAGTGTGTTCGTATTGCCTTTTAATTTACGGAATGAAACTATCAAGAATTTAAAACATAACATCCTTTATTGTGAACAGTTAAATTTATTATAGTCATAAATTTGAGTCTTCTGAAAGATTGTATGCAGGTAAAATTATTATTTTTGTAACTGAAAATAATATTATGAATAAAAATTACAATCGCATAAAAAAAATAAATTTAAATGAGTGTCTTGTACGCTTATTATGTATCAGGTTGGCAACTAAGTTCCCGCCGTTTTTTTTTAATTTTTAAAAATTTTATTTTTCAACAAAAATTTACAACTAATCAATCGATAATGTATTCACCCTGGTTGTTTACAACTTCTTCCCAACGTTCAACAAGATTTTCAATACCTCGTTGGTAGAAATCACCCGGTTTCGACTCAAAAAATTCATTCAACCAAGCTATCAATTCTGCATCAGTATTGAACGAAACTCCACGCATAGCATTTGAAAGCGATCGAAAGAGGTGAAAATCTGTTGGTGCCAAATCGGGTGAGTACGGCGGGTGTGAAAGGACTTCCCAACAATGCGTTTGGATGGCTTGCTTGGTCATGTTGGCGATATGAGGGCGGGCGTTGTCGTGCAGCAAAAGAACTCCATGCTGCCGATTAGGTCTTTTCTCTTGAATAGCCATGTTGAGTCGTTCCATCTGTTGAACATAGAGTTCCGCGTTGACCGTTTGGTTCCGTTCAAGCAATTCGTAATGAATAATCCCTTCCCAGTCCCACCATACGCACAACATCGTTTTACGCGGATGAAGATCTTGTTTCACGCGCGGTGTTGCTTATCTACAGGGGCTAAGCCATTCCTTGCGCTGTTTCATATTGATGTACAGGCACCATTTTTCGTCGCCCGTAACGATGCGGTAAAGAAATCGTTGCTTGTGTCCATGAGTTGAGCGGTGACGAGCAAGCAAACCAGCGGAGATTGTGGCTCGTTGATTTTTGTTGTGATCATTTAAAGCATGCGGAACCCATGCTCCACATTTCTGAACCTTTCCCATTAAGTCAAGATGCTTCTCTATAGCAGTGTGGGAGAATTCCATTTTCACTGCCAGTTCCCTTGTCGTTTGACGGGAATTTTCATGCAAAAGTTGGTTTAATCGGCCTTCATCGAACTCAACTGGACGGCCAGAACGAGGTGCGTCTTTGAGACAAAAATTTCCATTTTTGAACTTGGCATACCAATCACGAGCGGTTCTTTCAGCTATGGCACCCTCTCCATACACGGCACAAATGTGACGAGCAGCTTTTGCGGCTTTATGGCCTTGATTAAAGGCAAAAAGAAGCACATGTCGAAAATGTTCATTTTTCTTAACTTGACATTCCATTTTAATGATCTGTCAAACTGACAAATAAACTCAAACAAAAAAATAAAACATAGTCTCCGGTAGAACAAAGCCTCCTTTTTCAAATGTTTTAAAACATTATGCCAAAAACATTTAATAACTTGCGTAATTATCAAATTTAAAAAAACGGCGGGAACTTAGTTGCCAAGCTAATACATGAATACTTACTAAAAACAATAATTTTTATATAACCAGTACATCAAACACTTAAAAAACATGACCTTGCTTAAATACTACTCCTAATTTAATAGCATGCCAATAATACTTTTGAACAATTTATAACACTTTGTTTTTCAATAAATGAAATAGTAATTGACGTGTGTTGTATTTAATGCCAATATCAAACAGAATAATTTAATTAATATATTCAAAGGGCAACAGCTTAAAAAATAAAGCAATGTAGTAAGTATCAGGGCTGTTGCATTTATTTATTTACGTAAAAGGTTGAAGAAATAATAAATATTAAAAAAATTGTATTAAAAAAGCCTTGAGAAGTTACAATTAATTTCAAGTACATACTGTACATTAATTATGCTAATTTGAGTACGCAAACTGTTTAATAGTTAATTTACGAAACTGCTTAAGAGGCAAAATACCCGCGAAGTTTTTTGGGTTACTTAAATAAAAGGAAGTTTGGGTTAAAACAAATAATGCAGCCACGCTGTCTGGGTGTATAGTGTATACGTATAACAGCGTCTATTTACAGTTCATTACATTGCAAAAAAAAGTAAATTTTTGTTAAAATATGAGTTAAAAACCGAAAATGCTATTAACTTTGGAAAGCCGTCTAAATATTTTTTAGTTGGGTTGGTCCAAAATTGTTAATCTGCTCACGTTTTGTGTGAAACTTGAAATCCTAGCTCACTACTTATGAGTCACAACTTAACGTCATACAAACAGAATGTTTATTTAAATTACTGCAATAATAATTGCTCCATAATAAAATAAAAAATAACGAAACCACAAACACGCATGATGCGATAGTGGTGGCTACAGTTTCATTTAAAAGAAAATGCTTGCTCGTGAAACAAAAGCAGATTAATTAATACCTCAGTGAAAGTGAGGTAAAATTATTCAACAAAATGAGTAATAACATGTCCAATAAATTAGAAAGTAATATTTTGTTTATAAAAAAAAGTAATTAGGAAGCCAAGTTTCACGAACATTTAGTGCGCAATGTTTAATTTATTTATAACAAGTTTCCAAATTGGGAAGGTACAAAAATGTCGAAAATCCTTCACATTGGATAAAAATAACAGCTGATTTCCGCAGATATATTTGTACGTCATAATCTAAGTGCGTACATTCGTTTTAAAAATGAAACAAAGTAAGTCCTTGGCATCAAAGCACATTGGTAAAATTTTAGTAAAAACTAAAAAATGAGTTCTAAACATTTGTAATAAGGTCTACATTTAATAAACGCTGTGTGAGCATTTCGAAAAATTCATTTATAACATAAATAAATACAGCTGTCCGAATTGGCAACAAACACTAATTCAATTCAACAGATTTCAGCGAAACAAATGAATGCTAAATAGAATTGCGGAACATTTTGGGAACCGATGGATATAAATAACGTATCCATGAAGTAGCACGACGCATGGTTGGCACAAGGTAAAATCGCATCTATTCTGGGAACTAAATTAGTAAGAGGAAAAATGTTTATTAGGTATTGTGTTTAATACAACGTGTAATTGTTTGTTGTTAATAGTAATTTGGAACAAAACCGGATTTCGTATGAATACACACGAATTGCACAAAAGATAACGGTTAAATGGGTAATCAATTACCTTAAATCCGAAGGAATAACATTTCAGAGGTCAATGGCCAGTCAAAACAAACTTGAAATGCAAGACAAGTTGAGAAATTTATATAAAAAACATGTTGTGTAGGTTACAAACAATAAATACTCGTGCACTATTGCGATGCTGCCGAATCAAAATTAATTCACATATTAAATCTGCGACTTTATTTCAGTTTATAAGAGAACTGACGTTTTAGTGTAAAAATTCGAACAAAGAATTTTACGTTCGCGTTGTCATAGCATATAATTTAAATGTCAAAGGATGTGAGACTACAACAAATAACGGTACAACAGCTGTTCAATAGGTTATCTCCTGCAAAGAATAAAAGAAAGCATCAGCAACTCGACCATCCTCTTGTTAAATATTTTCCTCTATGTTTAATCTAGTCCAATATATTTTCTTGTTAATTAAATTTACCTATTATGCTGACACGAACGTAACAAAAGGTACATAAAGGTGTACCTACAGAACGTGTTAAGGTCGAAAATGAGTTCTTACCTTTGCGTCTGACCTTTGAGTGGCTTACGACACTTACATAGGGCTCGAGCTCAAAAATCTATAAATTTTAAACATAATTAATCACAATGCTTATTTCTTTGCATAAATTAATGACATCTTATAGACGCAATCAATCAATATTAGGTAGTAAACTGTGTTCAATGATTTTAAAAATGATAATTAAGCTTTCCCATCAATACAACAGCTTCATCAACAACAAGACTGACAACCATTACAGCTAAATGAAATGTTTAACTATTGCACAAAGTTACATTTTAAGCACATCGCGAATGGTGACAAAGAATTTGCACAAGTACGTAGGTAAACAACCAATTCTTAATTTACAACATGACAGGCTTAATTTTATTAAAAAATCTTACCTTGATGTATGTACTTCACATATCCATAGTTTTAGCACACTTTACACTATAAACGATTAAACATATATTCAATTTTATCGAAATTAAAAACGGAGAAATAAAAATGTTTCACAACATTCACCTACGTTGCTCGCCCTACTACGATAGTGGTAAAGTTGACGATACTAGCACACCCTAGTTAGTAACGCGTAAAACAAGTTGTTTTGACATCGGCGCTAAATTCAAAGTAGCCCATGTCTGTTGATTGTATTTTTAAATTTGTTTATGCGAATAAGTGTCATAAAGTTATAGACATGGAGCTGGATACAATTTTAAATACATTAGACTTATTAGGCCATTTTGGTAACATTATAAGCACAGAAGAAAGCATGATTCTGTATAATTCACTGTTATTACTTCAAAATGAAAATCATTTTCGGAAAATATTTTTTTGGGGTCGAATATTTGGTGCAGAGAAAGATTACTTTATTGCTTATGGTTATACAAAAGACATGCTATTAGGAAAAACTTTTTACTACAGTATGAATTGTACCGATTGGGGTCTATTACCGAAACCAACTGAACATGCTAAATTATTAGCGCCACTTTGTATTACAAAATTTCAAGGAGATCCTGCAATTGTAATTGATATATTGTTAGAAAAAGATGAAACTGCAGTAAGTGAAAAGCCATTAGAAGCAGCACAAGTAAGACACCTCAAAGAAGAAGATCGCTTATCAGCGACCATTTATTATATCAATGAAGAGGCGATGGTATCACCTCGTGGTGGACTATTTAAACGACCTGATGGTAGGGTAGTTGAAAATTTAAGTTTCGAAGGTATAAATGCTTTAGAGGCACAAGAAATAAAAACATTTTTACATCACCGCGTCCCGAGACAAAAATGGAATACCAATTTATTAACTAGGCACGACTACAATTACGCCATAGATTTTCTTGACACTTTGGACATTGATGTTCCCGAGGGTTGCTGGACTGTTCACGCACATGGCGGTGGTCAAATAGCCATGTTGAAATCTTTATACTGGCCAGGAATGATTTTTTACCATTACATTGATACACCTAAGTACGGTTTTGTTTATTTTGGACATGGAAAAAAAATTTTGGATATACCATTTATGTTATACCCATTGTAATATTTAGATAATAATTACTGTATTGTTTGAACTTATTTAGAATGAGATATAAGACTCAGCAAAAAATAAATGTTGCACAATTTCAACATTTTAAACATGAATATGGATTATTGTTAACAAACACGAGCCAAGGATCTGCAACAATTCAACTGATCAACAAAAAAATTCCACATAAAATTATCATTTTATTATTTGACCAAAACACTTACAAAACCAGTACTAGATCTAAAGAGACTATCTTATCTATATCCCCCAACAAGGTTTTACTTTATATATTAACACATTGAACCATTTTCACGTAAATTTAAATGTGTACCTGCAATGTACAATGGACTGCTTATAACATGACATAAGCCTTATGTAGATTAACGTTTTTTTTTATCATAACACAACAAACAGTCTGTTTCTACGTAAAATGCATTGCAGTTACACCAGCCTGATAGGTGTTTGTGTTTAAATCATTAATATAAAATCATTTTGCTGGGGGAAAATAACATCCCTCTCTTTTGCTAATTTTTTAATACCTCTTTTGCAACAATAAAATGTTGCTTAAAGTTTCATGTTTGAAAATACTTCTCATCTATTACACAAAACAAATAGATAGTATTTTACAGAGAATATATTTAAAACAAAAAAGTTAACCATAAAAAAAAGGTATAAAAATTAAAGTAAATTACAGTCTTATTGTTTAAGAAATACAAATTTTAATGTAAATTAGTTAGGTTTGAAATTAATGGTAAATGTCTCTGGTACAAATTTATAAGAATTAAAATATAGCAGAATTATTAAAATTAATGTAAAGTGAATATAAACATGCATATCCACAGGTATAATAAAATTTCAAATAAATTAACTACTTTCCTAAGAGGCCAAGTATAGATTAAATAGTGAAATCAATTTTGGAAAATAAAAAAAAAAGCTACTGGAACAGAAACTATCACTTAATTTAACTAACGCTAGTACAATTAAATGTACAAAAAACTTAATAATCACCTTCACCTTAGCGACAATGGTATTGAACAGCCATTTTTTGCTTTTTCTTTGACTTAAGTGCTGTAAAAAACTCTTGAATATCTTCTGCTCGGACAACTTTCTTATTTTCTGCAAACTTTTTTAAATACTCCACAAGATTTTCTTTCATGTCATTATAACCGGCAATTGCTTCCATTAAAGGAACCCTGTCGAGTGAATTTAAGAACTGCATTTCATTATTCAACTTATCTCGTTCCCTTTCTTGTACTTTTACTTTGCCTTTATCTTCATAACTTTGTACAGTGTCTTGAGGATCTAGGAGAAATGCAACGTTTTCATCCTCGTACATTTTCATGCAACTTTCGCAGGTACATAACTGTTGTCTCCAGCTGACATTGGTCCAAAACTTAGTTGCAACTTGATCAGATTTAGCTTCTGGCATTTTACAAATAGTTGAAGCTTCTTTAATATTGTCATCAGATAGCTTAGGCTGTGAATTTTCTTCAATCACAGCTTTCAAAATATCGCCATCACCAACATTATCACCCTGTAATTCTGCAGTTTTGTTAGCATCAACCAACTCATTATCAGTTGTATCAATCGTTGTGTCCATGATATTGATACTATCGTCAATTTCATCTGGTACAATTTTCTGGACACATAATCCATCATAATGCAGCAAAAACTGATGATTATTAACACAGCTTTCGCAAGTTATCTCCGCATATGAATTTGCAGGAGGCATTTCGCCACCAAGATGCCTCGAATGGTACCAGTCTTCGCAAACAATACATTGAATCATTTCATCGGAAACTTTATCCTCAGGGTCAGGGTACGGGCGGTGACACACACAATATAGACCAGCAAAATTCTGGTTATACAAATTCTGTTCATTACATTCACTTTTAGTGTTATCCAAATTACATTTAATGCTTCCAAATTTTGCATTACCACAATCACAGCGAAAATGTCGCTTGGTATACAATTCGATGAGTTCATGACCATCGTGACAGTTAAAAGAGCATGCTAAACAAACACCAGCCCGTTTCGAAACATCAGACTTGGCTTCAGGAATGCACGTAATACATGCATACAATGCTTGACGTTTCAAATAACCCTAAAGAATATAAACATTAGTAACCTACAAGTTTTGTAAATGAATTATTAGCATGTCTTACTTCAGAATAAGTGCAATTATCTTCGTCGCCTGCACCTAGGACAGCAGCAGCATCATCCAAGTATTGCTGTTCCGATTGCAAAATTTCTCCCAAAGTGATAACTTCTGTTTCCGTGCCTTCGCTAGTTTGTTCAAAATCATTGATGACTTCCTCAGCCATTTCAAATGCGTTTAATATACCAAAATTTACGTTTGAAAGAATATTTAATATGCGTTGACAGCTGCGTATGCAAGTGTCACAATGGCGGGAATTTAGTTGTCAAAACCGTTAATTCAACATGAAATGGCGCGAAATACAAATTAAAATATGGTTTATTCAAAATGAAGCTAAATAATATGAGTACATAATACAGTTTAAATAAAACAACGAAACGTGCTTTGGAGGTGATTATATTCAGTAAGATTTCGATAATTACATATTTGAATTAGTTGTTTTAATTAAGCTGTTTGGTTTGACCATTCGAATAAGAATGAATTAATAATAAGATGAACGAATAAATAATAAATAATAAGTAAACAAATAAGTGTAGGTAAACAAACAACTAAACGAATTCGATCGATGAAACACCTCAGATAGTCGCCGATATTCAGACGGCGTCACGACGCCTATGACGTAGAATGCGCAAAAGCGTCATTGATTAAGGCATTTTACATTTTCCAAATCATTCGTGTGAATCGACCCTTCGGGTAAGTACACATCTACGTCTTTTGTAAAACAAATATCACCAAATAATTACAAAATAACTTCACGTTGTAATGCAACTGGTTCTACTCATCGTAGAACATCTAAATAGCAATCTGAAAAAATATATTTTAAACATCATGATGTGTTAAAAAAGTTAATGTAAAGGTTATCCCTTAAGTTATCAGTGCTACTTGTCAGTGACGTGGTGGTTTTGTTGTCAAAATAAATTTAAAAAAATTGGATTGTGTTTAACTCTTAATGGAGAAGTTTTTAGTGGGTTCATTGAAAGTTTTAACAGGTGGTTCATTGATAATTCTCAATGTAATACAAATGTTGTAAATGAGCAGTAAATTAAATAATTGTTTTGTGCTGTAAATGCAATTTCCGTGAAAGTGGCGATATAAGTTTACCAATTTAGATTTGTCTTAAAAAATAACATTAAAAATTAATACTGTACAATACAATGCGGTAAAAATTTAAATTTAATATTTATTTTTTTAGTTGCAAATTAATCCGAAAACTGTTAAAACTGTACGATCATTTGTATATATGAATATTGGGCAATGAACATAAAATTTAAAAAAATATGATAAAAAGATTTGAAATTGTGAGTTTTAAAAATTATGGTATTATCGCCCTAATAAAAAAGTATGTTTCCCGAAATAAATCTATTGGCTTAAATCAATTAAATAATCCATGGCAGTTATATTTTCGTGAACATATGGGAATGCACATTAGATGTAATCTATAGTTACTATAATAATTATTTGGGTTAAAAACAATTTTTATACTATTATTTAGTTATAAACACTGTTTTATGCTTTACTTAAAAAGCGAATCAAGTTTACCATGTGAAATCATGAAATCGGTTATGATAGTTTAAAAGATTTTTTAAAATAATTTTATTAAATAATGTAGTAAATACTGCCACCGCATTGAAACATTTAATAATAGTAACTTTTATGTCGTATAAGTAATTCGTGATTAAGTTCTGTATATTGTTTTTGGAAAACGCAGTTTTGTTAGCATTACCTATTCACAAATTATCGTAAAATAAAATCGATCGGCTGCCTTATCTGACCTTGGTGTTTTCATAGAACACTGACAACAATCTCTTGTCCCCATGAGAAATTATAGGTATTATTTATCATGCAAACTTTTATTGAATTGATGTGTATGTGTGTGTCTGTGTGTGAATAACATATTCTTTTAGAGGTTTCCTCGTTCTTGTTTGTCCACTTTTAGCCACGTGAAATGTTAATAAAACATTTGTCTTATTTTTGAATTGTGAACAACTTTTTCCTATGAACTTTTTTTTTGTAATTCTTAAACTAATTTATTCTTCTGAATATTAATAAAATTGCTAAAATCGAGTGGCATATGAACTGTTAATGATCGTTGTTAACAGTAAAATTAGTTTTAGGCCATAAGGCGACCAGACTGAATAACGTATCATTTTCTTTTAATATATTCAAAAATTCTACACGTCAATCAGGGCTGGTATTCTCAACTCCTCCTGTTCAGCGATATCGCTACCGTTGAACGCTAGGGGTGCACAAACCACTGACAATCGTATTCCCAACGTCTACTCTCGCAGGCGCTCCATTCGCGTTCTACGCGAGTGGGTAGACCCAGTCCTCTTGGCAAATACCGCTCGCTTTGCACTCAAATCGTAACCTTTGTGTGTGTTGTGAGTTGTTGTTTTCTTTTATTATGGATGATATTAAATTTATCAATTTAATTGAGGACAGAACAGGCTTAAAATGATGTGGCCGAACCTTATAATTTAATATTATTAAATTCATTTACATAGGGTTGCCAGAATATCACTTTAAAGAAACATTTTCTCTTTTTTAATTCTGATATTTCTTTTTCTTTTTTCATGTAAAAATGTTCACTTTTGTTCTCTTTTTCGGTTACCCTTTTTTGAAATGAGAATGTTTAGTGAAGTTCATTTAATATTCGAACTTAAACTTAATGCATACAATTACAAGAATATTTCTTGTAATTATTTTTATGATGAGTTTAAAAATAATACAGAAAAACATCCTAACATCTATTACTTCAAAAATTAAATTTAATTAAAAAGGAATAAATGTATGAAAAAAATGTTTCTTAAAGAACCAAAAGATTCTAATAAATTAAATAAACGAAAAGTTGCTGGTTTTCAAACAGGTTTATTCGTTGCAAATTTTAAAAAAGATCCGACATGTTTCGCCGATGTTATTTTATCGGCATCCTCAGGGATGTTTTTTTAAAAAGTTGAAAAATGTTGAATTATGTTAAAATTGTTGAACATTTGTGAAAAAATTGAATTATCTGTTGATTTTAAAACAACACAAATGTTCAACAATTTTAACATAATTCAACATTTTTCAACTTTTTAAAAAAACATCCCTGAGGATGCCGATAAAATAACATCGGCGAAACATATCGGATCTTTTTTAAAATTTGCAACGAATAAACCTGTTTGAAAACCAGCAACTTTTCGTTTATTTAACCTATAATCAAACAACAGGAGAAACCAACTTTATCGATTCTAATAAATTTAGGTATTTAATGAATAAATATTTTTTTCTTATTGATAATATGGAAAGGAATCTAAATAACCGATTTTATTGGGGAGAAGGCTGCTTTATACTAGGTATGTTAGTTTATTAGGACGTGATTTCTCCAACCAAAGAAACCAATTTTCAATGATTTATATTATATTTATGAATATATGTAAATAATTTTACTGATATATGTGTAATTAGAAATAATATATAAGAATAATCTATTTTTGCTACAAATGTGCAAATTTTTTCTTAATAAATGTGTTTTTCAGTTAATTCCGCAATGTTCTCTTTTTTGATTTGTATTGTTCTTTTTATACATTCAGGATATCTGGCAACCCTACATTTACACAATTAAATGTCGATGAATTTCGAAAAAAATGTATACTTTCGAGGGATACTCATTCCAATACATTTTACATACTATTTAAATTTGTAGCAATTACACTCCATTGCTTTTGGGCATCGTTATATGTAAAATTTATGAAAATTTGCCACAATAATTAACTATTCTCTCAAGAATTTCTACTAATGCTGGTTTCTGCTGCTCCGTTAATTTCCCCATAATCAATCAAAACAAAAACCACAGAACATTCAAAAACTGGCGGCAAAGTGACAGACCACGCAAAATTCCAATGTTGCAACATCTACCCACTCGCGTCGAAGAATTGCAAAGGCAGGGGTAGATGAGAATACAGAAGCGACCACTCCACTCGCATTGACGACGCTCGCTTTCATGAGCACTGCTGTTCAAAGCGAGCGAGTTGGGAATAGCGGCCCAGGTATTAAAAAATATCTCATAGTAGTACTGTACTACCGAAAGCAGTACGCCTTACATCTAAGTAATAAAGTTTTGCGAAATCTGGAGCTAAATACGACGAACGAAACAACACATTTGTTTTATTATTTATGTATAATAAATATTCCCAAAAAATACCCATTTGTTTGTTTGTACAAACACTTCATCGATAGTTGTTGTTTAACATATTATTTTTACCCAATTCATACATGTAGTAAGTTATAAAAAACGTGTTTTAATATAATAATATTCAAAAGATAACATGAAATAAATTTAATGTTGTTTTTTGCGAACATAAATATTTTTAATGTGAAATTTTATAAAGTTTTTATTTTAAACAAGAGACAGAAAACTTAGGTAATCATACTTTTCTATAGGAACTTGGAATTATAGCACACTTTTTTTCATGTTGCAGGTCGTGATTCACAATGAAGTTGGCCATTTTCTTTTTGGCCCTCTGTGTGGGGGCTTTGGGTTATATACCTGTGGGAAAAGTAAGTACTTATTCAATTTTGCAATTACATTGAAGCTTCTATATTCGTCATTAATCCGTTCCTGAGGGAATACTCAATCGGACGTACAGAGAAAAAAAATTGCCATAGGAATTAATTGAAATTGAAAAAATCCATCCCAGTTCCGAACTGACACATGAACAGTGGCGGCTCGTGCATAAGCACTGCGGCACTGCAGCACCCCCAGCAAAAAAATGAAAAACCCAAATTTATTATTGTTTAAAAGAAAATATTAAAAACAATATTTACAAGCATGATATAAATGCAATTATACATGTTAAAGATATAAATTGCGTTTGGAAATCGTGAAAAGAGTGATTAAACGCTTTATGGCTACATTGCGAACAGTGGAACTGCCAGCCAGAGCAGTTCCGCTTTTATAATATTCGGTTAGTCTCGGGCTAGACACAGGGCTAGATCCGGCGATATTCGTTGTCTGCAAGTAAATGCAACACCGGCACTGCCAATTTCGCAGTTCCGATACAGTTGACCATATGCAAAGTGGATGATGCTTTAGCTTTAGCGCGTACGCCAGAACAGGACAGTGGCTTTATTAGTTTGCGCTACGAAAGTAAGATACGAAATTTTTTATAATTATGTTGTTATACCAGAAAAGAATTCCATAATTTTAGAGGATTGCTGGAACTATTAAATGCATTAAACGAAGAAAACTTAGCAAGTGTTTTTAGTTAAATGATTAAACTTATCAAAATTTTAGTAACAAATCCAATGACTACTTCAGAAGCAGAAAGGTGTTTTTCCACTTTAAAAAGAGTAAAATCGTACTTAAGAAATACTATGACTATGAGTCAAGAACGGTTGACAGCACTATGTATGGTATCAATTGAAAAAACGATGGTTTCACAAATTCAAAATTTAAATGAAATGGTTATTGAGAAATTTTGCCAAGGCAAAAATAGAAGAATGGAGTTTATTTTTAAATAATAGATTTTTGTAAATACGATTTTTTTTCACGAATATAATTTTTGTAATAATATTTTTTGTATATCCCTTTATTATGAATAACAAATTTATTTAACATATACCTTTTTTTTATGAACTTTTTAATAACCTGGCTATATATTAAACAGCACCCCTACTTAAAATTTTCACCGGCCGCCACTGCACATGAATAAATAAAAATTTAACCAACTTTACTTTTTCTGAGCAGCGATGGTGGCAGAAGTTAAAGAGTAGGAAATTAATTATTGTTCAGAAGGGTAACTTCGATTCTGGTAATCGATGTCTGTATGTCTCTTTTCCAACGATTAACTAGCACTTAATTTAGCCAGGTTGGCCATATGGTGGGTGACTTTTCTTGACGAATATAAGATTTTTGGACGAATATCGAAACTTTTTTTACCAAAACAAAGTGACGAATATAGGGACTGGAAAATATAAAGCTTTCAATGTAATTTTATTTTATGCTGGGTGACCATAATCTACATGTATTGTATGGGCAACTTTGTTATTATGAGAGTTACATAGACGGTTAAATTAGCAAAGTTGGTCAGAATTTCAAGACCAATTAATTGCCATTTTGACATTTGACCTTCACCTTCAACTTTGAAAAATATTTTGAAAAAAACCAAAAACAGACGATTTTTTAGCCGCAAATAATTCCATGGCCACCTATATTAAAGTCAAAATGTGAAATGATTCCTGTAGATATTTTTACGTAGATTAAGAAAACAATATCTATAAAGTCATGGCACGCTTGATTTTTTTTAAATGGCAACCATAGTTGGCTATGGATTAATTAAAAAGATAGAAGTACTTTTTTTCTCGTTTCATTGACGTGTGGGTTGTTAGGTTTATTTTTAAAAATAAGCAAGTTATAGCAATACCATTGTATTTATTAGATTTAATCCAAGTGGCCATTGAAAAAAAAATCAAGAGATCACATAATCAAGCCAGCTGTACTTAATTAAACACAAAAACTTGAAAACTTAAATAATTTAAGATATATTTTACATTTCATAATAATTTATTATTGTTCACTTATTATTGTGGACTATAAAATCTAAACTATTACGTGTTGAAGGGGTAGCCCTTTCTCTATGGGCAATACAAATTTAAGATTTGCTTCTTGTAGATACTAATGTTTTCCTAAGCTTATTACGTTTTGTTTGAAAAAATGTTCTTAAAACAGCCAATCTTAAAAAATGAAATACAATTGTTGAATTAAGATTAGCTGTTTTAAAGATAGTTCATCAAATAAAAAGTAATATGCTTAGAAAAACGTTACCTATTATCTATAAAGTGCAGATCTCAAATTTGTATAGCCCATAGAGAGAGGGCTACACTTTGAACACATATTATAATTTAGATTTAATAGTAATAGTAAGTGAGCAATCATAAAATATTATGAAATGTAAAAAATATCTTAAATCATTTAAGTTTTTAATTTTTTGTGTTTAAATAAGTACAGCTAGCTTATTTACGTGATGTTTTGTTCTTTTTTTCAATGGCCACTTAGATCAAACTTAATAAATACAATAATGTTATATTATATGCTATAACTTGCTTATTTTTAAAGATAAACCTAACAACCCATACATCAATGAAATGAGAACCAAATTCTCTTTTTAATGAACCCATAGCCAACTATGGTTGCCATTTGAAAAAAGTCAAGTTTGGCTTATAACTCAAAAATTAAGTGTGTCATGACTTTTGATTTTTTCTTTCTTATTTTACGTAGAAATATCTACAGGAATTATTTCACATTTTGATTTTAATATAGGTGGCTATGGGCTTATTTACCAATATTTTTTTTTCTGTATTTAGTTTTTTCAAAATATTTAAAAAAATTGAGGGTGTAGGTCAAATGTGAAAATGACAACTTTGCTTATTTAACCGACTATATAACTCTTATAATAACAAAGTTATCCATGCAACACATGTTAATTATCATGTATATGTTTGGTTTAAGTTTAAAATATGTCGGTTTAAGTACTACAATAACTACTAATAATTAATTAGTTGTATTTTATATACAGGGTGCCCATTTTTCTAACCTGTTGTATGGGTAACTCCGTTAATATTGGAGATACAGAAACGTTTAAATTAGCAAATTTGTGCAGAATTTAAAGGGAAATCTGATGCCATTTTCAAATTTGAACTACGTCATCAACTTTTTGAAATATTTTAAAAAAACTGAAAAAGGTCGATTTTTTCAAACTTAAATAATTCCGGAACCATATGAGTTAGAACCAAAATAAAAATTGGCTTTTATAGATGTTTTTACGTAGATTTTAAATATGTTAACGAAATGTTCATAGCACTCTCGATTTCCGAGTTATAGCACAAACTTGCATTTTTTTAAATGTAAGTCATAGTTGGCTATGGTCTTATTAAAAAGGTTATTTTTTTCTCGTTTCAATGATATAAGAGTTGTTATGCTTTACTTTTGTAGTTTTTCTTTAAATAAGCAAAAATCATTTTACATGTTCACTGCCTACTAATAGATGGGAGTTATCCTGTGTTGATGTTCTTTTTTTTTCGATGTGACATTTAAGAGTTGTCTCATCGTTAGTGTAGCAATTATTAGGCAGTTACAGCCTTTTCAGTTGACACCACATTCAAGAGACAACTCCCGGGTAGATGATGTTGGTTTATAATTTACGTATTCCAGGACACTCTCTTCATCTTCTTGCTTAAATTTAATTTTCAAACCTTTGGATTTTGTAAATGACCTGTATTTTTTTAAATTGGTTTCTAATAACGAAAATAATTTCTTTCTTAGTTGCCTCCTTTCCATAAATCTTTGCAAATACATATCACTTGAATTTCTACTATTTCTACCTATTACAAGCCTAGTAATAAAAAAGCATGTCGTTTCTTTCTTCATTAGAAAATATTGTTTTTGAAATTTACAATTAAGTCAATCAAAAATTTTGATCAACACGAGAGAGAGATTTATACGTATAACAAACAATAAATGTTATTTGACAAATTATGAGGTTTTGTTTTTAAAATTTGTAACTGGCTAATAACTGCTACACTAACGATAAGAGACAACTCTTAAATGTCACATCGAAAAAAAAAGAACATCAACACAGGATAACTCCCATCTATTAGTAGGCAGTGAACATGTAAAATGATTTTTGCTTATTTAAAGAAAAACTACAAAAGTAAAGCATAACAACCCTTATATCATTGAAACGAGAAAAAAATAACCTTTTTAATAAGACCATAGCCAACTATGACTTCCATTAAAAAAAATGCAAGTTTGTGCTATAACTCGAAAATCGAGAGTGCTATGAAAATTTCGTTAACATATTTGAAATGTACGTAAAAACATCTACTAAAGCAAATTTTTATTTTGGTTCTAACTCATATGGTTACGGAATTATTCAGGTTTGAAAAAATCGACCTTTTTCAGTTTTTTCAAAATATTTCAAAAAGTTGATGACGTAGGTCAAATTTGAAAATGGCATCAGATTTCCCTTTAAATTCTGCACAAATTTGCTAATTTAAACGTTTCTGTATCTCTAGTATTAACGGAGTTACCCATACAACAGGTTAGAAAAATGGGCACCCTGTATAACATTTTGTAAAAACTTGCAAATTGATGCACATTTTAAATTCCTTAACTTAAGAAAGCGATTTTTGGAAAAAAAAGTTTAATAGTAGATATACTAAATTGACAACTAGCTAATGTTTAACGTTTTCTTAAAACAAAAATTTTCTTAAAAATAAATGATTTCTTGTTAAAATTTTAATAGCAGCTTAAATATTCAGTACGCTTATGCCACTTCATCCGCGAGAAAGATTATTCTTATTTTCAGTTTTTAAATTTTTTGCACAGGCAAAAGAATTTTAATGAAAAATAACCCAAGTTGCAAAAGTAAACAAGATTTTGCATGTTTTATTTCATTTTAGCTTGAAAGATTTGCTTGTTGCAAGAGCGAAAAACGCCGAGAAAACGTAATCTCACTTAGAAAACTTAATACAATATTAAGTTAAGCTTTATTTTCTGCTGGAGAAATTAGGTTTTGTACTAAAAATCTTCTGCGCCTTTGAAAGCATTAAGGAAGCAGTGTGGAAGTTTGTTAGTATTTTATCTCCTTATATCACTTTAATCTTTATAAATATTTATCATCGTTGTAGAAATAAACTACTTAATTGTTAGTTACTGTTGCAGGTACGTTTTTGTGTACAAAAAATGCTTATTTTGTGTTAAAGGAATATGGTTACGACTTAGACACAAACTCAAAATATGTTATTAATGTTTTGATTATTATTATGTTCAATATTAAATGTAAATACCTACATAATACATATAAATTTAATAAAAAAGTACTCATCTTATTTATGAGAACAATCTACATTATTTCAGATAACGTCTCGAAACTAGTGTAGATATTGTTTACCAAGAAATTCTTCTCATGAATATGAAACGTGTTTTTTTTTACTTAACAGTTATACAGGGTGTTTCAGTTTTCCATGTGGCACTATTGCTATCTTTGTGAAAAATGAAAATACAGGGTTGGTTAAATGGTACAAAAGTTTGGTATTTAGTGTGTGTATTTGGTGTATTATTACATTATTAGTGTATTTTAAACAAGTTCGTGTTTTGTTCAAAAATTCCATGGCTTGCGTGATTTAACTAAAAAACCGAAACCGACCAAAATTTTTAAACTCAAATACCTCGGCTATCGTTATCAATATACAAAAATGCCAAAGGAAAAATGTTTGTTAATTTTGTTTGCTATAAAATGGCAATAGTCAAATTTTTGTTTATAAATTACCGAGCGAGATATTTAAGGATAGTAGGTGATGACTTAGATATGAAGATTTTTTTCATTTACAATGATATAATATTTTTTTATGTTTATTTTTAAAAATAAGCGTAATAATTTAAAAAAATGCGAAATCTAAGATAAAAATCAACGTTGCCATGAAAAAAAAACGATAATCGGCTTCTATTGTTTTATTTCGACCCTTGCCTATCTATTCTGTCACTTTTTAGACGGTGACATTAAAACAAATGTAATCTGATATTAAAATAATCATTTTAATATTGAGGTGCATCAAAATATCCTTGGAACTGCAAGATAGAATAAAAGGAGCACTTGAAGATGTTATTTTAGAGCAGTGGTTTTTAACATTTTAGTATTCGCGGCCCCCTAAATATCCTAAAATATTTTCGAGGCCGCCTAGTTTGTAGTAACAAAATATTACGATTTATTTAAGAAGATCTTTCCGTTGGTTCGAGTAAAATAAGGAGCAAAAATACTTTTTTAAAGATTTCAATATTTTAAAAAGTAAAAACGTTTTCAAAATTTTTCGCGGCCTCCCCTTAAAATGCTTCACGCCCCCCCAGAGGGGCGCGGCCCATTTGTTCTACTGTCATTGTATAAAGAGTGACAAAATAGACAAGCAAGGGTCGAAATAAAACAATGGAAGTCGGTTATTGTTTTTTTTTCATGGCAACGTTGATTTTCAACTTGGATTTCGCATTTTCTTTAGGTATTTCGCTTAATTTTAAAAATAGACATAAAATATTATATCATTGTAAAGGAAAAAAAATCTTCATATCTTAGTCATCACCTACTAATACTACCATTAAAAAAAAGTAGTTTCATTAAATATCTCGCACGGTAATTTATAAATAAAAATTTAACTATTACCATTTTATAACAAATAAAATCTAACAACATTTTTTCCTTTGTCATTTTTCTGTATTCGCAACGACAGCCGATATATGTATTTGAGTTTAAAATTTTGATCGATTTAAGTTTTTTCGTTGTATTACACAAGCCGCGGAGTTTTTAAACAAAATAATAACTTGTTTAAAATACACCCCTAAATAGCTGACTTTTGCCCCATTTAACCAACCTTGTAATTTTATTATTTACGGAGATAGCAGTAGTGGCACATGGAAAAGTGAAACACCCTGTATGGTAATTTTAAATTCTACAAAATATATCTATAATGTTACACTTTATTCTTAAATGGCAAATAAATTATGGGGTATAAAACTGTGTCGAATTATTAAAATTAATTTACTGTTCGACCTATGTTGCAGTAAAATTAAACCCAGTTACTGTTAAGCTAGTGTTAAGTAACCAATACGTATGCTAAAATTGCAGTTTTAAGCCGATTATTTGTATTTAGACTTTGAACCGCAATTTAATTAGAGCAAAGTTGTACGTTCTGAATATAGCTTCTTAAATAGAGGTCGAAACGTCTACCAAACTTTGAACATTTCATTGCAAACGCTGCTTTACTGTATATTAAGACACATTTTGTTTTAGGATGCGATACTGTCCGATATTTTCTTACGCGAGATTGTAAATCGGATGGGAAAGGATCTTGGAGATGCTGCGTATTTTGATTTTCCTGATAGTCGCTTGGTGATGGGCGCCCGCTCCTTGGGCAAGGATGTAGAGGAAGAGCAGCTATTCCCGATCGATTACGATACAATAGGAGACAGTAATTTGAATCCGAGTCTAAGAGACCAGGAATTTTTAGAGCATAGTAGTCTCTGGGGCAATCAGTTTATGTCTGGCGGAGCTGGGGAAGGTAAACAACGATTAAGACCGGAAGGAAGTATAAAAAACAAGCAGGAAATAAAATCTGACGCCACATTACCAGCTTACTGTAATCCTCCGAACCCTTGCCCGTTGGGATATACCGGTTAGTACAATATTTTATGTAATAAAGCACGATTTGTCTGTTTAGGTTTAAAAAGACGCGATTAAGAATTTTAAAAGTAGGTATAGGTATTCATATAAATATACAGGGTGTTTTTTAAATATTGCGAAAAAATTCAGGTTGTGATTACTTATCGAAAATTAAGGGGGGTCCTTCATATATTTTCCCCTTAGACGTCTCCTTTCGGAGTTACACCCCCTAAAGAAGAGCGGTAAAATTTAGTTTTTTTTTAATTTCTCAAATTTGAATAAATGTAGGAGAATGATATTTGGTAGATGTCTTAAACTTATTAAAAGGTTTCCCATAGTAATATTTTAAATCATTCCCCACCTTCACAGAGGGCTGAAAGTGCGACCCCTGTTGTTTTTTTAATTTTTTTACCAGAACTTTATGCTAGGTTGAAATTTTGCAATTAAAAAATTTTTGTTTGAAAGCTTGGTTTGTTTAGAAACTTTTTTTATTCTTTAGTTTTTCTCGTAAAAGCTACTGTTTTTGAGTAAAGATAAGTAAACATGAACCATCAAATATTCCAATATAAAACGGAATTCATTTTTGTGGTTGCCATGATTTGTTTATGTTCATATTGGGTTGAACTGACGAGCGTCTTAGCGTTGTCGCCGCGTAAACGTCAAAATGAATTACACCCGTCACTTCTAACTTTCTAACCAACATGAACATAAACAAACCATGGCAACCGTCAAAATGATTGGTTTTGTATTGGAATATTTGATGGTTCATGTTAATTTATTTTATTTTTTACTCAAAAACTGTAGGTTTTACGAGAAAAACTAAAGAATAAAAAAAGTTTTTAAACAAACCAAACTTTCAAACAAAAATTTTTTAATTGCACAATTTGAACCCACCAATAAGTTCTGATAAAAAAACCAACAGGGGTCGCACTTTTCAGCCCCCTGTGAAGGTGGGGTTGATTAAAAATATTACTATGGGAAACCTTTTAATAAGTACAAGACATGTACGAAATATCATTCTCTTACATTTATCCAAATTTGAGAAAGAAAAAAAAACAATTTTACCGCTCCCCTTTAGGGGGGTGTAACTCCGAAAGGAGACGTCTAGGGAAAAATTTTTATATAAAAGACTATCCCTAATTTTCGATAAGGAATCACCACCCGAATTTTTTCCGGAATGTTTAAGAAACACCCTGTATATTTTTGAAATCAGTGTGCTGTGCTCGACGTCCAGGGGTTGAAATGTTTTCGCTTTATATTTTTTTTTAAATCTATGACACTTGGAACAGTTTTCTTTTAATGTACAGACTTTTTGTATTAACCACTAGTCTTTTGTTTTCCATCTTATTGCATATGTTTTATTTAAACAAAAATAATCGTAAACTGTACGACGGTATTTTAAGCTTAAAGCTCAGTGCTTTGCAAAGTTATTATCCAGTTAATAAACTGTTACTGAAATACCTGTCCGCCTGTCTTTAATAATAAATTTATTACCGCATCACTGAAAATGCATAATTTGATCTAGTTGCGCGTTGGATGATGACCTACGACATTTATTGTCACGACGTTAATTATGCAACGATACTAGAGATTAAACGTTCATTGATGTTAATAAAAGCATGATCCTGCTGCTGAATTTGTTTATGTAGTCCTGAAAAATCAACAGTTACTGTTAAGTTATGAAGTGAGCTTAGTGCGTTTTGGCATGAGTGGGCAGGATATTTGATTGTTGGGAACCACTATTTGGCGTCTTTCGCCAGAAGCGTTAACGTGGGTGTATTTAAGTTCGGGCTTATTCATTGCCGTCGCTGAGAATAATTGTTCAGATTTCAATCCGGAATCAAAATGTGTTGTACAATAAGTTAAATGTGCAATGGAGGACAACTGAAATAAAATAATATAATTTCTTACCAAATTTGTGTAATTTAATTTCAAAGTAATTGTGGGAAATACAAAACACATGGGAAACATGGAAAAAAGAGTTATTAAAGGTTCGATTTAATACATTACATTGTTGTTTTGGTACATATGATTATCAATACTTACCAGGGAAGGTCATGATACGTTGTCGCTAGAATTTGATTAAGGCTGTGTTTATTGCATTAAGAACATCAAAACTAAATGTTTTCCAGATTTATACGTGCCACTAGCCATGTTCTTCGGAAAAATAGGGGAAAAACTGAAAAGTTGATTAATAAAACTAATTTATGCGATCGCGTTGTCCATGAAACCGTCAGAGATGAAATTAAAATTCTTCTATTTACCAATGCGCGCATCCTTTGCAAGTAAAATCGTGCAAAGTTTTTGAAAAAATCTCAAACGGTTCCGGAGAAAAACGCGAAAAACGAGGCCCTTGTAAAAACGGATTTCCCTATGTTAAACGCCTATGCAAGTCGCGTAGATATAGCTATACAGATATACCATAACTTCTCAAATCATAGCGCTTATGCAGGGGCCTCGTTTTTGACGTTTTTCTTCGGAATTATTCAAGATTTTTTCAAAAACTTTGCACCATTTTACTTGCAAAGGATGCGCGCATTGGTAAATAGAAGAATTTAGATTTTGTCTCTGACGGTTTCATGGCCAACGCGATCGCAAAAACGACCTTTTTACACCAATTTTTCAGTTTTTCCCACATTTTTCCGAAGGAAACGGCCAGTGGCACGTATAATTCTGGAAAACATTTAGTTTTGATGTCCTTGATGCAATAAACACAGCTTTAATCAAACTTTAGCGACAACGTATCGTGACCCTCCGTTGTTAGTTTTTATTTTGTATAGCGTTTTCCAAAATATTAATGTAACTTTTACTTATTTTATGCCTTAAAAAATTTGTTAAGGGTGAAGTATTTTGTATTACAGTATCATTTCACCATGTTGCCATTTACATTTTGTTTTTCTAAAATTTAGCTCACATTTTTTCCTGGTTTCCAAAGTACGTATCTTTGCGGGTTTAACTACATTTATACTTATTTCTGTTTTTATTTAAAAAAATTAATTAGCATGTATACCGGGAGGAAGGTTCTTAGGTCAGGTTAGCTCCCTACCTGAGGTAAAAAGGTTAAATATGCTCACAGAACCGGAAACTTGCCTCGGACCAGGACTGATATACCTATGACGACCCACGCGAGAAAACGGATAGCGAGATGGAAAAAGAGAAATCTATTGCGCTTTGCTACTTGGAACGTAAAATCATTTAACAATAAAGACCAAGAAATAATAAAAGAACTAACGGAGAACAAAATCGATGTCTGCGCACTACAAGAAACCAAAAAGAAAGGGAGAGGCCAAAGAATGTATGCAGAATACATAGTAATCTATAGCGGAGTAGAGAAGCATGAAAGGGCAAAAGAAGGAGTTGCCTTGGCAATCCATAAGAAATACCAAAACTGCATACAGGAATGTAAATACATATCCTCACGAATACTAGTTGTTAGAATGAAATCAGAAGATCGAAGAATAAACATATTGTCAATCTATGCACCTGAAGATAATAAACCGCAACATCAAAGAGAATTTTTTTTTGACCAACTTCAATCCGCAATGGACTCATTACCAAACGATCAACCGATCATCATTCTTGGAGACTTTAACGCCCGTATCGGAACTGAAATAGTGCCAGGAGTTAAACAAAGATTTAACGAAAATGTGCTTAACGATAATGGAGAAATGATGATAAATCTGTGTGCCTATAACGAATTGCGTATCAACAACACCTTTTTTGACCTCAAAAATCAATATAAGTACACATTCGCAAACACCAGGGGCCATAAATCAACAATTGATTATATTGTCACTAATAGACACTTTCACCCGCTTCAAATACTGGAGGTTAGAACGCTAAATTCAGCAGACATAGGGAGCGACCATAGTCTTCTACTTGGAAGAATAAGAATGAACTTTAAGCCACCAAAAAAATCAAGATCTACGATACAAGAACATAAAATCAATGTAGAGTCATTATGGGACTCAACAATAAAAGAACTCTATGATAGAAGACTACAAGAAAAAATCAAGGTAAACTCAATCACAGACAGGGATGACGTCAATCTAGCGTGGGAAAAAATAAAAAACAACATTAAAACTGCTGCACATGAGGCACTGGGAACTAGAACCGTAAAAAAGAACCACATAAACACAAATAAAACACCATGGTTTTGTCCAGAAGTCAAGGAGAAATGCAAGGAGAAGAAACAAGCTTACCTCACATATCGAACGCTAGGTACGCCACAATCATACAACAAGTATCGACGGATCAGGAATGAAACCAATGAATTAGTAAGACAGACCAAAAATCAATACTGGGAAATCTTCTCAAAACGCTTGGAAAAGGACTTTTATGGACTTCAAAAGCAGATTTGGCGGCTCATCAGATCACAGAGGAGAGAGGTTAACGAGCTGATTGAAATAAACCACATAAAAAAAGAGGATTGGGTCAACTATCTAACGGATCTATACAGAGCACAAAACGAAGAAGAGGAACTAAACACACCAGAAATAGCTATTAATGAAAACGCCCAAATTTGTAAATCCGACGTACAACTAGCTCTGCAGAAGTTAAAAAACAGGAAGAGCGCTGGACAAGACGGAATACCAAACGAACTACTTAAATACGGCGGACGAGAACTAACACAAGAATTAACAACTCTAATTCAGAAGATACTATATCGACACAGAATCCCAGATGAATGGCGAACCAGCACCACCATTCTTATGTTTAAAAAAGGAGATAAGAAAGTACCCTCGAACTACAGAGGTATAAATCTGCTGAGCACAACATTAAAGCTAACAACAAAAGTGTTAACGAACAAAATTAACAGTTTCACTTCGCTGGCAGATGAACAACAAGGATTTAGATCAGGAAGATCCTGCACGGATGCCGTCTTTGTCATAAGACAAATAACAGAAAAGTCAATTGAATACAACAAGCCAGCCTATATGTGCTTTATTGACTTGACCAAAGCGTTTGACCGAGTCCAACTAAAAGATGTTCTACACATACTTTATAATAGACAAATCCCATACAATATAATTAAGACTATAGAGAACATGTATGCAGCAAACCAAATACAGGCAAAATTAGATGAAGGACTTACCGAACCAATACCAGTTGGTAGCGGTATCCGCCAGGGGGAGTCATTAAGCCCACTGCTCTTCAACATCATAATGGACGAAATTATACAGAAGGTCCGATCATTGAGAGGATACAAAATGGGAGATAGAGAGGTAAAAATTGTATGCTATGCCGACGATGCTGCACTCGTTGCAGAGAGTGAAGACGACTTACAAAGACTCTTACACTCGTTCAACTGTACAGCTAAATCACTTAACATGACAATATCTTCCACAAAAACAAAATGTATGACAACTTCAAAAACACCCTTGAGGTGCAAACTAGAAGTCGATGGAGAGGTTATCCAACAGCAAATGAAATTCAAATATCTCGGGATAGAACTTTCGGGCTTTGGCGATGTGGAAGCAGAGGTAAGGGAACAAACAACTAAAGCAACAAGGATAGCAGGATGTCTAAATAATACAATATGGTGCAACAAAAACTTGGGAATTGAGGCCAAGTCTAGAATCTACAAAGCAACAATTAGACCTATCATGACATATACAGCGGAGACCAGGCCAGAAACGTCAAAAACTAAAAGACAACTAGAAACAACAGAAATGAAAGTATTGCGCAGAATTACGGGTAAAACACTTCTACACAGGGAGAGAAATGAAGAAATAAGAAAAACGTGCAAAGTAGACGATATTAATAACTGGGTAACAGACAGAAGAAAAGAATGGAATGAACATATTAATAGAATGGACGACGGGAGAATAGTAAAAATCGCCCGCGATAAGTCTCCACTGGGACGCAGGAGCGTTGGACGCCCTAGGAAAAGATGGAGCGACAACCTCAACGTAGAGCAATAGGCAAGTGGACGAAGAATAAACAGGCGAATCGCCTATAGTCAAGAAGGAAGAAGAAGAAGAAGTATACCGGGTGATTCAGTTTGACTGTCGCACCCCGATAAAGTATTGAAAATAACCCCAAAAAATCTTATATTTTTGAAAACGGCGACAAATTCTCTACGAAGTGATGTGCATTTGTTTACCTCTACGATGACGTAGTCAAATCCGCGATAGGCAACTGTTTTTTTTTTAAATTACATAGTATACATTTTTTTGTTGATTCAGATAGAGAATTTAATTCTGAATCCGACCATGTATTAAAAAAGTATGCATACATTAGAAATTTTTCGAGAAAAATCAGTTCAAAGTTTATTCAAATCATAGCATACAATCTATTTAACATAACAAAAAACGATCAAATCTTAAAAATTAAACTATAACTATCAATGGAAAGGTATTAAAAACTAATTTTTAATAAAAATAAAACAAATAATAACGGTCGACATAAACAATTGGACTTTAATGTATTCAAAGTGACCGCCACTGCTTGAATACATTAAAGTCTAATTTTTTATGTCGACGTTTATTATTTGTTTTATTTTTATTAAAAATTAATTTTTAATACCCTTCCATTGATAGTTATAGTATAATTTTGTGAATGAAAATATTCAGTTTTTATGATTTCAATAAAACCAATTTCGGGAGGAGTCCGGGCCCCCTGAACCCTCTTTGCCGACGTCACTGCTTTTAAGATTTTTTTTTGTGATAAATTTGTGACCCAATTTGTTAGTATTTCAAATAAATATAATAAAATCAATTTGGCTTTCATAAAACAACACATTTTGCGTCGGATTTGTGTAACTTTTATAAAGGTATCGAACTAAAACCAAATTAAAATTTTCAAGATGTTGTAGCCATTAAAAATTAAAAAATGTATCAAAAATATAAAATTGCATCGCTTAAAATTGTTGCTGGTCAATTAACATTGAATTCTGATTCTGATCATGTTTTTTTTTAACGCCAACATAAGGTGAAACTCAAGTTGTAAGCAGTATGAAAGAAAATTTGTTACATGATAACTAGGAAAAACTTTCGGAAAAATTATAAGTTAGAAAATCGTTTGCGACATTTTAAAATAAGTACTTTTTGAGTCGAATCTATTTTTCATTTATATAAAATAATAAATAAAAGATTGCTTTTACGGCCATAATATCCAATGCCGTTTATTCAAAGAATTTCAATGTAAACATTCTCAAAGGAAATACGAATGCAAAAATATTCTACATTATTTTGTAATCACCTTTAACCTTTATGCCTGCGTTGCTAACGTACATAAAAGTACCTGAAATGTGTTGAAGGTATTATGAAGTACCTATTTCGTTATATTCATTTTAGTTTTGAAAACTTTAATGTAACTTAACTGGTTAATATGTAACATTTTATTTAAAAAAACATCATTATTAAATCTAATATCGATTTATACAGCGTGTTCTAAATTAGAGGCTCATCTCTTAATTTATTAACACTAGGTAGATACCACAATTTTTTCAACATCTTAAATCTAAGTTATAGTGGTTAAAGTTGTTGACAAAAAAGTTGTAAATATTTTCATGAAGTATAAATTGGTGATATTCTTTGGTTACTGCGATAAATGCAAAATTTGCATTCTTTTAGATGGAACGCATAGTTTGTTAGTTTTGACATTAAAAAAAGATTATTTTATGTTTATTTAATAATGTTTTTTATGCAGAGTCTATTATTTATAATCAATTAAGTGTAAAAATTTACAAATCTTTGTTAGGCTATGGAAACAACGAAACAATACATTAACAATATAGTATAATATATTACATAACAAGAGCTGCGTAAGAAGCATATTACGCACGAGTGCGTAATTGCTTTACAACTCGTGTTTTGTATCATACTTTTTCTACGATCACAATACATACGATTTTATCGGTTTTTTGGCAAAAAGTAAACATATACGTACGCTGTTAACTGTCAAGTTTGACGTAAATCTACTTTGACATTTCTAGAAAAGTGTGCTTTTTGCTTACCGTGCATAAGGACTCACTTACTATGCATGCAGGATGGTTTTGACGTGAGCCTACTTTGTTAATATCTAAAAAAAAACTGTGCTTTTTGCTTACTGTGCGTAAAGACCCACTTAATATGCATGCAGGGTGTACACTGTACAGTAATATCTAGTCATTTGCAATAGTGTCATCGTGTTGAGTTGTAAAAACTTTGATTTTTATGGCTGGATTGTGCTCAATAGATGCAGTGAGAAACTCATATCTAACACATTTGTTTAAATTTTAGCGGAGCAGGGTTGTATGGAAGAATTCGAAAACACCGCATCGTTTAGCAGGCGTTACCAAGCCGCCCAAGATTGTATGTGTGACAGCGAGCATATGTTTGATTGTCCAAATCTATCAGACGCGGCACCAGATGAGGAGGCAATAGACGCCATCAATGATCTCGAATTCAATAGATTCTTACAACACGCTATGCAGGTTTGTACCTGTTTACATGTAAGAACGAAATAAAATAGCTGAATAACGTTTTAGGTTGATCCAAGTTTGCAGCACAAAAGTTTAGTTGCTAAAAAGTTTTTTATTGAAAAGGTTTGTATTTAAAATGAAATGCTAGTTACGTTTTTATCGGTATAAAATGAGTGTATCAAGTAACGGAAACAAAATATACGAATTACGTTTAAGGACCGCTAAAAAATCTGTTCAGTTTCGGTTCGCAGTTAGCAATATTTGACCGGTTCCGGTTTTATTCCAATGCGACGCAATTGAAACGGTTCGATAGATCGACCGGTTCGGTTTAAGTAAAAATAATTTACATATATAAGTTTTTCAAACAAAGAATTTTTCTAGGACATGTTTTTCAGAATTTTTAATTATTAAGTTTTGAACATTTATATTAAAATCAATTTCAAAATAATTAGGTGTTTTTTCTATGTTGAACAGAGTGACTTATACAGGATGTCCCAAATTTGGGATTAAACATGGGAATGTTGCTTATCTTAAGAGCTACGAATTTCATTTAATTAGGACTATTTGCTATTTCGTTTATTTGATAATGGTCTACAAAATCTAATGAGGGCACAGGGCAACCTATATAGAAGAAAAATTAAGGTCAAGAAAGTGTTTTTTGTTGTGACATGTTTCTAAAAAACAAAAAGAAAGGATGAATAAACGAAAATAATGTTTTTCAGTTTTATCTAACCCAACTGTTGAGCTAAGAGAGCTTGATATTTCATTGGAGAATTAAATTCAGCAGCAAATCATACAACCTTGTCCCGATATAAGCGACTTTGTAGCTCTTAAAATAAACAAATTGTTAAGCCTTGAATGTGGAATCTTGAATGTATATAGTTAAAAACGTTATAGTATTTCTTTTTGCAAAAAAAATATTAAAAAAACCCAAATGCGTTATTTTAAAAACTTATTATTAGAGTCGTTTATCAAGGAGAAAAAAAACGACAACGGTATTAGCCAATAAGTTATAACAGTTTTGTACTTGAATTGGCATTGTAAACGTTGATACACACTTTACATTTAATTTACCTTGCTTTGCAATTTCATTCAATATCCGCAAATATTTCTTTCTAGCGATTTTAATACTTTTGTGCACACTTGTCGTTCAGTCGCTCATCCCTTGCTTTCAATATCGAATTAGAGCAACACAGAATTGGATGTGACAGGTCTGCCAGCTCTTTACATAATGTACAGTATTCCCCCTCAACATATCTTTCATTAACATATTCTGTGTTTTCTCTTTAATCCTTGTTGTTTTTCATTCAAAATCATGGCACATAGACCTAAATTTTCTGTAAGCTACATTTCTGTCACTTTGATGTAGTGAGGACAAACGTAAAATATGCTTCCTAGCCAAAACTTTATTTCTACATCTTTGTTGTAACGTAATTATACTATTTCCTTTTCAATTTCATTTGAAAATATGAATGGAGGGCATTTCTTATGAGAAATTAATATGTTTATCAATATACAAGGTACTTTGAATAAAATGATTTATTATATTTTCACTGGCGGTTACAAAACCTCTTGCAACTTAAGAAATAGCAACACCTTCAAGTAGTGGCGTAGCGATGGGGGGGACGGTCCGGCACTTTTTTTGGGGCCGTAGTTTTAGACTATCCAAAAATTAAATTCTCTGGGGTAATGAAGGATCAGTAGAGATAATAATCAGTACCGGCACTAGCGCTATTAAATTCATAAAAATGCATTAAAAAAAGGAATCCTCATCGAAGTTAGAGGATAAAACGGGCTAGTCGACCTCTGGCTACACCAAAAACCTTGCCCCCTTACAACGACAGAAATTCCAAGTAATCAAATTTTTGATAGGGATTCAATAAGATTATGAAACGTTGCATTGATTTTAGGCATAAAATTCCATAAAGTTTTAAATTCTATTGTAACAGATTTTTGATTTGGTTTGAGATATAAACTCCTTTCTATATTGACCAATCGTCGCATAGCAATAACATTCGTTTAACTATTTGTAAATGGAGATGTACAAAAGTTTCGAACAGTGGTAAGAGAACTTTCAAATCATAGGGCACCAGAAACAGACTGACGATTTTTCATTACTTGTATATAAATATAAATACAATAATAATTTTGGGAGGTTTTTAAGTACATGATAAAAATATTGGTCGTACGCGACTGGTCTAAGTGTGTAATAATTAATGCAATTTGACAGGTATATGATAGTTATTTATGTATCAAGGCCAAATAGTGTGACTACGTCTCGGCCAGCAAACCAGACGCGGCCGAAAAAGTACGTTTTGGCCGAGGTGCATATTACATTTTTTGTGCGATCGAATTAAAAACAATTTAAATTTTTAGTAATTTTCAAAATTATAGGTTAGAAACTACGTGACATTCTGTCACTGACAGATGATGGCGTATGTACTGCATTACCGGTCCTCTCCTTAGCAACAGCCGTAAAAGTTACTTTTTCGGCCGTTGCTAAGGGTAACGGCCTGAAAAGTAACTTTTACGGCCGGTAATGCAGTACTTTATGGTTGTTAACGCGTCCGTCAAACAGCTGTTTCTAGTACGATCGCACAAAAAATCCTTTTTCATTAATTTATATTACCTATATTTGGGGTCGTGTCTAGGCAAGACGAAGTACTTTTGAAGAAATTTATAGTAATGTACTCTTTTTTGTTCATGAGCACTTTTGAGCTATTCGAACAAGAAACAAAAAGATAAATTTATAGCCTAAACTGACGTTTTTCCGTTTTTTTTTACATTAAATTTTGGGCTGAAATTTGGTGTTACTTTTTTAGAATTTATGTGAATTTTATGTTTATATATTATTACTTTGTTGTAATTTTGCTAAATATATTATGTATGTGTTTCTTTACCTAAATGGAAACCATGTGAAAGTTTTAACCCTTATTAAAAATAATTTCGTGGGGGTGGGGGCGATCTGATTAAACAAAAAATAAAAATCAAAAAAGGTTCTGACGTAAAACAGTAATTTTGGATGATGGTAAAGTACTCTACAGTATCTAACTTTGCATTAAAACACTGAACATCTAAAATTTAAAAAAATCGCCTGCGCAGCATTTCATCTCCTCTCTACTTTATTGTGCTGATTTCTGCTTGCTTTTGGAAAATCAAGAGTTAGCAACCCCTATTTAAAGGGGCGATAATTTGAGGGACCGCCCAGGGCAGCACAAATTCTAGCTACGCCACTGCTTTCAAGAAGGTTGTGTAAAAACGATCCTAATGGCACTCTGTTATTGAACATAAAGCTTAAAGACAACTGATATAAACAATAAACGATTCAGTAATGTAGACAGTTAGTGAAAAGAAGTGAAAATGAATTACTATAAAGCAATCTTTTTTTCAGAGCACAGGCTCGAATCCTTTCTTAACCGGTGAGCGGTTACCGGTTGCGGCGAAGAAAGGAAATCAAGTAATTTTTTAAACAACAAATGCTGTCGTCAGCTCCAGCTTTTTTAAACAATGAATGAGCTGTAGCTGAAAGCAGACCATGGTGACTTTTCCGGAAACGACACGGCAATGAAAAATGGTCCAAGATTTGGATGAATGTCCCCCTGCTTAGTAAATCCACCTAGTGCAAATGAGTGGTGCACCCTCGTGCAAAATTCGCTTTTAGATCCTATCTAGCAGCTTTATATGTATGTTTAAAGTGTTCCTCAATTACGATAAGTAGACCCCATACTGTTAAAGAAGGATTAAACTATGAGGACTCAACATTTCTCTTAAAAAACATTAAAGGCAGAACATCGCCTGAGTATTTTAAAATAAAATAAACCTGATAAGAAAAAAAAAAACGAGACGACGACCCCTCTAGGAAGTTGAAAAATGTTTTTGATTCTTCTACTTCTTAGAGCTGTGTAGGTTGGTTATAAAACATATCAACCAAAATTTTCACGAATTTAGTCAAATATGGAGGTGTTTTCAAATCGCGTAGTTAGGCCCTATTGATTTTCAGAAGCTAGATCAAAATGACTTGACGAATGTTTGACGCAATCTTACAGTTTCTATCAAATATTCCGACGCAATTTGGCTTGGCTTTACAAAATCATTTCGCGGTTTGGAAAGACCCTAACTTTAATTAGAAGTGATAGTACTTTTGAAGACGATGAAAAAGGTACTGAATCGACAATGACGTCTTCGTATGTATCATTGTTCAGAATAGAAGCGACTTAAGGCCTAGAAATCGCCCGGAATGATTACTAATGATGGTTATTGATTGTAACAATTGTTATTGTTTAATGTTATTCACTTCTTTATTGTGGTTAACAAAGTGTTTATGGTGTTTTAATATTTATAAATATGATGTGAAAATGTGAGATGGTTAACCGTTTCACCCCATTGCTTATAAAATGTATTCATTAATAATTATTAAGAACAGAACATTTGTTGTCGCAACATCCTTGTTCTGTTCCCTTTTCAATTGTCGGTTTGCTGAATATAAAATGTATTCTCTTAATGCACAATTGATTTTTATTTATACCTCAACCCAATATAACAGAAATAGCTTTACTATGTTGAACAAGGAAAGTTGCGTTTTTAACTTAAAGCTGGAACAACAAGCTTGATTAGCACGAGTTATTATATTGGATTACAGGAGTGTAACTACATAATTGTCGAGATATAGGAAAACTGTATGGTCCAGAATTTTGAAACTTAAGAAACGTTCAAAGTAGTTTCGTTCAACATCAATATTTTGAAGACGAATTTTTCAAAACAAAGAATTGAGTCAAAATACACCATTATAGTAGGATGACCGTTCGTCTCCGATTTTTGGGGACAGTCCCTGAAACAAGACTCAAGTACCGGATTATTCTTGTTCCCGATTTTCATAATTTTCCTACACACATTTAAAATAACGAATGTATGGTACTTTCACTGTTTTTAGAACATAACCAAAAATATCAGTGATTTTTTCAACCTCAAAATAATTAGTTGTTTACAACATGCGCTGCTGCAGATACAAGTGCGGCCATGTTCCACACAACTGAAGTGAGTATTTATTCTCGCGACATTTAAATATATCATTACGTGTAAACACCTAATGCCGTGACAGCGAATGATAAGCACTGTCCATGTATGTTCTGTGACTGTCCATAGATAAAGAACATGCACTGTCTTGGCATTAAATGTCACGACGTCAGTGTCACCATGTGAACGAGGCTTTACAGCTGCGGATCCAATACCAAAGACAGATTCCATCCAGAACTGGGCTTAGAGGTAATTTCACCTGAGGCAGGAGGGTAAATTTGCGCCCCCGTGTATAGAGTTTTTTTAATTTCTCATAAGTATTAAATTAAAATAAATAAATGATTTTGAGAAAAAAAAAATTAATTATTAAACAAAAAATCACAGCACGCAGTAATAGTATAATAGTAATAGGAACATAAAATTGCACATATTAAAAATTAAACTATACCAACCTTAACAAAAGAAAAACAAAATGAGATAGTTTTAAATATTACAAATTTTTCAGTGATTTAATTTAAAAATTGAGACAAAATAATATCAATAATACCTTAGGTAAAACAAAATGTAAGATAATAATTACAATGAATAAATAATTAAATAAATGCCCAATATAAAATCTTTTTTTACAGTTTTACTTTTCTTGCTATTAGTGAAGCAAATTTATCAATTATTTTATCAAAACTGATTTGTTTTGTAAATTCCTGTTCGAGTATTAAAAATGCCATGTTTGACAATTTTTCCTGAGTAAGAGACGATCTTAAATATGTTTTGATAATTTTTAGTTTACTAAAGCATCTTTCACTAGAAGCTACAGTAACAGGTAGTGTTAGGAATATTCTCAATGAAATTTCTCAATTTGGATAGTACTGAACTAAACCATATTCATAAATCATGAATCGTTTTTACAAGATCTTAACTTGTAGCTGTTTTAAGGTCTGGAATTAACGTCATTGTCTGATTTTTAAAACTGATTAGGGATTTCTGATAAGAATTCTACAGAATTTATATCGTTTGGATATTTAAAGCTGCTTTTATTAAATTTTCCTTATCCATTGACTTTAATTTTTCACCTGTTAAAAATTCGAAATCAGGCGAAATCCCATACAGCTTCTCATATTCCCATCCTTTCATTTCTTATTTTGCAATTTATTAATTTTCATTTATTATCAATTTGGCGCCCTTTCCCATTGTTCATTTGAGGCAAGTGCCTCTTCAGACCCTTGTCCCGGCCCTGACGCCATCATCTGATAATTACATTGGTTATTATTTTTCGACAAACGTACAGATTTTCTTATTCTTATTTAAGCAACTGATGAAGAGACGATAGTTTTAAAACTGGTATTGCATTTCAATGAAAGATCCTTCCAGGATATGATAAGTGGTTTTAATTAAGCTCATTTAGATTTTTGATACGTTTCATTTAAAATAATAATAAATTTGAGCTGAAAATAAATATTAAACTATTAAAAATAGTGTTGTAAACCTTAGTTTATATTTTCTGGCAATGAAAATACCTAAAGAAGCACCCCTCAATTAAAAATCCTAATAATATCGTCTTTTTATTATCATTGGACACAATTTTTTTCAATATAACAGCAGTAAAACTGGGTTTAGTGAAAATTGCTCGAATGCAATTGCTCGAAAAATTGTTCCTCAAATGAAAAGTTTCTCGAAAGCCTAGTGGCTCAAATAACAATATCTCGAACAGAAAATTGCCCGAAGTAATGAAATAAGTTACTTAAAAAAAAAAAATTAAATTTATATAAATACAAAATAATTAAATGTACTAGAAAAGTTGTCTACATTTGTTTAAAAATTTATGACACAAACTTACCTTTTTTTAAATTGAAGCTATAGCTGGCTATGATCTATTTAAATTCCTTAAGTTTTTAAAAATTCCAATCACCTAAGGGTTGATGTAGTTATTTTCAATAATGTTTTTTTTTTTAAGATAAACATAGTAAGCTGTGAAAAAGAAACAAAGTGTAAAACCTTTTAAAACTCAAGTTGCGAAAGTGTTTGTTGTTGAGATAAATACTATAAATATTTGAAAATATTACATGCTACACTATTTTTATATTAATTGTTTATAACTTCGTTATGAAGTTGGCACAAAATTTTATTTTTACGGCAAAAAATAGCACAAAATTAGCAAAAAATTATGGCATAAACAAATTTTCATTCGGAGGAAGTGGTGCTTACGCGTCACCTTGGCAGCACCGGGTGAAAATTGTTTATAACTCCGTTATGGAGTTGGCACAAAATTTTATTTTTACGGCAAAAAATAGCACAAAATTAGCAAAAAATTATGGCATAATAAATTTTCATTCGGAGGAAGTGGTGCTTACGCGTCACCTTGGCAGCACCGGGTTAAAATTGTTTATAACTTCGTTATGGAGTTGGCACAAAATTTTATTTTTACGGCAAAAAATAGCACAAAATTAGCAAAAAATTATGGCATAAACAAATTTTCATTCAGAGAAAGTGGTGCTTATGCGTCACTTTGGCAACCTCGAGTGAAAATTGTTTATAACTTTTTTCTGGAGTTGGCACAAAATTTTATTTTTACGGCAAAAAATAGCACAAAATTAGCAAAAAATTATGGCATAAATTTTATTATGATTGAAGAAAGTGGTGCTGCCAAGGTGACGGACCTTACATAACTGCTGATTCCGACTATTGTATTGTTGTTATCTTATGTGAACTGAACTGAAGTTTAAGTAAATTATTTCATTATTTCGAACAATTTTCTTTTCAAGAAATTGTTATTCGAGCAACTAAGCTTTTGAGGAACAATTTTTCGAGCAATTTTCCGCAACCCGTAAAACTATATTACATTGCAATGGATATGTTTATGTTGCTGCATAAATTCGAAAAAATAATCGATTTTTTTAAGCAACTGAGCACTAAATTTATAATTTACAAGTATCCTGATTTAAAATAAATAACTATAACAACCGTGCATTTGAACAATTAATTTCGTAACGTTGAAAATTCACAATCTTAAAGTAAAATTGTATTTGACCACCGAAATAAATTGTTTAAAATTTTATGGCGCCCTCTAGTTGAACTGTATCAAATTGTGCATTTTTAAATATAGATCATCAATAAAACAATAACACAAAACATGCTTAATGGTTTTAAAAAAAAATATTAAAAAAAAACAATTGAAAGAGAACAGTTTCGTATTGGTATGCGGAAACAAAACATTAGGTATTGTTGTAAATTATTTTAGGTTAAGTATTAAAAAATCTCAAGCAACGTTTGTTCAATTTATTTTCCGTATAAATTAATAAACTAAATATGAAGGAAAGACCACTAGGTATCTGTGTGTCATTTAAAAAAATAGAAGGGTGAAGCGATTTTAATGTTAATGTATTTATAATCTCAAAATTATTTAAAATTTATCTGCAAAACTAAACACTATATTACCATTAGTAGTAAATACGAAACAACAAAGTTTAGTAGTTTATTATTTCTACTTACACACAAAGAAGAAACTATTTTAAAATTATATGCCTGGTTTATTGCATTTAGTAAGTTACAGTAACTTATTACCTAATATTAAATTTAAAGAAGTCTTGTCGGCTCCGTTTGAAGTGGTACAATTAAATACACTAACCGCGGATCTGACCCGATAAAAGTTATTGCCGTCGTTATTTTTATTTGCTATGGAACGGAGATAAAAGTCCGGATTTGAGTTTTGTTTGACTTTGTTTCTCGTTAAGGTGAAATTGTCCACAAAAACAGCTTCACCGAATTCCTCTTCGGCCAGGTTTGAATCTAATAGCCAAACTGACGGAATACTACCGAAATATCTTTTCAATCTATCAAAAATTTTAAGTCGTTCCAAAAGTCGCTCGTGAGTTTGTTTGTTTAATTTATTGTCAGAAAGAAAAGTTCTAGGAGATGGGGAGTTTCCAAAGGTGGATGGCCAGGAAGCTCTTGCACAAGAAGGAGGTGGAATTGGCAGGAGAGCCCCTTTTGTGATGGTGTAGGGTTCGTCTATGACTTCGCTAAACTTAGTTGAAGAAGACGAAGAACGAGCGAGTAGTTCCTCCAAGCGGGCTATCTGTTTGTCCAAAATTTGTAGTTCCGTCCGATAGACTTTATTCTGAATTTCCATACGGTACATCAGCTCACGTGGATCGTCCATCATAAATCTTCTGGTGTTGCATTCGATTTTTAAACCTACGCTTTGGACGATCGGATCTTCAGTTTCAACTTTGCCAAGTATTGCACGCAATTTTGGTAAAAACAGCAGCAAAAGTGTGACAGTATTTGAAATTAGAATACTACAAGTTGTAGCTAAGTAGCTGGCTGTTGTATAATCGTATAAAAAATTTGATAAAAGCACAACAATGGCGCTGAATACGACGCTGTAGACACAAACGCCGATGTATTGTGAGTCGTTGAGGGCTTGGATTTTAATTCGGCGGGTTTCCCAAGCCATATAAACGCCCATAATTAAAAGGAACCCTTTGTAACCATACATCGCAACAAACCAGCCATTTGAGTTTTCTGAACGACAAACTTCCACCTAGTTTGGAATAATGTTACGTTTTAAATACTTAAAATATGCCAACAGGCAGGGGCGTACGCAAGGGGGGATTCGGGGGATAAATCCCCCCTGAAAATATGGAGACTAAAATTATAATTACCACATTTCAAAATTGCGTCACAGACTGCTTTTCCATTCATATAAAGTATATTATGTTTGTAATTTCACTTATAAATGTTATTTTTGGGTACGTTTGACCTTGAAAATTATAAAAAAATTGCCTATGGCGCTGTTGCCTGGGGGGCTGGCGCCCCCTGAACCCCCGCAACTTTCTCTTACAATTTACTTTTTGTGTCTAGCCCCCTAGTTCATTTTCTAATTGCACCATTACCGTGCCCGCGTGCCCCGTTTGAAATCAGACAGTATTAATTTTGCAAATTGAAACAATATCCCCCTGCAATATTTTTCTGCATACGCCACTGCCAACAGGTACAGTAATACCCCGATTAGCACTTATGGTGAGCACTGAGCATGCATCTTGAAAAACAATTTTACAAAACAATGTACGCCATGAAAAACAATAAAACAGTTACAATTTATTGTTACTAACGTTGCTAGTACTCATAGGTAAGAATTGAAAGTATCTTACCGTTAGCTACTTTTAATATTATAATGATTAAGTGTCTTAGCGCTCTGCAAGGAACGTATTATGAGCGCTAAGCGGAGTATTAATGTTCTTAACTATGGTGATTTCATTTTCGAGTTGATATCTAGGGTGCACAAGATTTTTTTAAAGGTAATAAAAGCTTGTGGAATTGTTTTATTAAAGATGAAGCTTTATTTTATTTTATAGATCCTGTACCCAGGTAACTCGAAAATAAAACCAACTTGTATATCACCATAAGAATTATACATCATACATCATTTATTTTTATCAGGTTGGTGCATATGAAATATCGGATTTAGTACGAAAAACTTGAAACACTGTAATTTATGACATTTTTTTAAAAGTTCAAAATAGGCTTCAGCTGCATTAATACATCTCTGCCAACGATCTAAAAGGGTGTAAATGCCATTTTTGAAAAAATCGGAATTCTTAGAATCAATGAAATCATTAATAACAATTTTAATCTTTTCCTCGTTGTTAAAAATTTTGCCCGAAATGAAGTGGCCCAGATGTTTGAAAAAGTAGTAATCTGTTGGAGATAAGTCAGGTGAATATGGCGGATGCTAAAGAATTTCATATTCAAATTAATTAGGTTTCATAACTGTTGTTTGGGGCCTTGCATTATCATGTGACGGAATAGGTCCCTGGTAATTCATGAGTGCCGGACGCTGTTTCTTCTATTTTTAATGTATGTCTTGGATATAGGCAGTATGTATCCGCTGGAATGTAATGAATATCGGATAACCCCGCGAATACCCCCAAAAATGTTATCAAAAGCTTGCTTGCATGTATTGAGTGTTTTGGAGAATGTCGGCAGTCGGCACATTTATCCAGTTTCTTGATTTGACTTATGCACCTATAGCATGAAGATGTCGTAAAACAGTATTAGTATGGTTAACACTTAACCTTTCTGCAAATTCACCGGAAGTCTGAGACGGATCTTCTTCAATCAAGGTCTTCAAAACATTGTTTTTAACAACTGACATTTCATTTGCAGCAACCTATTATTATAAATTATAAGCAATTTGTTTTTTGATGAAGGAAGAAATTATATAAACTTGTGATCTTACTGAAAATGTACAGGTTTTTCTAAACATAAAACATACCTGGGGTTGATAAACGACTCCACGATCTTTAGCGTTGATTTGAACTGGAAGGTTTCGAAGTTCGCGTCGCATTGGATCTATCACATACCACAAACTAACCATCAGGGCATCGATCAACAAAAGGGCGAAAATAAGGACAATTAACTGCTTGTCCTTGAGTAATTTATCTTTAACTAAACTTGTCCTACTATAGGTAAATATTCTATGTACTCTGTACGTTTTTGCGAAAATCGATCCAAATGTTAGCGAAAATCCAGCTGATAATGTGAAAATTCTTATCTAGACCCAAAATAAAAAGGAAAATTAAAAATTTTAAAAATCATTTTTGACGTCCTTACCGTGCACAAACGAGAAAAATCGTCGTTGGATAGTTTTACAGCATAGTCAAGTCCTAAAAGTATTACTGATCCGTAAACAATGATACACCCCAAGAAAGCAATAGTGTTGAGACGTGGACTAGACAGTTTGATTACTTTTAATCGTCTAAAGTGCAGATTAAAATACAAAAAAATTAAAGAGACGGTGATTCCAATAAGACAAATCGAACATATCGTATAAAACGCCAATTTTGATAGAGTGACTGATCGAAATTTGAGTATTCTTTGTGCGATCGGTATTTGGTTCTCTTTCCATCTAATTTCCATGCACGATTCACAATAAAAGTTTAGATAATCGTCATTAGGATAGTAAATGGCAGTGTTTTCCATTTGTCCATCTGGAAATAGTTGTGAGTGCATTGCTTGTAAATCGGTATGATGATAAATCTACCTTGTATTTGTTTTATTACGGAATTTCCAACCCTATCTGCACCATTGAACGTTACAGGACCCTAAAAAATTCAGAAATGTAATAAATTTACCTCTCAAATACTGCAGCACGTACTGAGATCCCCAAAAAATGTATTTGTTCCATCTCGAGTGCAAACATTTTCGTTAAGTACGAACTTTTATAAGAAAAATTTGCTAAGGATATTTGGGGATGAATTTCAAGAATTTCACGCAGCACTAAAGCCATCGTCCAAATTGCGTCATAAGTTTGTGGGGCGTATTTTGACGAACTTAAACCAAATTTGCCGAGTTCATTTTCAAAACCTTCGTTATTCTGCTAAAATAGTCAGAAATAATTGGATTTTTTGCCAATTATGACAGTGATTACCAATCCGGACAGAGAAGATTCGTTAGAGTTAAGCAGATTGTAGTCCGATACCAGAATTAATCCTTCAACGGCATTATGTAATTGGTTGGGGGCACATTCGGTGCTGTTCTGCCACCAAATTGTGTCTTGATCTTGTAAAATCCATACATAATCTTTACCATACATTTGCATCTCATAAGCCTAAATAAAATTAAAAATGTTTTTGTATACGTTATGCAGAATCAGGGAGTGAACTTGCTCAGTTCGTGAAATAGGCATTTTTTTGGTCAAATTCATGAAGTAGGGAGAGCGTTTGCAGAGTTCGTGAAATAAGCAATACGTGAAATCGGCACTTGCAAAATTCGCGAAATAGGCAAGGCATTAAAAAAAAAAACACTTTCCAACTTTTAACTTGACCCCCATTGAACTAGTCACTAATAAAAGTTGAGGTTAAAGGTTAGTTAACGGTTTTTTTAAATGCAGAATTATACATTTAGCCGCTATTAGCAAGTGTATATATTTACTAGTAAAGTTGTTTCGTAGGTTTTCGCGGCCTTAATTTCAGAAGTAGGTTCTCGGGTGTAGCACCGTGTGCGTTGTCTATCGATGAGGCCCTGATTCGGGCTTTGTCGAAGGCGACGTTTCGGCATACTCCCTGATGCCATGTTCAGGCCTTCAGTGGTTGGGCTACCGGTAAGTGTATACATTTACGCTTTTACCACTATCTTAATTACAATCTATCTATTTTGCAATCAAGTATTTCACCAATTAGGCATAGTGTTGCTTATTTCACGAAGTTAGCAAAAAATTACCTATTTCATGAACTGAGCAAGTTCTCTGATTGGGCGTGACATGTACCTACAAAAGTTTATTAAATTTAATTACCTGACAAAAAACCTGTGGAGCTATTCTGTGTGAAAAACTTCCTATTATTATTCTTACGTCTAGTTCCTGAAATCATACAATAGTTTTAGAGAATTTTCTGAGTTTATTTACGAAGAGTAAATATCAAGTTATACAGGCTGTACCAAATTCGAATGTTTTACGAGGTATCTCGGTTACCGTAATAGTAAGCGAAAATCTGATATCGGTCTCATGGCTATATTTTTGAGAGAAGAACGACTGTGTAATCAGATTTTTCATATTGCTTTCGACTTTGGCACTAAAGATGAAATTTCATAATTTTTGAAAATTTGTTACTTCTGTATTTATTAAAATAGAACAAAATGTTACATAGGTTTTCTATTAACATTTCAATGCTTAATATAAAAACAGATTTTTTTTTTTGTGACCTTGACTTCTGAGATATTAAGTAAACTTTTATTTTTTTAAATGGAAACCCTAGTTGGCTATGACTTCATATGAAAAAGCGTTTTTTAACTTTTCAAAAATATATACTTTTTTATGTGTTGCAAAAAATAACCGAGATACTGCTAATTTTGTGAAAATTTGCTATCAAAGTTTGCCATGATTTCGTAAACAAGCGATGTTTGCAATTAATAAACAAGTAAACGTCATATCCAAATAAATTTTTAAATTTCTAAATTTTTAAGCAAATCCGTGTGTTTTTTTGCATGTTATAACTGTTCATTATGGTATTGTGAACATGGCTGAATTTGATCACTGAAAAGTTTAATATGTTACATTTAAGTGTTAAAAACGTAGCGGCTTACTGCAGAATTCGCTTCGAAATGACATTTAGTTGTTTTTTAATTGCGAACATCACAAATCATGTAAATCATAGTAAAATTTTCTCAAAATAAGCCATATCTCGTTTATTTTTTGCAACACCTATAAAGGGTGTCCCAATTATACACGCCAAAAAGTAGGTGCATATTACAGAGTGAAAATGATGACCATTTGTCAAATATTTTGTTATCCGAAAATGCTTCCTTTCAAAGTTAGAGACCTCCAAAGGCAAGAAAAAAAATCAAAAAATCGAATACGTCCTAGCCGTTTAAGCTAGAGCTATCAAACTTGGCCGAAATGTTTAGGTGTTTCCCATTGATTTTGTGGGATAATTAGAAGGAAAACACGTAATTGGAAGTATGATTTATAGCCCGTAAAAAATATTAATAAAAGGAAAATTTTATTACCTGATGATTTTCACCGAAAAATTAAGTAGTTTTCGTGCTACTGTGAATTTTCTCTGATTTAACGAAATACCTATCTCTTACCGTTTAAGAAATCCCAAGCATTCATTGCTCGTTTATCTGTAGGTAATCTAGCATTCTATGTGTATATTTGGGTTTATTAAATTTTCACTTATTGGAAAATTTATAGATAATTCTCTTTTGATACTTTATATCTGTTTAAACAGTGCAAATACGAACAATGCATTCAATATTTAAACTTACTTTTAAGACGTTCAACTGTTCTTTTAAATTATCCAATGAGAACGTTATAGTAGATGCACACGAAATGTTTGCATTTTCCAGTTCGTTAACAAAATTGTGAAGCGACAGCAAATACGTCTCTTCACTTTGACAAAAACTGGCGACGATTCCCCATCCGAAATATTTAATGAAGGAAATCTTAGCGGCATTGTGAGAAGAATCTGGTGCTACTGTGCGGAAAAATAGAGGAAATTTATTTCTGTCGCTTAGTGCAGGAGAGGTTGAACCGAAAGAAACCTTAAATGGATTAATAAAAGTAGAAACATTTAAAAATAAATAAGTGTGGACACCAAATGACTTTCGCCATAACTATATTGTGTGTGTCTTCGTATGTGTTTGTGTATTTGTGGGTACAAAAAGTTTAAAATGCCAATCCAGGCATTCTAATTCATTCATTTTTGTAAATGACGTAGGATTAAAGATTTTCAAAAATTGTTGAAGCCGCATTTGAAAAAAATATTGAAAATTTTGAAATGTAACCATTTTCGCAATATTATATGTTACTAAAAAAAGTTATTTAGGTTTTTTATAGACCCTAACATAGACTACAATCCTACATAAACGAATATTATTATCTATTATCGTTTTTATGTAATTTGGAATTAACGTTATAGCTGTGCGAGTGTACAGGATGGACCAAATTCGAATGTTTTACGGACTATCTCGGTTACCGTGATAGTTAGCGAAAATCTGATATCGGTCTCCTGAGCAATTTTTTTGAGAAAAAAACGTCTATGTAATCAGATTTTTTATATCGCTTTCCATTAAGGCGCTACAGACAAAAAATGTTTCATCATTTTTAAAAATTTACTTTAACTTCTTTATTTATTTAGGTATATGGAGCAAAATATTAGAAAGGATTTTTCTATAGATTTTTGTGCTAAATTTTAAAACAAATTTAACTTTTTTTGCGTCTTGACTTTCGAAATATGAAGTAAACTTATATTTTTTTAAATAGAAACCGTAGTTGGTCATGACTTTATGTGAAAAAGATTTTTTTTACTTTTTCAAAAATATAAAGTTTTGTATATTTGTTGCAAAAAACAACCGTGATGTGGCAAATTTTCTTATCAAAGTTTGCCATGACATTTTAAGTGATAAAAACGTAGCGGCTGCTGCAGAATTTACTTGGAAATGACCTTTAGTTGTTTAGTAATTGCAAACATCACTTGTTTACGAAATCATGGCAAAGTTTGATAAGGAAATTTTTACCAAATTAGCCATATCTCGGTTATTACTTGCAACACATACAGTGTGACCCATTTTAAAGCGGATCGCCCCTATAAAAAATTTATTTATGGTCCGATTTTCATGAATTTTTTTTAAACAATAAAACAACAAAAACTGTATTTTGGCATCCTATTTTAAAATTCAGTTTACACTCAAATAGCCCACTATGATTTTTTTTCGAAGTCAAAATTGACAAAATTGGTTTTGCGATTTTTTCATCTAAAATCTGACTACACCACTGGATTCAAGGTGCCCTTAAATAGGTTTGTACCAAATTTAATAAAAAAAGTATTATTTTTTCTTGGTTTTTTTAAAAAAAAATTTCTTGTAAATTTAATTTTTCACCCATCGAAAATTCAAAGTTGCGATTTTAATACTGATACGAATAAATTGTTGCTTATTTAATACATATTCTTTTATGCAAACTCTTAACTTTAATTTTTTACATGGCATAGAACACTGCGTTGCCAATTTCATCACAAATTAATATTGAATTAATAATTAATCCCTAAATAATAAACACTTTTTCATGAAATTTGGTACAAACTTATTTGAGGGCATCCTGAATCCAGTGGTGTAGTCAGATTTTAAATAAAAAATCGCTAAACAAATTTCGCCAATTTTGACATCGAAAAAAAACCATAGTAGACTTTGTGAGTGCAAACTGAATTTTTAAAGAGGGTGCCAAAGTACATTTTTTGATGCTTTATCATTAAAAAAAAATCATGAAAATCGGATCATAAATAAACTTTTTATATTTTTGAAAAGCTTAAAAAATGCTCTTTCACATAAAGTCATGACCAACTGGGGTTTCTATTTAAAAAAATGTAAATTTACTTCATGTCTCGAAACGCAAGCAAAAAAAAAATTAAATTTGTTTTTAAATTAAGCATAAAAAACTGTCACAACATTTTGTTCTATTTATTTGAACAAATAAAGAAGTTATTGTAGATTTTCAAACCTAATGAATTTTCATTTATCGTCTGTAGTGCCGAAATGGAAAGCAATATAAAAATTCTGATTACATAGACGTTTTTTTCCCAAAAAATAGCCCAAGAGACCGATTTTCGCCAACTATTAGGGTAACCAAGGTACCCCATAAAACATTCGAATTTGGTATATTAGTAATTATTTGAAAAATTAAATCAATTCATGCACCTTATAGTATACTCCCAAAGGCTTTATCGATAATTAATTTCAAAAATGTACAATTTTATCGTCTGGCACATGCACACACAAATAAAAATGGATCGGAAAATTTTGCGGAGATGTTGTAATATTTTGTGTTATTTATATGAATAAACAAACGGTTCACCTGCAAAAGATTCCAATATGGAACAATATTTGCCAGGCTTTCTGTAACGTTGGAACATCCAGTTCCCAGCAGCATTACTATTGTTTTCTTCGAGTAAAGAGCATGGAAAAACCGATCGACTCCTACACCAGGATCGCACTAAAAAATGTTCAAAATAAATGCAAGCTAGGGCTCTCTGAAGTATTATACAAGACCATGAATTAAAATAGACGAGATATCAGGCCGCAATCGCTCTTATTACTTAACCATTAACGAGCTTTGCGACCGAAGCGATTTGTAAGTGATCTTTAATTTTGATGAACTCGCGGTATTCTAAGTGCCTTTGTTAGTGACTTTATAATAGGATCAAGATGGATGATCAACAATGGGAAGTCAGATAAAGACATGCAGAGTATCTCGTGAACGTTATTTCAGTAACGGGTAACATGAGGAGCATTCTTTTAACGAGCTTGTTTTATTATAAACAAATTGTTGGACATGAGTGACTTCTGACAAGTTGGAGTAGGTTCGTTATAACTACAGCTTTTTAATATAAACAAGCTTCATTAAAAATCACGCGTCTTTTTTGCAATAAATATTTCAAGACTACTGATGGAAAGACGAGAGTCTTAAAACTAAAATTGCATTTGGTTTTAAGTGCAAGTGCAAATGGTTTTATTAAGCTTATTCATATTAATCAATAAATTACATAAATAATCCAACAATTTATTAATTAGTATGTTATATGATAAGAAAATAAATCGGAACAAGAAAAAGGAGAAGATTGCCCCGAAGAAGATGAAATACAAAAAGAAATAAGAAAGCTAAAAAATGGCAAAGCTCCGGGAGAGGACGAGATAGAGGCAGAACTGATAAAATATGGAGGACAGCAACTACATACACAAGTATGCTACTTAATTAGGCAAATATGGACGCAAAACAAGATGCCAAAGGACTGGAATACTAGTATAATCATACCACTGCACAAAAAAGGTGGAAAGGAGAACTGTAAAAACTATAGACCCATGGCTTTGCTAAATACCGCCTACAAAATCTTAGCGAAGTTGATAAATAAGAGACTAAAGACACACGCTGAGAAAATACTAGGAGACTACCAAAATGGCTTTAGATCTGGTCGATCCACCATAGATGCTATACACACTTTAGACCAAATACTCCAAAAAATGTGGAAACATAATAAAGAGATACACGTAGCTTTCATAGATTTTAAAACTGCCTTCGACTCGGTTAAAAGAAAAGAATCGCTAAGAGAATTGGAACTATTGGGAATACCGGGGAAACTAATAACACTGCTAGAAATGACCCTTAACAACACAACAGCAAAAGTGAGATTCCAAGGAATAACAACAGAACCCTTCAAAGTAAACAAAGGCGTAAAACAAGGGGACTCACTATCCCCCACCATATTTAATTTAATACTAGAAGGTGCACTACGAAAAGCGAAACTAGATAAAAAAAAACATCATGATCAACCAAATACAAATAATAGCGTATGCTGACGATATAGCAATTATAGGGAATAGAAGAGAAGACCTAATAAGAGCGATAGATCAACTAGACAAAGAAGCAAAAAAACTGGGTCTGGAAATAAATGAAGAAAAAACAAAATATATGAAGATAGGAAAAGAAAATATGCACTTACAGAACGATCTACAAACAAAAGAATACACCTTCGAAGAAGTTAATACTTTCAACTACTTAGGCGTGACAGTGGGACAAGCTGGAAAGAACAGAGCGAAGGAGAGAATTCTGAAGGGAAATCAAGCATACGGTAGAAACAAAACCCTACTAAAGAGCAAAACAATAAGCAAAACAACAAAAATAAAAATTTACAAAACCCTGATAAGACCCGTCATAACATATGCCATGGAAACAGTAGCAATAAATAAGAAAGAGGAGGAAGAATTAAAAATAGTGGAGAGGAAAATAATGAGAGCAATACTAGGACCTAACGTAACAAGAGATGGAGAAGTAAGACTGAGAAGGAACAAAGAAATAGAGGAGGAACTCGGAGGAGAAAACATCACTCGACACATCAAAGTACAGCGACTACGATGGGCAGGACACATCATGCGAAGGAAACCAACCGCAATGCTCAGGAGGGTAACAGAATGGATTCCTATTTGGCCCAGAAACAAGGGAAGACCAAGGAAAAGATGGAGAGACGCCCTGGAGGAAGATGCAAAGGCACTGGGAATAAGGGAATGGAAATTTAAATGCAAAGACAGGAAAGAATGGAAGAAAATAACGGAGGCAGCCAGAACTAATGAGCTTGAAAATTAGAGGAGAGGACTGATCCACCTCATTAAATGGATCTACAACAACGCCTCGGCGTTAGCCATAATCCTTAGGATTATACGGCTCAATGATGATGATGATGTTATATTTAACTATTCATTGAATATTAATATAACAAAGACAAAGGTTATGGTTATAGCGAAAAATTATGAACCAGTTACAATTATGCTAAACCAAAAAAAGATAGGGCAGGTAGCAAATTTTAAATATTTAGGAACAATAATTGCAGAAAATGGTAAATTGGAGGAAGATCTGAATAACAGAATAGCGGCAGCGACGAAATTTCACTACGCCACTAATAAATGTTTGATAAGTAAGAAGGAGATATCAAAAGAAACGCGAGTTTTTAATGCAGTGTACGTACCCATTTTCACGTACAATTCAGAAACTTGGAGTCTAACTCAAAAACAAAAACAAAGAATACAGGTACAGCAAATGAGATTTTTGAGAAGAATAGAGGGATGCAGACTGATCGATAAAATCAGTAACGAAAAAATTCTAAATAACCTAGGAGTAACAGATATCAAGAATAAGATGGAGACGAATCAATTAAGATGGCTTGGACATTTACTACGCAGCCAGAAAGTAGATACGCGAAAATAGGATGGAAAATGCAGATAGAGGGAAAAAGAAATAGATGAAGACCAAGAATAAAATGGGAAAAACAAGTGAGGCAGAGACTAGAAGTAAAAGGAGTCAGCTGGAGAGATGTGCCACAATTAGCTAACGATACGAAGGAGTGGAGAAACATAACACAGAAATAGAAAAGCCTACCTTGACACCGAAAGGTACAAGAGGAACCGATTAAGAAGATATTTAACTAATAATCACTCAACATTTTATTGATGATATTCTTAGTGAATTTTGGAAAAAAATGGCACAGAGTATAAAAAAATTAGAGTGTACCAAATTAAACTTCTTAAAAATTCCGAATAAGGGTTGCCGACAGAGCCGTAGCAATGTTTTTGGCGCCCTTGGCAAATACCTAAAATGGCGCCCTTTTTTTAAGGAATTTTATTTTAAAAAATGTTGTTATTATAAGATTTATAAGTAACAATTTATCATAAAGAAACAAAACATAACTTCAAAATTAAATATTTAATATGTACAGGATGGGCCTGAATTATGTACTTACATCGCCGTAGTTCGGATATATGTAGACGGAGCCACAATTTTTTAAGTAAATATTCATAAGAATGCTGACTATTGTACATAGGCGCATAACCTATGTATGTAACATACGTAAATGATTGATATATAAATGCTCTGCTCATCTGCTGCTAAATTTCATAACATGATTGACTATAAACGGAAAATCGGGGATTTCCAGTGTCAGCTCTTGAATTCATCCATCAGGTTAGCGGGCAGGGCCATTTTTACTATTGGTTTAAAGAAGGCAGGGCAAGAAATTGGTTTTTTAATATAGATTTTGTATTATTTAAAGTAATTTTTATTGAAGAAAGATGTTATAAAAACCGGGTTTTAATTATTTTATTTAAAGGTTGCCGTTTTTTTGCCATTAAAAATAACGGTTTCGGTTAAAAATCACTTTTAGGGACTAAAAATAACCGTTTTTTTTAACCGGTTAAATGCGATTAGTTTACCAGAAGTCATTACTAAACGCTTGTTTGTAAATATATTATAAAATTATAAATAGACAATATCTTTTCATACTTTGCATTTTCAATCTAAATTATGTTAAAAACCGGTTTTTTGAAGAAAAAAAAAACGTTTTTTACCGGTCTTTAAACCGATTTATAACCAAAAACCGTTATAAAAACAGTTTTCGTTTTTGCTTAACCATTAACCAATTTTTTTTTTAAAGGGGAATCACAGTGCACTGACGGGAAATCGCAGATACATATTGGGGCGGTAAGATTTTTAGCAGAGGGCGCTGGATGTTTTTGTTTTTAAGCAGGGTTGATAAAAATCATGATTTTTTTAAAAAAATCAAAAAAATCGATTTATTTGATTTAAATCAGATTTTTTTGATTTAAATCAGATTTTTTAAAATTTAATTCAAATGTACCATATTATCGAATTTAGTGACATATTCACATGCTATTTCTGTTTTGTGCTAATCTATTTAATAACCAAAATATTTAATTCAGTGGTGAATTTTTGTCAAAATGAAAAATTAAATATAATGATTAAGAATTTTGAAAAATCAGTGCTAAATAGTGATTTTTAATTAATTATATACAGGGTGAGTCATTAGTGCGGGATCGGTCGATTTTGGCTAAACGGCTTGACATAAAAAGTTGATTAAAAATTTAAAACGCTATTTCATACAGTTTTTTCTTCCGAACACGATAAAAATATTTTCAAATATACAGGGTGAGTCATGTCTCTGGAACTAATAGCAACTTTTTTATTTCAAATACAACACCCAATTTTTTATTTAATATTTTTGACCGCCTTAATTTTAGCTTTGCATCAATATAAAATACTACAGGTTTTTATACGGCGTTGTAAAAAAAAAATAATTTTCTAAATTTTTCAAGGTTTTAAGTCTCTATTTAAAAAATTCTGCCGAAGTTATTTTGATGTACAGAGTTGTAATTTGGTATGGACATGCAGAAAAAAAATCTCTGTTCGCTCGATATGAAAAAATTTGAATGACACATACAGGGGTGTTTATAAATAGGTGGCAACTTCCATGATTTTCAAAAGCACGTAACTCAATTTTTTCAAATGCAAACCCCTGTATTTATTTATCCAATTCGTCTTTAAGAGAGCTTCATATTTTGTTAAGTATGTCCTATACCCAAAACTCGTAGGTACTTTTCGAGATATTCGACATTTTTCTTCTAATCGTTATTGAAGCAATTAGAGTGCCGTGGAAATCGAAAAAACTGACTGTTCACTTCGCTAACGTCAAAAACTTGTGATATATTTTTTGAATTATTGCATTTCCACAATGAATATTACTTTACAAGAGCAAATTGATATGGTTTAATCACCATTTCGTGTATTTAATTACTAATAGTAATAAAATTTTGTTTTATTATAAATATTATATTGTACTCATATAATCTGTGATTTAAATTGATAATTTTTTTTAAAAAATCATTTGATTTAAATCAATGATTTAAAAAAAAATCACTTGATTTAAATCTGCTCAACCCTGTTTTTAAGGCTAGGGTGCAAAAATGTTTGTGCTTGGCGCCCCTCGCGCCTCGCGCCCTTGGCACTTGCCCCGTTGCCAATGCATTGCTACGGTACTGGTTGCCGACATTGCACCGATGCTGACTAGAAGAAAACAGTTTTTGGGGTGGGGAGGCGCTAAATTTTTATTTAAAAAGTAAAAATTTTATTTTCTAAAATTATATTTTTTTGTCACTTTGTGTACATTTTACCAACGACTTTACATCTCAAGTTAACCCGAAGAAATTTATTGAAAATCCGAAGCTCGAAGAATTATCGCCAAACCCGAACTCTTCAAGTAAAAATGACAGTATTGGCAATACTATTTCGAATTATTTAACTAAAATTATAAAGATTTTATCGCATTATCTATTGACGGAGTAACTGATAATTTAAAAGCAATTCTTGATCTAATTACCGGGTTTTTCCGTAAGAAGGCCCATAGGCTTGTATTTGGTTTTTGCAGTTTTGAGGATCCTTTATTTTCCCCATATAGAAAGAAGCCCATGCGCTTCTATAGGGAAACTGAATTTTTATGCTGATTTAACTATATGTACAGGGTGGCACAGGGAAACGGGAAATTTTGAAGTTACTCTCACAAAGGTAAGAAAAATGAATTTAAAAGTTTTGTTGTTAAAAACAAAAAGTAAATTACATGCCATTAAGTGTTCTAACAAAAAAAAAACAATTTCTAAAATCAATGTCCATTCAAACGTATGCATTCCTGGAAGCGAACGTCAATTGCACGAACGACCATTACACAGCCAAAAGGTTGTAGTTTGGTGTGCCGTTTCAACACGAGGCGTGATTGGCCCTTACTTCTTTGAGGATGAGAGAGGGAATGTAAGGACAGTAACGTCTGAACGATATGTTGATATGCTCAACACTTTTGTAGCAGAATAACTTCAAAACTTTCCCGATCTTCATAATCCTTGGTGTTAGCAAGATGGAGCCACGGCCCATACGGCCAGAGCGTCAATGGCGGTCGTTCGACAGTTCTTTGGTAACCACGTAATTTCACGTTTTGGCGACATTCATTGGCCCCCAATATCACCAGATTTGTCTGTGTGCGATTTTTTCTTGTGGGGCCACCTCAAAAGCAAAGTGTACACCACACGCCCAACGACAATCCTTGAGTTGAAAACGAGGATTCGAGAAGAAATCGCTGCAATTCCCACGGAAGTGTTTCAAAGTGCCATGCGAAATCTCAGCGTTCGCTTCCAGGAATGCATTCGTTTAAATGGCCATCATCATATGGACATTGTCTTTAGAAATTGATTTTGTTTTTGTTAGAAACTTAATGGCATGTAATTTACTTCTTGTTTTCAACAACAAAACTTTTAAATTCATTTTTCTTACCTTTGTGAGAGTAACTTCAAAATTTCCCGTTTCCCTGTGCCACCCTGTATATACAGGGCAGGCCAAAAATGTGGAAACGCGGCTGTAAGGATGTAGGGGAAAGTACCCATGAATGGGACAGTCCTTGGATGGGACATTCTTAATAAACTATAGTTAAACACAAATCTTTATGTACGTGCATAGATGGTAAATCGCTTACCTAATGTACAACCACATTTCGAAGTTCTCATGTTGTATACAACACGATTGTATTACATACATTAGGTACGCGATTTACCATCTATGCACGTACATAAAGATTTGTGTTTAACTATAGTTTATTAAGAATGTCCCATCCAAGGACTGTCCCATTCATGGGTACTTTCCCCTAAATACAAGTTTTATGATAAATGTTTTGTATAAAAAGTGTATGGCAAATTGTTAGCTAGATTTGACGTACTTCAATGTTTTTCGGCCAACCGTGTGTAATTAACAGGCGATTGTGATATTTTTTTAAATTGCAAACTGTTTTTTTCACTGTAATTGAGAGATTTTTTTCTCTTTTCAACCATCTAAAGTTTTCTTAGTGTTATAAAAAAAATTTTTTAAGAAAAATGTTTCAAAATTATGTACTTACCTATTATTTTTCACAAAATCGTTGTATTTGACTAAACAAAACACGATCGCTGAAGTAATTGCTAATTTATAACTTGTTTAATATTTTTCGACAAAACCATTATTTTGTGAGTATTAAATTGAAAATGGACCTTTTATCGAATTGCTTCCGTGAAAGTGTATTCACGGCGTTTCAATTAAATGCTCACAAAATAACGATTTTTAAACGAAAAATAATAAAACACAATTAGTCGAGCTATAAACCGTTAATTACTACACCGATTGTGTTTTTTTTGGCTAACTACGACGATTTTGTGAAAAATAATAAATAAGTTTCACCCAAAGTTTACAGTTTTATTTCCAAATAAAAGCCCAATTGGGCCTCTATATGAAAACATCACATCACGAACGTCAACCAAATTTACAATTTTGTTTCCAAATAAAAGCCCATGGGCTTTTATTTGGAAACGAAAACCTAAATAGAGGCCCAATTGGGCCCACATACAGAAAACCCGCTACGTACTGAAATGGACGAGTCCACCCATATTTCTGAGCTAATTAAATTTTGAATATCTAGCAAAAAATTTAAAATAGAGATTTAAAATCTAAATTATGATCTTTCTGGAATTTTGAAACGATACAATATATTTTTGGCACCCTTGAAAGAGTAACTGCAATTGTATGATGCATTTTCGCGATTTGAGGTGTAAAATATTCGCATCTGTATAAAAATTGCCTTCAAAACCTAATGTAATTTTGTTTTTAGACATAAAAGGTCAGTTGCAAAATAAATTCAAAAAAATTTATACAAAAATTAAACAAATGAGCTTACCTGTGTGTCATTTGTTAATAACTGTAATTGATAACCAGGTAATAACTGAAAGTTATTTACATGGTTTACTGCAAGGGTTGCAGCTGCCATTTCACTTAACCCATCAAGTCTTCTACCCCATTTTGTGCTTAATTCAAACAAACCCAAAATGTAAACATTAAGCGAGCCTTTTTTGTTATCGCCTCTTGTTTTCAAGTATTTTTTGTAATTTCTGTTACGTATTATTTGTGTCGTGTTACTAGCAGATCCTTTACTTGTCTTGTTGTCTGTTAAATATGAGGTGGTGTTAACAAACTCTTCATAATCCATAAAATAATCATCGTTGGTTTCATTTATTTTGGCCAAATTTACTTCAAAATTATGGTATTTGCGTCGAAGTGACAAAAAAGTTGTGATGCAACCAATTGTTAACAAAACGGCGCAGAAATATTTCCGTACAGGATGGAACGGAAACATTTATCACTTTTTCATTCGAGTTTTTTAGCAGTCGCTTTTGATCATGTACTACAAGGATCACGTTAACAACAAGACATTGTAACAGACTTAAAGAAACTGAAGCTTTTGTGAGAAATATGAATATCGGGTAAGTTGGAGAGTTCCGTGAGTGCTACTTCACTGCGCGCATGATTTCTTACAGTTCTAATATCCCCGAACCAAATACCACAATTGGCAACTCAGCTTTTTCATACCTTTTGTGTGCACTATTCATTTTAATTGCCAAGGTACTCGTCCTTAGGATTTGAAACAAAAGAAATATGTCATTTACGTACTTCACTCAAAATTTGAAACGGTAATAACCATGAAAATTCTCACCTGGGAACGAAAATAATTAATAATTTCTTATATCCAGTCAATTTATTTGAACTTGATGCGTTAATAACATTATGTTTGTGAGAAGGGATGTGGAAATAAAAATATTAAATAATGTTAATTTCTTGAACGACTCTTCGAAATAAGTATAAATCTCTACTTAAAAGCACACAAAAACAAAAATAAAAATAAGGGTAGTAGTCTAAACCCGCGTGTCCAACACTTTTCAGAGAGCGAACCGGTGTTTCTTGTAATATTTGTTATGTGGCCCACCCCAGCGGCGTACGCAAGGGGGGATTCGGGGGATAAATCCTCCCCCCGAAAGTTTGAAAAGAACTAAAATTATAACTACCGCATTTCAAAATTGCGCGACAGACTCCTTTTCCATAAATAAAAAATATATTATGTTTGTGTATTTTACTCATAAATGCTATTTTTGGGTACGTTTCACCTTGAAAATTAAAAAAAATGCATATGGCGCTGTTACCCGGGGGCTGCTACCCCCCTGGACCCCCCGCAACTCTTTCTTAAGGCTCAATTTTTGTGTCTGGCCCCCTAGGATCGATCATTTTATTAGCCTAAATAGCACTAAAAAAAAAAAAAATTGTATTTTATTTTTAAATCGCTGTATATTAATATTTTGTTAAAAACCGTAAATATTAATTAAAAAACCTCAATAGAAGAAACGATTGATTTTAGGTACAAAAAATGTAATGCATTTTTGTAAGAAAATTTGATTTACTGTGAAAACAATTTCTCGAGTGTTCCATTTAAAGCAGGGTACCCCAAACTTTTTAAGAGGAGGGCCACATAAGGGTATTGAAAAAGCTAAGTAACTAATTAAAAAAAAAAATTATACACGAAATAAGTAAACCAGAATAATATCGCAAGTACAGGGTGGTCCAAATTCGATGGGTATCTCGCTTAATAGGCAAGATAGAGAAACGGTTAAATTACCAAAAATGGACAGTTTTTTGGGGCATACTCAGAACCGTTTTCAAAAATATTTTATCATTTCCGGTTTTTGAGATATTAGAGAAAAACTGTTTTTTTGCCATATGAATAATGTGTCATATCTCCGTTATTGTTGTAAATGTCGAAAAAGTTTATTAACAATATTTTTATGTTTAGTTTGATTACACTAAAAAAAATTTTTTTGCGCTCGTTAAAAAGTTATGACACAAACTTGCCTTTTTTTAAATAGAAGGTATAGTTGGCTATGGTCTATTTAAATTCCTTATTTTTTTCTCATTTCAAATATATAAGGGTTCAAGTATTTATTTTCAATAATACGCAAGTTACAAAGGTTTTTCATTTTTTTTAAAGATGAAAAGCAAAAAGTAGGCTGTGAAAACAAAAAAAAATCAAGAAAAACAGAAAATGATAAAATATATTTGACAATAATTGTTTTGAGTTTTTCCTAAAAAACTGCCCATTTTTGGTAATTTAACCGTTTCTCTATCTTGCTTATTAAGCGAGATACCCATGCAATCCCATCGAATTTGGACCACCCTGTACAACTAAACAAATAGATTTTTTTAAATAATAAAGTAAACTGAATATCTATATAATAAATAAAATAGTTTTTAACTAAATTGATCAAATAAATATTCTCAAAATTAGGATTAATAACTATCAAAAATTATGGTCAAATATAGAAATAGTGCTAATATGAACTATGCAATTGTTTCATTGATGCCTAAATTACTCTATCGATATATGGAGTCAAATTTTAAACACTTATTTTTAAAAAATTATGCAAATAATAACCGTCGGTTAGTTTGAGTGAATTTTGATTTAATTTTTTTCATTTTAAAAAATGATTGTTTGCAGATGTACCTAAGCACTGTCTAATGCAGCAATCATTTAAAAACAAAATTTGATTTCTTCTTGGGTTATTTCATCTTGATGCCGTTTTAATTATTTTATATGATTATTTTATACTACCTTTAATAATTTTAAATGTCTTTTAGAGTGTATAAAATAAATAAGGACTTTTTTATAGTAAATCACAAATGAAAATTGTTCATAATTTTAGAGAGATTTAGCAAGTAACAAATTAAATGCGCTCCTTTAAAGAACACATTAATAAATGTTTAACGCCTGATCAAAAATTTTAGTTTTGGATATATTTTTTATTAGTTCAGAGCCATTAATAGTAGTTTTTATACGATTTCTAACCGTACACCACCCAAAGCATACGTACAAAGAGGTGTATTTTGAATATTGTTAACCTTACCAGTACACGATTTGGTTTTATTCAGTTGGCATTTTGTTGTAATCTTTGGACAAGTTATTGCTGTTTGTCCAGTCGTCCTTGCGAATCTGTTAGACAATTCCTTTGTGGGGTACTTACTTCAAGGGTGTTCTGGAGTGTTACTACTTACTTTTGTAGGTCTTTGAGCGACTTATCGGTGGCAGAGAGTCACTAGGTAGGTCTTTTCTAGTTTTGTCGTCAGATTAGGGTTGCCAATAGGTCTCTTTTAAAGAGAACATGTTCTCTTTTTTAAGAGAATATTTTTGTTCTCTTTCTTTTTTTATTATTTATATAAATGTCCTCTTTTTTAAATGTTGCTAAGTAATAATGATTTAATAATGCACAAAAGATAACAAATTTAATTTTTTAATTTTTATGTGCAATTAGAATTTGTTTTTAAGTTACCAATCTTATATTATAATTGTAAAAAACGTGTATACGAATAAGTTTTTTTTTTTAACTGTATTGTTTTATTGCACCTAGCTACTTTAGCCAACCACCAATATGTCTTTATGATAGTTCTACTTAAGTTAAGAGTCCACCCGTTGGTGTCTTCTTTTTTTCTTCTGTATTCTTGTTTTCAAGAACGACACTTTACACAACCGCACAGTGCTCTGCTTTACACTAACTCGCTAACTCAAACGGCTTGGTCCGTTTAAGCCTTCTCACTAGATGTTGGTTGTCCAAGAGCTACAGGGCTTCGGTGTTGATGTGATCATGCAGCCTTTGTTCATGTTTGTTGGCAAAGTTTTGGATTTCTTCGTCGACTGTTGGCATCCTCAGGTCCCTGTGGAGGTCGACATTCCTCACGTACCACGGGGCATCCACAATTGCCCGGAGTACCTTATTTTGGAATCGCTGTATTATTTTAATGTTCGTTTTACCAGCACACCCCCAAAGCTGTATGCCGTAGGTCCATACTGGCTTCAGTATTTGTTTATACATTAGAAGTTTATTTTCAATTGAAAGTTTAGATTTCCTATTCATTAGCCAAAATAGTTTTCTAAGTTTTCTATATTTGATGCCTAGCTCTTCACGTTTTTTTTTAATATGTTCTTTCCACTTTAATTTAATGTCCAGGTTCATGCCTAAATATTTAGCTGTGTTAGAATGTGGAATTATGTTGTTGTTTAATATCACTGGCAGGTGTTCTACTAATCTTTTATTTGTGAAATTCACTTGTACTGTTTTAGTTTCATTTAGTTTGATGCGCCATGTTTTAGTCCATTCGAAGATTTGATTTTTTGCGTTCTGGAGTTTATCTGTTGATTGTTCAATATTTGTTCCGATGGCTAGAATTGCGGTATCGTCGGCAAAAGTGGCTACTTTCACATGTTGTGTTTGTGGTATATCAGAAGTGAATAGCAGGTACAGTATCGGGCCAAGCACACTACCTTGGGGTACTCCGGCTTTGATTTCTTTGAATGTGGAATATTCTTAATCTTGTTTCACTCGGAAAATCCTATCAATCCTATCTGATAGATAGGATTTTAGGATGTCACAATATTGCTTTGGTAGAGATTTGTTTAGCTTGTGTACTAGGCCTTCGAGCCATACTCTGTCAAAGGCCTGGGCTACGTCTAGAAATAATGAAGAGCAGATCTTTTTTTCCTCAAGTGCCTATACGAATAAGTGCAATTACAATTTGTTTTTAAGTTACCAATCTTATATAATTATTGTAAAAAACGTGTATTATAAAGAAAATAAAGTTATTGAAAAAAATGTTCTCTTTTTTTGTACTTAACAGTTGGCAACCCTACGTCAGATACACATAGGACACACACACACACACACGCCTACATACACATACACACGGACGTCATCGCGAAAATAGTCAAAACGGGTTCAGGGGACCTCAAATCGTGTATATCCGTCGAATTCTGGAATTCGAAAATTTTCGCGATCACAATACTTTCTTCATACATACTACGTATGGAGAAAGTAAAAACAATACAGTTTAACAAAATAAAAATGTGAGTCTATACACTTGGATTACAATTAAAAAATTGAAGAGCTATTAAAAAATATTTTAGATCGTTTTTAAAAAAACTAAAGGAATTTTTGCATTGCTTGTAGTATCTTTAACATTTTCTAAAATTATAACGACCATTGCAAAGCTTTTGAATTTTTAAAATTTTTGAAGAGCGATAGAAAATTGTTTCAAGCTGTTTTTAAACAAACTTAAGCTGGAAAAGCATTGCTTATGATGTTCTTAAGGTTTTTGGAATATATGAAGACCATTGCAAACTTTTAAATTTTTGTCAATAACACTTGTAACGTTTTTGAAAACTTTTAAGAGCTGTTTTAGGCCTTTTTGAGCAAACTATCTGGAAATGCGGGTGCCTATAAAGTTTTTAGATAAAATGGAGATAATTGCAAAATTTTTATCAAAGACTGTAGCCAAACATATTGTAAATTTAAGAAAATGGCTACAAATGCCATACACACGTTTTATATACAGGGTGTCCAGTTTAAAATGAAGTACATGGGGATCTCGGAAACCGTTAGAAATACAAAATCGGTTAAATGGGGAAAAAGTTGCGCAATTACATGCGTAACAATAATCCACTTTTACATTTTCAATAATTCATACTGTTACGTAATACCACCATGAAAACGAAAAATGTGCATTTTCTTAAAACCTCCATATTACCTTTGTTTGAAAAGATTTTTGCGCCAAATTTTCAGGATCGGGGAAGTAACCAATAAGGATTTCAAAAATGACATTAAAAATATTCTAGGCCTACTATGTTTCGCGCGGCCATAGCCAACTTTTGTTTTTCTTATGGACGCCATATTGGATTTTTGCATTTTTGAAATCTCCATAAAAAATGCTTTTCAACCATGTAAGACATCGGTATGTTTAACTTAGGGAAAATATGAAAATTTGCAAAATTAAGGTTTCGCCAAAGTAGGCCTTGGTGTCGTGATTAAACAATTGCAACGACTATTTCTAACAACTGTCAAATAATACATATTTTTCTGTAGTGCTAACAAATAAGTGATTTCCGAGTTTTCAATGGATCGTTTTACAAATAAGCATAATATGAAATGTTGGAGTGCTTTATTCTCTGTAGGAGAAATGATATTATGGCTGCAGAAATGTATTTCAATAAATACCCCGAAAGACATCAGCCAGGTAGAAGCATGTTTCGGCGATTAAGTGATAACTTAATAAATAACGGAAGCTTTGTTAAGTCGAAAAGAGTCGACGCACCGAGGAAAATAAAGAAAATTTGGTTCTGCAAGCCGTAATTGACAATCCACGTAGGTACGTCTTTACGTGAGATAGAAAACACAATAGGTGTCGCTCGATCAACTGCCGGTAACAATTTTAAAACGTTGTAAGTATCATTCCTAATCGAGAACGCCCCCTGTCAAGGACTTCAAAACGGTGATCAGATAAGAAGAATGGAATTTTGTCGATGGTTCATCAGAAAAACATAATAAAAATTCCAAACTTTAACTATGAAAATCTTGTGGTCGGACGAAAGCCGATTTACTAATTGCGGATTATTTAATCGTAAAAATACAGTTTTTTGGTCTGATGAAAATCCTCAAATATTCCGTGGATTAAGACAACAGATTAAATGGGGATTCAATGTTTGGTACCCACATCATTGGCCCATTTTTCTACGATGAAAACCTTAATTCTGTGCGATATTTGAACCCTTTTTACAAACTAATGTAGCAGAACGAATTACCGAACTTCCGCTTGCTACTTTACAAAATCTAATTTTCCAGCAAGATGGTGCGCGCCTGCACATAATGCGAATATTGTTACAGACTTTTTTAAATACTGAATACCATAATAACTGGATAGGAAACCGGGGGGCCAACAAGGTGGCCTGCCTAGATCGCGCGACCTCACTCCCCTTGATTTTTTTGTTGGGGTTACTTTAAAGATCAGGTGTACTCAAAATCCTACGAAACTGTAGAAGAACTACGTCAGGCAGTTGAAGAAGCGGTAAATGGAATGACACCGAACATGATAAGACAATCCTGTGAGACAGTTCTAAACGATGTACAATGTGCCTACAAGAGAACGGTGGCATCTTTGAACACATGCTTCGTTAATACTTAAGCACCTAACTTTTTTCGCTGTTCTTGTATTTAATTTAATAAATGTGTCATACCACTCCTTCGTTTATTTTGGTGTTAACAAGTAAAATTTAAATTAATTTTCAAAGAGATACCAACGCCTACACTGTGGTAAAATCTTAATTTTGCAAATTTTCATATTTTCCCTAGGTTAAACATATCGATGTCTTACATGGTTGAAAAGCATTTTTTATGGAGATTTCATATCATTTCTCCTACAGAGAATAAAGCACTCCAACATTTCATATTTATGTTTATTTGAAAAACGATCCATTAAAAACTCGGAAATCACTTATTTGTTAGCACTACAGAAACATATATATTATTTGACAGTTGTTAGAAATAGTCGTTGCAATTGTTTAATCACGACACCAAGGCCTACTTTGGCGAAACCTTAATTTTGCAAATTTTCATATTTTCCCTACGTTAAACATACCGATGCTTTACATGGTTGAAAAGCATTTTTTATGGAGATTTCAAAAATGCAAAAATCCAATATGGCGTCCATAAGAAAAACAAAAGTTGGCTATGGCCGCGCGAAACATAGTAGGCCTAGAATATTTTTAATGTCATTTTTGAAATCCTTATTGGTTACTTCCCCGATCCTGAAAATTTGGCGCAAAAATCTTTTCAAACAAAGGTAATATGGAGGTTTTAAGAAAATGCACATTTTTCGTTTTCATGGTGGTACCACGTAACAGTATGAATTATTGAAAATGTAAAAGTGGATTATTGTTACGCATGTAATTGCGCAACTTTTTCCCCATTTAACCGATTTTGTATTTCTAACGGTTTCCGAGATTCCCATGTACTTCATTTTAAACTGGACACCCTGTATATAAAAAAAATAATATTTAGTATTTCAACCAACTGAGGGTATATATTTGTTATTTAAAAATAGTCCAAGGTATGAGAAAACTTATCAGTAGTTTAAAATTTTTGAAATAACCGCGTGTTTCGTGATGCTAAACGTTTCTCAATTTATGTTTTGAATTTTGCATTTATTGAAAGATTATTTCAATTTATGACGCAAACATTTCTTATTTTACCCAGAATGACGTTATTAAGGCTAAGTTATAGCTTTTTAAAATCATTTAAGATCAGCTGTTATAGCCGAATCAATGTAAACATGCTTCAAATACGGACATCAAATGTACGCTACATTGTTAATGAGTTAAGAAGGAGATTGATTTTCTATCGGACGTTGATGCTTATATCTAGTCAAGAAATGTAAGGTGTCGGTTGTTTCTTTTTAACACGTTAATGTAACAGTCGCATATGTCGTAGCGTTCTTGCCACCTCCTTTATGTGCTCCTGGTACAAAATATAAGTAGAAAATGTAACCACTAGAGATCGCAGCCTACACGATTTTGAAAGTTATAACGTATAGCCCAGTATTTACTCTTAACTAATGTGTGATATCACAAAAAAATTCATAACTCCGTTATTAGCCTACAGAAAATTTTGATTCGGTGTTCAAAATGTAGCTAAAAGACTGACGCATCCGACGACGTAATGAAAGCGTAAATGAAACACTTTTTGATATCATCCACGGCCGTCTGAAAAAGGTCCGGCAATATGCCAAGAGTTCGCTCGCAAAAATAAAAACATCTCGGTCTACAAAAAAATTCGTAACTCCGTTATTAGCCTACAGAAAATTTTGATTCGGTGTTCAAAATGTAGCTAAAAGACTGGCGCATCCAACGATGTAAAGAAAGTGAAAATAAAACATTTTGATATCATCCACGGCCGTTTGAAAAAGGTCCTTTCAAATGGTCACACTTGTGATACTTGTCATACTTGTGATCGCGTTGGCTATGAGATTGTGTAGGGAAAAAAATCAAAGTTTATTATTTTCTGATGCACGCATCCTTTGCCTTAGGGCCGTGCAAAGTTTTTGAAATTATCTTCTACGGTCTCTGAGAAAAGCGCGAAAAACGAGAACCTGGCAATAGGTATACAGAGTTCGCTCGTAAAATAAAAACAACTCGGTCTATAAAAAAATACTCCGTTATTAGCCAACAGAAAACTTTGATTCGGTGTTCAAAATGTAGCTAAAAGACTGGCGCATCCGACGACGTAAAGAAAGCGCAAATAAAATACATTTTGATATCATCCACGGCCGTCTGAAAAAAGGTCCTTTCAAATGGTCAGTCACACTTGTGATACTTGTCATACTTGTGATCGCGGTAGCTATGAGATTGTGTAGGGAAAAAATCAAAGTTTGTTATTTTCTGATGCACGCATCCTTTGCCGTAGGGCTGTGCAAAGTTTTTGAAATTATCTTCTACGGTCTCTGAGAAAAGCGCGAAAAACGAGAACCTGGCAATAGGTATACAGAGTTCGCTCGGAAAATAAAAACATCTCGGTCGACAAAAAAATTCATAACTCTGTTATTAGCCGACAGAAAATTTTGATTCGGTGTTCAAAATGTAGCTAAAAGGCTGGCGCATCCGACGACGTAAAGAAAGCGCAAATAAAATACATTTTGATATCATCCACGGCCGTCTGAAAAAGGTCCTTTCAAATGGTCAGTCACACTTGTGATACTTGTCATACTTGTGATCGCGGTAGCTATGAGATTGTGTAGGGAAAAAATCAAAGTTTGTTATTTTCTGATGCACGCATCCTTTGCCGTAGGGCTGTGCAAAGTTTTTGAAATTATCTTCTACGGTCTCTGAGAAAAGCGCGAAAAACGAGAACCTGGCAATAGGTATACAGAGTTCGCTCGGAAAATAAAAACATCTCAGTCTACAAAAAAATTCATAATTCCGTTATAAGCCTACAGAAAATTTTGATTCGGTGTTCAAAATGTAGTTAAAAGGCTGGCGCATCCGACGACGTAAAGAAAACGCATATAAAACACTTTTTGATATCATCCACCGCCGTCTGAAAAAGGTCCTGAGATCCTGAAAAGAAAACCTTTTTTTAATAAATCTTTGCAAGGTTTTCGATTCTTCAAATAAAGTCTTGCCATCAATATCGTGATTACTAAAATCTCATTTTAATGGCAAATCATGATAATTTTTTATTAATTGGTTATCGCTCCAATCGTTCAGTTTATTTTTTTTTGCAAGTAGAAAATATTACAGTTTTTTTTTTTTTAAATGAGAAAGGCGCCTATCATATTCCGGCAACCTGCACAATGGTACGGCTCGGCCCTGCGCTTACGACATACGAAATCTTAATATTTGTTTCTGTTGTAAACGTAGGACAGTTTTCGCCACATCTTAAATTCCTTTGTCTTATCAGCTGTACCGCACGAATCAGCAGACGCTCAAGGCCAAGTTTAAGTTAAAAGTTACAACGTAAAGGTGCATTTAAATCAGAGCGAACAGAACCGAACGAACGAACGAAGGGGTTTTTAGGTATTCGTTCGTTCGGTCGTTCTCTGCGCAATGCAATGTGAACGAACATTCGCATTCGTCGATGATCCGCGCTAGTGTGAAAAATAAACCATGTCGGATAGAGTATAGAGAATTCGCTAGCTACAAAATGCACCATGCAAATCGAGCACGAACTTCCTTTGATGATTCGCTTGTTTACCGACACGCGACGGAACCTGTGCGAACGCGAACGAATTCGTTCGCTCGCCTTCGCTTCGCCATGCAAATTGCGCGAGCTTGACCGAACGAATTCGTTCGTTCGCTTCTGTTCGCTCTGATTTAAATGCACCTTAACTGTACACAGTTCGAGGATGTCGTTATTGGGGTCCATGAATATTATCATCAATTAGGATCACGTACACAATTTTTTCAAGTTTATTACACTATATTCGAAGCGGAGATTCCAAATATACAAGAAAAAAATTTCGAGATCCGGCTAATGATGTCGCAATTTTTACATGATGTCATAATCCATTCTGAGGTACACACAAGTTGTTGCAATTATAGTAATACAAACACACACGCACAACACAACAGGTACACAAGATCAGTAAAGATATTTACTTGTTTTTTAAAATTATTTCTTCGTAAAAATCGGCTAAATGTATAAAAGAGCTGTCTGTCAATCAATTAATAAGCAATGAATACAACTCAAATTCGCTAATATTAACCTTTGGTCATAAAAACGCTGTTTTAAATTAAGGAAAAATATTGAATTTTACTTTTTTTAATCGTTTTCGTAACCGATTACTTCCGGCAGACGCTAACTGTGAAGATTCTGTATAATGTACTAAACCCAAAACAGTCACAAAATAAAACTGCAGAAAAGTTATTCGTAAATATTTATTATACTTAACAACCCATAAAAGTGTATTGCACTATTTTTGTTTAAATACTAACAAGGCATCGATATACATGAAACCCATCAAATAAACTTTTAAGAAAAAGTTATATAAATATAAAAATATCAAGTAACTTGTTAATAAAAATATTTAGCATTTTTAAAAAATAGTTATTAGAGCAAACACCCCATATAGTAGCGCGCAGGGATATAACACCAGAGGTTGCTGATGATCCATGGCTAGAGCTGTCACAAAAAGTTTAGAAGCGGACAAACTGCACCACATTATAGCGATTGCTGTTAATATGACCCCCACGAAACCCCTGTAAAATACAACATAGAGAAATTAGCCTGTTTATCCTTACTGTAGCAATAATAATAAATAACGAACTGTTGCACAAAATATGGGAATTAAACAAAAATGGAGTTTTTAAATTAAACAAATGATCTAGTTTAATATTTTCAAAACCAAAACTCGTCCTATAAATTTGCATTATCAAGAAAAATGGTTTGCCTAGCTAGCTTTAGGCAAAGACAAATTTCAAGCAACATCTGTTATTCAAATTAATAGTAACTTACTGTAAATTCAAAATAATGTTAAATCCAGAGAGCGCGACCATAGGCAGTAGGCAATATCCCAAAACAGTAACGACAGTGCCAACAGTCACATCTTGAGTCGACATAAGACTGAGCAACGCCCAAACAGAGAGACACCCAAGTACACCAATACCATAAATGTAGCTAAAGTGTACTTTTCCAGACTAAAACGTAATATTTAGTTGAGTATATACAGAGAGAGAGTCCAAAATTTAAGACTCAACATGAGAATTTCGCTTATTTTAAAAACTACCAAGTCGGTTACATTAAAGCGAAGTTGCATACATTCGTATTTATTTCAAATCTAATAACAAAATTGCCGTAGCTCTTTTGGTTCTTAAATTATTCTGAACAAAACAACATTCCTTAATTTTTAGAGAAAACAAAAAACTAGAAACACTTTTGAAGCAATTTTTTATTCTCCATGCGCCGATCTAATTATATTTTGTCTCACGACGTTTCGTCTGTCATGAACCTTTGTCAACTTTGTTTTTTGATTTTTGGATAAAAATGTGAATTAAAAAAAAATAACATTGCCAGAAAATAAAAAGCTATCTTAAATGTAACAAAATTTTAAAAGTTAGGTGGTAACTATTTTCAATTTATTTTAATCATGACTTTAATGTTAATTATGTTTCAGTAATAAATAACACAAGACAATTTTATTTAATAATTTGTTAAGCATAAATTCGGTATTGATAGTTGGAATTTGCAGTAAACTTTTTTTTTCAAAAAGTAAAACCCACTTAAACAATTTTTGCCATAAGATAGATTTGGATGACAAACAAAACATCAGTTTTATTTTGATTCATATTATTCTTTGACATACTCAGCATCTTGTCTTAAAACTTTTATCCAACGCAAGAAAATTATTCTACAGAGTTATGGCTTTACAAAACACACTTAGAAGCAAAGCTGGTCATTACTTTGTATATTTGATTTTTCAAATGATTGAAAATCACGTTTTGAATACAGTTTTGTAATTTTAAAATTTCGTTACATTTTAAAAATTTTTGTTTTGATGGCAATGTAGTAGTAGTAGTAACTCCTTTTAGCTCATCTTGGAGCATATAGGGCATCCGTGCGGATGTTTCTGTGACATATGTTTGAGGTTAGGTCGTCAGCTTAACGCGCCTTGGTTAACTTTCCTGTTACCTATGTGCATATTTATCCTTGTGTTGAGTTGGTTTAGTGCTCGTTCTGGTTACATATCTTGACTACGATTTTTTCCATTCCTCTTTGTTTTTTGCAATCTGTTTCATTTCAGTCCAACCTTTTACCTTTATTAATTCTCTCTGTTTCTCTAATGTTTTCTTCCATGAGTTTGTTGGGCGTCCTCTTCTCCTTTTTCCTTTTACATTAAAATCTAAGCTTTGTTTTGTAATATGCGCATTTTCTTTCTGTAGGGTGTGTCCAATCCACTTCCATTTTCTCCTTCTTATTGTTGTTTCCATTGGTTCTTGGTTCGTGAGATGCTAAAAGTCTTCGTTTGATATTACGTTGGGCCAATATATATTCATTATTCTTCGCAAGCATTTGTTAACAAAAACCTGAATTTTGGTGTTATCGGTTTGGTTTATTGTCTATGACTCGCAACAATAGAGTAAAATGCTTTTGACGTTAGTTGTAAAACTCCTGATTTTCGTTCTTGTTGTTAACTCTTTTGATGACCATATTTTCCTTGGTCTATTAAATGTTATCTGTGCTTTATTTATTCTATTTTGAATATCTTTATGGCAAGTTCCATCTTCGACAAGTATTCTTCCTTGATTTGTGAACTCTAATTCTCTTTCTACTTGGTGTTCGTCTATTATCACATAATCTGTGTCATTTGAGTTTATCGACATCATTTTGGTTTTGTTGTTTATCTTCAGACCTATTCTCTTCGCATTTTCTAGAAAATTTGTCTATTTTGTTTTGCGTATGTTTCATTTCCTCTGTTATAAGGCTTAAGTCATCCGCAAATTCAAGGGCTTCCAGTTATTTGCCAAATCTCCAAGTTAGTTTATTTTGATTCTTCATTGTGTTCTTCATTAGCCAGTCTGTGGCAATCCAGAACAGGAAGGGAGAGAGTTACCCCTTTGTTTGCATTGATTTTCTTTGTTTTTTGTTCTTTCCATTCCATTATTACCCCATAGTCTTGGTATAGTGTTTTAATCATATTTATCAATTATGGCAATGTAGATTACAAAAAAAATCGTTATTTTCGAATTTTATTGCAGTTATTTTCTAAACTATACAAATGATTTATGGTGTCAATATTTTTACAACTTTTAAACAAAGACGGTTATGGTGACCTTCATATTAGGTTTAAATTCAGCTGAAAATTATGTAACTTTGGCCCATTTTAACCAACTCCGTAGCTTTTAGGATAGGCGAGTTCTCGATGTTGAGCCTCAAATTTGGGACACTCTTTATTTGTATACATTAATTTGTATGCATAAAAAAATCAAAAAATAGGTACTTACCAGCAATAGAAATCCACCAAAAGCTAGGCAGAAGACGAGAGGGCCTGCATAATCAGTGTCTTGGATTGCTGCAGCATTAGTCGATCGGAACGGATTTAAAACCGTCAAGGTCTGGAAATAATTATACTCATATTACACGAGAAATAAGAAGAAGATTAACAAAAAAACAACGAAAATATATAGGTAGCAAAATTTACAATTTACAATTTCAGTTCATGGTTCGTAATATTTTGACTGTTTGCTTTATGTAGCGTGGTTAAACTAAGTTAAATAGATTCTTAAATTTTGTTGGGTTCTTCTACAATAAATAATTTAAAGTGGAAAAAATGACATTATATAGTACAATTAATGCCAGCTCAAATTAAAAAAACAATCAACTGCAATATAATGATTCTTTTATCAGATGCAAGCAAGCGTCAACTGCAGAGAGTCGAACCGGAACCGAACCGAAAACCGAAATTAACCGGTATTTTCAACAGAACCGAAACCGAAACCGGGACAAAAAACTGCAGAATTTGAAAACCGTAACCGGAACGAAATTTTACTAACGGTTAATTTCGGTTAGAACAAAAAAGCATAATGGTAAATTTCGGTTACAGAAAGGTTAAATTTTTTCGCTTTATAATTTTTTTCGATATCTACAGCAATAACGGAGATATAACACATTATAAAGATGACACAAAACGGTTGTTCGCTAGTAACTTAAAAATCGTAAAACTGCTCTGGGTTTGTCTTAAAAAAATGCAAATTTTTGGTAATTTAACTGTTGAATATTAAGCGAGATACGCGTGTAATTCCATCGAATTTGGACCACCCTGTACCATACTCTTTAATATTTTTCGTTCCATTCTGTAAATATATATTTGCTTGCACATTTTTTGTTTTTAAAATGTTTTAAAACTCCTTGCAGGACATTTTATAATTTTCTTTTACCATTAACTTAGACTCTTACGGTTTTTAGTTTCAATGTATTTTGTTCTTTTCGTCAAGCAGTTGTCATCAAGTTAAAAATTCTTGCCTATGTTGCATTTGAGTGGAGAATCGAAAAAACAAAGGTTTTTATTTTTTTACAAATTGGGTGAATTATTATTATTTTTAGTTACCCATTTTTCTTTGTAAAGTTTAATTATAATCGCTTCCTTAAAGTAATCACATAAATAAAATATGTTTTTGAATAATTTGTTTTATATTTATGGATTATATTTTTGGATTATATTTTGTTATCGTTTTTGTTAATAATAATATATTTTACAACAAGAGATGAGGTGAGATTTGTTCACGAGCGGCAAAGCCACGAGTGAGAAAATCTCACGAAAGAAAAAAACTGATTTTATCTCCAGTCGTAAATGCAATTTTTTCTACGAAATTAAAATTATATTATAGAACGAACGTTAATGTAAACGAACTAAATGACAATTATTATGTATAAAGTATTAATTAATCATTTCATTTCCATAGCGACACCACCACACTGACACTGACATAAATAAAATTATAACCTGCAAATATGAATTTTTTTACCATTCTTGGGCTTTTATATTAAATGGTACATTAAAATTAAATTATTTGATAAGAATATTAACGCAATTTTAGTTTATTATGAGTTAAAGTTAAAAAAATCGCAATTGGATTTTGACATTGACATTGACATTATTTTAGCCATTAGAGACGAAAGTCAACCTTTCATGTAGAGAAGGCAGTGAGAAAATGACAACTTTCATATCCATTAGTAGAAAAACTTATTTAATCTTATCGAGTTCTTATATTTTTGCCAATTCTAAAATTGAAAACGAAGAATAAAAAGAAATATAATTAATATTCAGACTTAATTTTAACTTGTTATTCGAGCCGGAACCGAAACTGAACCAGAACCGAACCGAAACTGAACGAAAATTTTCAGCCAAACAGGAACCGGAACGAAAAACATTTTCACGGAACGTAACCGCAAATTGGAACGAATAAATTTCGGTTCGACTCTCTGGAGTCAACTGAATATCGTTATACAACAATTAACACTTAACACCGATTAACCATTTTCGTCCAGGTTCTACGTAAACTAATTTAATTCTAGAGAAAATATCGGTCCGGTTTTAGTTAAAATTTCAATTTTGTTCGCAGCCCTGGCTTTAACCAACTGCTTGGTGGCGCTATAAACATGAAAATTAAAACAGTAAATAATGAATGTTAGAAAATGCCCTAGATAAAAAAAAACTATTAATTTCCGTTAAATCATTCATTTTCTTAAATTATCTCTTTTCTGAATTTGATAGTTTTGTTACAGCGTTATAGCCAAATGAGCAATTAAGGGATTCTCCCAAAAATACAATATATACCATTCCTAAAGAACTCTACAAAGTTTAAAAATACTTTAAGGATATCTGCAAAAACAGAAAATTTTTAACGCAGCGTAAGGCGCAGGACCAAAGGATAATCGATATCGCGTGGTAGTTCCGCTACTAAAAGTTAGATGTAGACAACCTGCAAAAAACTGCCTAAAAAGCGAATAATTTTTAAGAAACAATTGTTTAAGTAGTAAACAATAAACATCACTTAAATAAAATCGTCTCAACCTGCTACAAATTTTGTCCTTCTGATAAATTAATCTCAACAGCTAAACATTTCGTAAAACTTGCGTGTTCTACACTAGTTTTGGAAATACTTCAATAACAATAAATATCCACGCTTCATCCTTACTTCAACACGCAGAAATTTTAGGGCTTCGTTTTCCGGTTAGAGTTTCAAAGAAATTAAACAAATCAAGTAAACGTATATATTTGTAGGATACTGAACTGTTTAACATATAAATAATCTAACGTTTTAGAGACAATCCAGAAATTATCTGTGTACGATTATGTTGTACATGTAACAACATATTATGTTATACATTTATTTACTTCGGAAAGATAAGATCTAATAAGCGCATCTTTTTTTAAAGAGCGGATTTTAAAAGAATATTAAAAAAAGCACATTTTCTTTTCCCTTTATTAAATACAGATTTAGTGGCTTGTGCTAGAGAAAGTTAACTTACTAGGCATCGTTTGGATTGTGGATTTTAACCCTCTTACAAAGAATTAATGAGCACCATTTTTGTAAAACAATTTTTCTCCGATCGCTCAAGGACATCGTAAGATTACTTCCTCAAGTTTTTGTTTTTAATATCGATTGCTTTTGTTTTTCTTACTTTTTTATAAAGCAGAGTAAAATATTGGTACAAAAAGAAACTGAACGTATCTTGTATAAATAGAACATGTTTCTGAAATTAATAGTTTACATGACGCAAATCACAAATAATTTTTTAAACAAACTAGTACGTTCAGTAGAGGGTGGTCCAAATTATATGGGATTGCATGGGTATCTCGGTTAATATTCAAGATAGAGAAACGGTTAAATTACCAAAAATGTGCAGTTTTTTGAGACAAACTCAGAACCGTTTTCAAAAATATTCTATCATTTCCGGTTTTCGAGTTATCGAATAAAAAGTGTTTTTTTGTCATATTACTAATGTGTCATATCTCCGTTATTATTGTAAATATCGAAAATATTTATTAAGATTATTTTTAGATATTTTTATGTTTAATTTGATTATACTTAAAAAAAAAATTTACGCTCACCGTTAAAAAGTTATGACACAAACTTACCTTCTTTTAAATAGGAGTAATAGTTGGCTATGACCTATTTAAATTCCTCATTTTTTTCTCATTCCAAATATAAGGGTTGATGTATTTATTTTTAACAACACGCAAGTTATAAAGGTTTTTTAGTTAGTAGGCTGTGAAAACAAAAAAAAAAAACAATGTGTAAAACATAAAACTCATGTGGTACAAGTTACCAAGGTTTTTTAATTTGTTGTGGAAATAAACATTGTAAATATTTGAAAATAAGAAAACAACGATATAGCAGTAATGTAGGATATTGTTGTTTATCTTATGTTAAAAAAATTTAGTATTTATCTCAATAACAAATTAAAAAACCTTGGTAACTTGTACCACATGAGTTTTATAAAATTTTACACCTTGTTTTTTTTTTGTTTTCACAGCCTACTATGATTTTCTTAAAAAAAAAACTAAAAAACCTTCATAACTTGCCTATTGTTGAAAATAAATACATCAACCCTTATATATTTGAAATGAGAAAAAATGAGGAATTTAAATAGGTCATAGCCAACTATCGTTTCCATTTAAAAAAAGGTAACTTTGTGTCATAACTTTTTAACGGCGAGCTTTTTTTTTTTTTTTTAGTATAATTAAATTAAACATAAAAATATCTAAAAATAATCTTCATAAATAAATTTTGATATTTACAACAATAACGGAGATATGACACATTATTAATATGACAAAAAACACTTTTTCTTCAATAACTCGGAAACCGGAAATGATAGAATATTTTTGAAAACGGTTCTGAGTTTGTCTCAAAAAACTGCACATTTTTGGTAATTTAACAGTTTCTCTATCTTAAATATTAACCGAGATACCCATGCAATCCCATCGAATTTGGACCACCCTGTACGATGGAAGTATGTAGTATTTTTTAAATAGGCTCAGAAGTTTAATTACTAACAATATTCATATTATTTGGAATAACCTGTTTTAGCTTGCTGTAGGGCAATGCGAATAAGGTTGTGTTATTTCACTGTTGCTTCATAGATGCACAAACTTCTCCTGTAAATATAAACCAACTAAATTAAGCACGCTAATGTAACAACAAGAACTTACCCGTAATATGAATATTATTGTAAAGTAATTATTTAATCTCGGTTAAGATTAATTTTCATAACTTTCTGGTGAAATAATTCAACCAGAAATCATTTCGTATTCCAGTAATGTAGACTTTAACATTGCTTGAATTATTTAATTAATAGACAAGTGCACGTTTCGTCTCGAAATTTAATTTAATAAAATACTACAATCTAAAACAATTATACAATCACTGAACATTTAAGCAATTAAATCATTTTAATACGTTATAATTATTGTTGCTATTGTAGGTGACACATTAATTGTAACACGTTTTTGATAAGTTTAGTCTCAATTTACATATATTTTAAGGTAGATGAACATAGAAGTCTATAATCAATACTTTAAGGTCCGTTTGCATAAAAGTTGAACCATTATAGTAAGCGCACATTTTTTTCCATAGAACTGACGAGAGAGATTTGGTGTATTTTTTTGTGGCTTTTTTTACTTGGGATTTATACAGTGTGTACAGAAAGTAAAGTAACGGATCAATATCTCGTCTTGCTTATTTCTCGAGTTATTGCGGTTTTCTTGATAATTTACGGATACAAACACAATATTTAATAGCATTAAACTAGAAGGCTTTGGAAATATCTCGAAAATTTGTTTTATATGTCAAATGCAACTCCATCTTCATCTTTGACTGTATTTTGTATTGTGTTTTTAATTAATTTTAGGAGCAGTAGATAGTTAATATTTATAATGTAAATAGTTTTTTAAATATTAGGTCTGTTCTTAAGGTATATTTAAAAAAATAATAATGTAATATGTGTTTTAAGCAGGTATTTTTGTCATATTAGCCTGAAATATAAAATTTTATGAAGAACAAACTTTAATTTTTATTCAATTGTTTAATTGACGTCCGTTGAAACTATTTAAAGCGAAATAAAAACGATTCTGGATTTACAGGACGTATAAATTTATTTGATTCAAAATATTTCTTCTTCTTCGTCAATTTTTGTTTATTGACTTCCTCAGAGAAAAAGTAAAAACCGTGTAAAAACATAGAATTGATTAAAGATTATACAAACAAAAATATAATTATAGTTATTTGAAAACCTTACATTTTTACAACTTGTATGTTTCCGGTGTAAAACAATTTAAAAACATAAAGACATTAAAGACATTGTTATAAAAACTATTTATACAGTTACGATATTTTTTTTTGGTGATAACTACAGTATGTTGTTTGCAAACAGTAAATGTTGTTTATGACATGTATTCAGACATGGGCGTCTACAGGTGGGGGGGGGGGCAAACGGGGCACTTGCCCCCTGGGATCGATTAAAAAATAGTACTTGTAAAAACAAACGATAAAAATTAAATTAAAATTTATTTATATTATTATTATTTGTCTCTATGCTTTGCCCTCCTGGAAAATGTTCTGCGGACGCCAATGTATTCAGAAGTAGTTTATAAGTTTTTTGAAAAATATTGTTTATTTTGTCAAAATTGAAATTATAGTCAGTTTTTAAAACATGTTCAGTCAAACTCGTGTTAGCATGGACATTATTTTTAACATTAGTTTTTTTAGATCATTATTATGTCCATAAAACCTATTTCGTAAATTTTGTGACGTTTGCCCAATGTATACATATACAGGGTGTGTAAAAATTGGCGGAAGCGCTACACGTGGCGATGTTCTTCGTAAAATTCTAAGTCGAAAATCTTAATACGAAAATGTTGTACCATGCTTCCTATGGCCTCAGGAACCATTTAAAGGAAAAAAAAATTGGCAACATTGCATACATTGATTTGCGTTTGGACATTTTTTTATCAGCAATTTTTACTTAGGTATTTACAATTTTTGTTCGAACTAAAAGCCTTCAGTTCGTAAACATAGCTGCAAACTTTTAGGTATCGTCTAACACAAACTAGATATAATTACGAGAAAAACAGAGATGACAGCTAATGACAATGTTGCCATATGTATTATTTTTATTCAAATCAGTGATTTACATATTTTCAACACCAATTTTTGAAAGGAAGAACACAATATCTAGAAAAAAATACTATTCGAAATTTATTTTTATTCCAAATTGCAGCTTTTTAATTTGCAAGTATTAAATAATAACGCTTATTAAAGGACTATATGTCAAAACTTTGAGGACCTCTTGCAGACACAGCAAGCATGGTACAACATTTTCGTATTAAGATTTTCGACTTAGAATTTTACGAAGAACATCGCCACGTGTAGCGCTTCCGCCAATTTTTACACACCCTGTATATAGTGTCACACTGATTGCAAGGACATAGGTAAACTAAATTATTTTTTAAATGTTGGGGTATAGGATCTTTTAATTTGGTATAAAGTTGTTGTAAGATATTTTAAAAATAATTTCACTATGACTATGTAGTAAATGACCAAACAACTTTTATTTAAGATTTTTTTGTCACAAGACGAGATATTGATCCGTTACGTTACTTCTTGTACACACTGTATAAATGTATAGTCAGATCCAAGGCCCACTGTTATATTGCCAAGCTGCGGTAATTTGTACCGACTTCTTTTGCCTCTCAACGGTGCCGTTTTTAAATGAAACTACGAGAAGTGCAGTGAAGGGCGTGTATAGAAATCCTGCAACTAAGCTGTATGTAGGCTGTCTCCACATGACATTAATATCAACAGTTGTAAAATACAGTGGCGTAGTCAGAAGAGAATGGACCCATGTGCAAGCCGAGTTAATGGACCTTTCGGACAATGAACTTATGCCAAAAGTAAAATTTTATAATACAGTAAATAATAAAAACAAAATGCTATTTGCATCCTATGGGCCCTCTAGGCTCGTGGGTCCAGTGGCGCGTCGTTGGTATTCATCGCCGGGGTTCGAACTCATTTCTGGCGCCCTAAATCCATATTGGAATAAGATTATAAAAATATATACACATGTGGTTTCAATATACATTTATTTATACACGTTAATAACATGCAATACATTATATATTTTATACAGGTACCTATTTTGCATGAAAACATATAAAGGCAAAATTTTATCTCGTTGCATGCGCCCCCTGATTGTCCCCCGATTGTCGCGCAAATGGTAAAATATACAGCACCCGATTGATACTGTGAGCTTTTACGCTATATGAATTGACTAAAAGTAGTCAATAATAGTGTGTTCTTTAATGTATTGTATTTTAAGTATTAATTAGCAAAACCGGATTTTTACTAAGGGTTGTAGTATATTTTAGTGTGTACGTATATGGACGCCACTGGTTTGTAGCTATAAAGAATAGAACAGGGGTGGCCAACCCGCGGCCCGCCTTGAACATTTTTCCGGCCCGCGAGATTAACAAACTTTTACAAAATATATTCATTTTATAATGGCTAAAGTAGTGAAAACCTATGTATTAAAAAAATACATTATTTGTGCATCTATATATTAAAAAATTAAGAGATGTTGTTATTTGAATCGCAATTGAAAAATAATAACGCTCACCACTTTCCATTGTTGAAAGAATTTAAGAAATCATAATGTAACAATTACATCAAATATGCAAAAGAAATAAGAAAACTTACAGCTGCTTTTGAAAGCCGATTCAGTAATTTAGAGACAAATACAACAAAATTTTTGAAATATATTCATCTCCCTTTCATGTTGAAATCGAGTCGGCCCCAGAATATCTCCAAATGGAACTGGTTGACTTACAGTGCAATATTGAATTAAAACACATTTTTGAAACATCAGAATCAAAAATAAATTTTTATAACACTTACATTACAAAAGAGAAATTTTCCAATTTGAGAAATCTGGCACAAAAAGTTGTTGGTTGTTTTTGGTTCAACTTACACCTTCGAATCGTTTTTATTGAAAATTAAATTGACCAAACACAAAACACGCTCAAACATAACGGACGCTAACCTGCAACACCAATAATTACGATGTGCAAATACCCAAATTGAGATCGATTTGCAAAAGCTAAGTGAAAGAGTGGAGAAACAAATATCGCACTAGTAAAATAAATATTTTTTAATGATTTCATTTTTTTAATTTCATTTATATTAACATATTTTTTATATTTAATTTTTAGTGTTATATATTTCTTTACAATGTACGTTTAGTATCATTATTATTATATTATCTATGTGTACATGTAAGAATAATAGTAAACACAATAATAATAACTCATTATGTTTCAATTTTTCACTCCAAAAAATGTCTATAGTGTATTTAAATCTAATATGGGGATATATAATTTTATATGTGTCCCACGGAATTATGATGCATTTCAAAAGTGGCCCGCAAGATCATTTGGGTTGGCCACCCCTGGAATAGAACAATAAAATTTAAGTTGCAAGTTCCTCCTTTAAATTCATAATTCATTTGTTTCTCGATTGAAAAAACTTTTTATAGTTTAGTTTGTTTGTAAATAGTTGTTTGTTCGCTTTAAGGCTGGATATTCGCTGCGCAATCGTGGTAAATGTATATTTGGTGTTGGTGCAATAAATTATTAAGAATGATATGTACGGGCCAAGTGGTAGGGGCAGCTGTAAGCTCGGCCGTTTCATCACTATGTAAGGTTATCATAAACAGTAGATGTTTTTTTCGGGATGGGATCGTATTCGCAAAATCCAGTATAAGGTACATTAGTATTCCACGCAAGCTACATATTTTATGTCTTTTGTGGGTATTTCACGACAAGGGATATTATTCGGCCCGAATGATTTCAGGCAAGAAGCTCATTTCGGTTGACCGCCGTGTTATTGCTTGGCCCCTGTTTGTACTAGATGGCCCTTGGATTGCACAGGTTCGAATTCTAGTCACGGTGTGGACTCTCAACACTTCTATGCACCATTCAGCACTTCTTCCGCGAGCTTTCGAACTAGAAAGGATTTGAACCGAATTGGCGTTGGAAATTGTAAAGGAGGAGGCTACCAGAATTGTCGGACACAAAGACGTGTTTGGACATATTTGCGCTGCAAAACTTTCTCGACCACATGAAGTTTACGAAGAGTTGCTACGTGATTTGAAGGGAAATGTAATGCGGAGCTTACGATGCAAAAGTTGTTTTGTCCCCATGAACAACTTGTATTAGTTTCGTTGCAAAGAGAGCTTTGTTAGCGCTACTTGATATTGCAGTTACGTTTTAGAAATTTTAAATCGCTTAAGACGGACAACGGGAACACGTATCCACTTACACATGATGTACAACGGATCCGGCTCAATTTCATACATACTTATAACCGAATTAAGCTTCCAAGCAATAAAACCCGCAATCCAATAGGATATTAACACAGACTACACGTTCGGCATCGGAACGCAATATGTCAAAAATGTAAATTTAATTAAGTGCTAAATTAGTAAAAATGTTTTATATCTAACATAAAAATACGCTTCGAGTAACTAACTTTTGCATACGATTGGGTAAAACTTCTACTGAAACATTTCAAATAATTAAAATTGCATTTCCTGATGACAGTTTATTAAAAAATCCCCTCTGGTCTGATTGCGGGGATTTAGGGTTCAAAATTACATAAATCGATAATTTAATTAAAGATATGGACGTTTTGGTTTAAAAATGATATCTTTTGGTGTTAATATATTATACAGGGTATCCCAGATAGCATTTTCAGCATGGGGATCTTGCTTATTATAAGAGATACAGGTTTGCTTAAATTAGATGAATTATTCCTTAGTATGGGAAAAGCCATAATCAATTTTTAAAAGTACAAAATTTCTTGTACTTTAGATATAAAAATGTTGAATTTCTTTTTTCTCTCATAACTTTTTTGTTTTATTCATTAAAGCAATTTTATTAGCACTTTTTTAAAATACGTTTTAATGTAGAATGTAACTGTTGTATTAAAATTTTTTAATCACTTACTATTTTCGAAATATTACCCTAACTTAATTTTTCTTATGGTCCGCAAAGTTGGCTATGGAATAATTAAATGTGTTTTTTTTTCTCTTTTTAATAAGATATCTATTTTTATATACATATGTCATAAAATTAAGAAAAATCGTATTTTACCAATCACTTATCAAGCTATCTAGGAAAAAAGAAACAAAAAACAACTAATTAAATGTCAAATGACAGTTACCATTTGTTTGCGGTATCAATTATTAGAATTTCATATATTGTGTAATTCGATAGTTTGTAGCAAATTTGTTATCATAGATCTATGGGCACATTTAAAAATAATGCAAAATTTGACATGTTGAGATGCTACATTCTTTGCGATAAAAACTGTGTAAAAACAAAAAAATTAAATTATTTATTGATTTGTTTTGGATTTTTGGTTGGTTTCGCGAAGAAACCATATTCTCTTAATTTTTCTCCAAAGTTCTGTAATTACGCGCACTTCGTTGCCTTTTCTCGGGATACAGCTCTAAGTATATTCGCTCAGCTTCTGCACGGTTTTTATGGAAGAGAATGTAGGTAGCATGTTAAAATGTCAAATTTTTCGTTATTTTTAAATGTAGCCATAGTTATAAGGTTATAACAATTACTACAAAGACTGAAATTACACAACAATACTATAAAATTCTAATAAATAATACTGTAGACAATTGATACATTCATTTGACATTTAGTTAGTTGTTTTTTGTTTTTATTTTCATGGATAGCTTAATAAGTGATTGGTTAAATACGATTCATCTTGATTTTGTGGCTTATTTATAAAAATAGATAGAGCAAGTAATATCTCATTTAAAAGAGAAAATAAAAACACATTTAAGTATTCCATAGCCAACTTCGCGGCCCATAAGTAAAATTGAAATTATGGGTAGATAATATCTCGAAATTGGCAAGTGATAAAAACAACAGTTACATTGCCCATTAAAAAATACCTCAAGAAAGTACTAATTAAATTGATCTAATGATTAGGACGAAAAAGTGACGAGAGAAGAAATTCAACATTTTAATATTTTTGCTATAACATCTGAAGTACGAGGAATTTTGTACGTTTAAAAATTGATTGTGGCTTCTCTCATACATATATAAATAATTCATTTAATTTAAGCAAACCTTTATTTCTTATAAGTGAGATGCCCATGCTGGAAATGTTATCTGTATGATGTGAACTAAAAACAGCATTAAATGTTGATAACAAGAGGTTACAAAGAAAGGAAAAAAGGTTTTTTAGATTGTACAAGCTATTGCTGGCACTGGGCACAATGTGGACCTTCCTAGAAGGTAAATTGTTTCGCTAATATTTTATCTTAATTCAACTATTTTAAGTTAATGTAATAAAGTCAATTAAACTCCGTTCAAAGGGATATATTTCAGACTGCATACTTAACACTATTCACAAACCGTATATTTTAAATTGTAACTGCACAATAATCGAATTCTGTTGAGTTTATCAAGTACACGGCATCATGCGTTTCTTGTTAAAACGTCAGTTTGCTAAATCATGGTAGAAAATATATTTTTTTTAAAAGTTGTACTAATAATGTCAGTCATTGGTTCATTTAGATTCGAGGTGGCCGCATTTACCTAGTTAAGCAATCCACTGTTCTCTCAAAAGTAAAAAAGATTCACTAAGTGCTTATTATGTTTTCATCATGTTTTTTAACAATAAATCTGTTCCTTAAGTTAATTTGAATATTATTTATCAATTCTTTGATCCCGAGCTACACCCTCAAGAGCACGTTGTCTTTAAGGGCCATTACCTACTTAAAGCCTTAGTGACAATATAAAAACGCATTTCTTTTAATAAGTAGAAAACATCTACCAATTATCATTCTCCTACATATATTCAAATTTGAGAAATAAAATAAAAACCTTATTTTAACGCTCCCCTTTAGGGGTGTGTAACTCCGAAAGCAGACGTCTAAGGAAAAAGTTTTATATGAAAGACCCCCCTTAATTTTCGATAAGAAATCACCTCCCAAATTTTTTCGCAGTATTTAAGAAACACCCTGTATAATGTTGCCATTTACAAAGAGTCAAGTTTGGCGTATATATCAAAAATCGAAGGTGCCATGACTTTTTACATATTTTTTTCTTATTCTACGTAAAAATATCCACAGAAATCATTTCACATTTTGATTGTAACATAGGTGGCTATGGAATTATTTACCATTAAAAAATCGTCTGTTTTTGGTTTTTTCATAATATTAGAAAAAACTTGAAGGTGAAGGTTAAATGTCAAAATGGCATAAACGATAAAACGTTGCGCAAAAGAGGCACACAAAATTAGTATTCTTTAAAATACAGCAATTACAGCAGTACGAGAAAAATAAAAAACTCACGACATTTTTATAAGCAATAAACATGTCAAGGGTGTTGATCAAAATCTCCTTTATCATAAAAAAAGATATTTCCTGCGTACTTATTAAGTCCTGAATAAAACACGTGAGTTTTTGTTGGTATATAAAGTTAAATAAAGTAGTATTTGCAGTAAACCGCTTATAAATTGTGTTTTGTGAATACAAAACAACTTTAAAACACATTATATAAGTTAATATACGCCTAGTAAAGAAAATAAGGTTTTATTAAAAATAAATGCCCTATCTTGACAGTATTATAACACTCGACAAAGACGTCAAAATTCGTTAAGAATTTTTAATACTATTACACGTCTTTAGTTTTAATTAAACCCGAGTGGTGCCGTGAAAATTTCAAATAAGAATATCTATTACTGCAGATTATAAAATTAATATGGTAAAATGCAGCGGCTATTTAATATGGTAAAGTCTCTTGAATATTCATGGCCTGCTGTATTCATTTTTGTTAATGTCTGAATAAATCAAGTCTGTCCATTACTACGATGCAAATACAAATTAAACAGACAATTTACTGTATAAAGTTTTAAAAATTAAGCATCTGATTAAACATTTATAATAATTCATTATAACTTTAACTACTTTAACAATGTACAATATTAATAATGTTATTAATAAACTGGGTGTACCTTTTAACATAAAGAACACGGGGATCTTGGAAAACGTTAGAGATAAAAGGATGGTTACATTAGCAAAAAGTGTTTTTCCGTGTATATGTTGAAACGATGCACATGAAGAGCAGAAATTCTAATCCCATCATTACTAACATTTATGACCATGCCTTAATCCTACACTCGAACTGCATAAAAATATTTTCGAGCCCTTGATTATACGGGTAGTTCCTAATTTAATGTCCCAAGAATTAATTGTAGAATTTGCCCAATGAACAGGTAATTTTATAGGTATAAATATAATGCGGATAAGTTGTTATTAATATACATTCCGATTTACACAAGCTAAATTTTGATAGTAAATGGAATGGAGATAATGCTCAAAAAAAAGTTGAACAATACAAAGATAATTTGATTTCTCGAGTAGATTTTGTTTAATGTTGTAGTTATATTTTCCGACTGTAGAAATTTTATATTAAGTAATTGCTTTGTACATATTATTGACAAATAAAATATTTTAAATTTTTTTTTAAATTTCATTTAATTAAAGGGGTGAATATTTAGGAATACTCCCAACTATTTCTGACCGCTTACCTGATTACGAAATTCCAGGAAAGATATATTTAAATAATTTCTGCAGTTCGTGTATCGGCTTAGCTCTCATGCTTAATTACTTTCTGCAGTTCGAGTGGTACTTAAGTACAAGTGATTAAAATTGCTGCAGTTCGAAGATTACATTGATATTTTGCAGGCTATTTATTTTTTATTGTAACTTTAACACTTTACATTAAGACAATTATGAGCTACCGACATTTTAATTTAATCATCAGGGTTTATTTTGCACGTTTTTTATTGACTCTAATTTCAATCAAGCAGTTACAAATAGAGGAAAACTGTGTTTGGAATGTGAATACAATAAAGCCCAACTTTTTATGTCGACGTTTATTATTTGTTTTTATTTTTATTAAAAATTAATTTTTAACACATTTTTAATTTTTAAGGTTTGATCGTTTTTTGTTATGTTAAATAGACTTTGCTATGATTTGAATAAACTTTGAACTGATTTTTCTCAAAAAATTTCTTATGTAAGCATACTTTTTTAATACATGGTCGGATTCAGAATTAAATTCTCTATCCGAATCAACAACAAAATGTAGGTATGCTATGTAATTTAAAAAAAAAAAACAGTTGCCTATCGCGGATTTGACATACCTACGTCATCGTAGAGATAACAATGCACATCATTTAATAGAGGATTTGTCGCCGATTCCAAAAATATAAGGTTTGTTGGGGTTATTTTCAATAATTAAAAAGTTATAGGGGTGCGACAGTCAAACTGAATCACCCGGTATATATTTTTTTAAAAAGGCTGCGGGTCGGACGAAAACTCTTCGCGGGCAACATTCGGCCCGCGGGCCGTAGTTTGGGAACCATTGTCTTAAAACTATGAATAGTTCATTTTTATAGTTGATGCTTATAGGAATAAAAAAGCTTTTTTTTAAATTTTTCAGGAGATTAAAGAAAGTGGGAATTGGGAATAATACATTTTTTTGAGTTTTTAACATTCTCGTATCTTTAGCGGTTTTCGATATTCCCATGTTCTACATGTTGAAAAGCTCACTCTGTATACTTCAAATAACAACATTCGGTGGAGGCGCCGAGTCGAATAGGAAAACGTATTACTAATGACAAATTACACTCAAATTTTAGCCTTTGGTTTTTTACCTACATTGCACAACAATATTTTGTAATTTATAATGTCAACGATTGACGTCAAAGAAACGAATTGACAAAAATCTTTAATATGAAATACGCTGAATAACAAAAATGTTGCATTGAATTTAAAATGTGTTTTTTCCTAACGGTCTTGCGTTCCTAATTAGCAAGCGACACCTAATGCTGTTCATAAACAATAAAATCTGGGAAGTAAAAATTGGCACTGAATAAATCAATCCGTTTTCAATTTTTCATGGACAAATTTAACGCTGTTTTAACGAGTTTCGGTGAAATTAGGGATTTAAAAAACTTCATAGCAATATCAGATCAAAAAAGTTAATGTAATTTTTAAGCAACATTCATTTAAAATTTTCGCGTTGATATTGAACCTAGCAGGGCTTCACTATCGTTCTGATAGTGTTGCTGTTCATAAATTGTATTCATTGTTAATTAAAAATTCAGTGAAGATAATAAACTATTTTTTGTGCGATCGTACTAAAAACAGCTGTTTGGCGGACGCGTTAGCAACCATAAAGTACTGCATTACCGAGCCTATCCTTAGCAACGGCCGTAAAAGTTACTTTTCAGGCCGTTACCCTTAGCAACGGCCGAAAAAGTAACTTTTACGGCCGTTGCTAAGGAGAGAGCCGGTAATGCAGTACATACGCCGTCATCTGTCAGTGACAGAATGTCCGTAGTTTTTAACCTATAATTTTGAAAATTACTAAAAATTTAAATTGTTTTTAATTCGATCGCACAAAAAATGTAATATGCACCTCGGCCAAAACGTACTTTTTCGGCCGCGTCTGGTTTGCTGGCCGAGACGTGTTTTGGCCTTGATACATAAATAACTATTATTTACTAAGATAAGTAAAGCTTTTAATTTTAAAAAGGTTTGAAATTTAAAAAATAAACGAGCAATTGCGAATAATCAACCCCATATTTAAAAGAACCTGTAACAAAATATTATGTTATACATTAAGATAACAAAGAGCTATAATTTATGTAAATGTAATGCACACAAAACACTAGTTTAAGAAAGGTACATGGGAAAGTACTTCTTATTTCAATAGATAAACTTTTTTAACAGCGTAAGACCCTTTTAAAACATAACGGGGTAACATATATTTTTCCAAATAAGCGAAGAACATAGCAGTGGTATCCCCTACGGTACTTTTATTACCTTTTCTCCCTTGCACCGGATTTTCCGAACGACCTGCTGCGCTACTAAATTATTTCGAATGAATAAATGAAAACATAGGGTGCAGAAATAACATTACAGAAAACTCTTGTAGGTATTTGGGAATTACATATCGATTGCCTATAACCGTTGGCTTCATATTTTAGCTCAATTATTCGCTTTTTATTAACCCGGAGTACAGTTATGGGAAAAATATTAGCAGGAACGAAATATTTTTCATAATTTTTTTGGATTTAATTAAAATATCTGTTTTTAAAAGTTAGTTTAAGTTAATTTCGTCACAAATTATTTTATTATTGAAAAAATAATTATACCAATGTTTTCTTTCAAATTGCCAAGTTGGCTAAAACCAAACTACAAAATAATTGGATTAGCAAAAACTTTGTTACCTATTATAACATTATCAATATTATATTAACCTAGATAATAATCACATTTTATCATAATATAAGAAAATGCAATGAAAAAGTAATTTTTGTGACGGACTGTACTTTCTGAAGTTAGCAAGTAATATCCTGCTAAAATGTCAGTATATTAAAAACCAATCAAGTGAAACATGCGCAAGTTGTACTGTAAAAATAATTGGAAAAACATGAGAAAATTTTTGTGCATAATATACCGGGTGTAACTAAGTTCTCGTACACCTCTTTTTTTTCTGTAGTTTTGTATTTAATTAAATAAAATTTTAGTTATGTAAATTGTGTAAAAAACAGGTTATTTAAACATATGTATTCTATTAATTCACTTCCGGTTTCGCCGGAAATGACCCTAACTTTGTTATTTCCAATGGAACACCTTGAATATACAGGGTGTCCCCGTTATCACCGCGAATATTTTAAGTGGTGATAGAGGACCTTTTTCTAAGAAAAAATTTCAAGTAAAATTTTTTCCTAAAATCAAATGCTAAGCTGATATCAACACTAACTTGATTTTTTTACATTTCTGCCTTTTTAAGACTCTGTAGCCGAAAATATCAATTTTATCGTAAAATATCTTGAAGCTTTTTAATAGAGCATGAAATTTTCTACAAAATTAGTTTTATTTATTTTTTGTCTACAGGCAATGGTTTGAGAGTTATAAAGCAGTTTGTACAAAAAAATGTAAAAAATTTACAAAATTTAATTGTTTCTTAGACTTTGCAACCGCTATATCTTTAAAACGAAAGGTTGTACAAAAAAACCGACGGCCCATTCCGGATAGCAAATTTTATGGGCTATAACTTTAGTCTAGTGAAATTTTTTGAAAATCAAACCGATTTTCCGGAAAAGCTGAAAATAAGGAATAGAGTGCAAAAACAAAATTTCCTACAAATATTGTTTTGTATTTAAAAATGCTTTTAAAGAGAGTGCGATTACGTGATTGAAAATGATGGAGGTCATTTTGAACACTTATTGAAGTAATTTTGTGGTTACATGTTAATTGTATTGCGTCCAGATGGATTTGCATTGTTTTGCATTTTATCGTTTTTTTTTTCACCTTTTCACTATTATAGACATTTCTATGATACATTTAGTTTTATTGAACAATATATTTACCGAAGTTGTAGTCCGTTAAATGCCTTATCCGCAATAGGCATCCGTTTTGCTCTACGACGTTTCGTTAAAAAGATGCGGCGTTTTTAAAAATGTACATAACTTATTTATATGCAATTTTACAATTTTTTGTTAAATTTGTTCGTTAGCTCCTTAAAAAAAATGATAAGGGGTGGTTTTCTGAAGAATTTCAAACTTCATAAAAAGCTTTGAAACTGATGAGATCCATAATTTTATGAATGTTGCCGATGCTATGGCATTTTTAAATACAAAATATCATAATACCGGGAGTTTTTGTTTTTTGAAAACGATAAAATGCAAAACAATGCAAATCCATCTGGACGCAATAAAATTAACATGTAACCACAAAATTACTTCAATAAGTGTTCAAAATGAACTCCATCATTCAATTATGTAATCGCATTTTTAAATACAAAACAATATTTGTAGGAAATTTTGTTTTTGCACTCTATTCCTTATTTTCAGCTTTTCCGGAAAATCGGTTAGATTTTCAAAAAATTTCACTTGACCAAAGTTGTAGCGAATAAAATTTGGTATCAGAAATGGGCCGTCGGTTTTTTTGTACAACCTTTCGTTTTAAAGATACAGCGGTTGCAAAGTCTAAGAAACAATTAAATTTTGTAAATTTTTTACATTTTTTTGTACAAACTGCTTTATAACTCTCAAACCATTGCCTGTAGACAAAAAATAAATAAAACTAATTTTGTAGAGAATTTCATGCTCTATTAAAAAGCTTCAAGGTATTTTACGATAAAATTGATATTTTTGGCTACATAGTCTTATAAATGCAGGTGTAAAAAAATCAAGTTAGTGTTGATATCAGCTTAGCATTTGATTTAAGGAAAAAATTTTACTTGAAATTTTTTCTTAGAAAAAGGTCCTCTATCACCACTTAAAATATTCGCGGTGATAACGGGGACACCCTGTATATATATATTTTTGGAAAGAGGAAGCAATTTTGAATACAACTGCACTATTTTGGTTAATTTTTATAACCTCACATAACTTTTGGAAGAAAATTTATACAGGGTGTTTGAAATTCGAGATTAAGCTTATTATAATAGCTAGAGTACATTTTTAAATTTAGCAAAGTTGCTAAATCTGGTGATTATTAATAATCCGAAGAAAAATTGGAAATATTTCTAATGGTATCCGAGAAAATTGGGAAAAACCGAAAAATACGATTTTTGAAAAACGTCTACAACTTTTTTGGATTAAAAAATATTTTAAATACATTGTCCAAGCAACTTTTGAGGCCGAATCGGATGATCACAATTTTTTTTAGGTCGATTCATTTTTGTTTTATGACAACCAACTTTATTTTTTCTTATTAGCGCAATTTTTGCTATTCACATATTCAAATAGATTTTTTTTTCTGAATTCATTGATGTATCACACATGGTATTTTACTTCTACATTCATCGTTAAATTTGAAACAAATGCGTTTAGGTAGGCCGGTCGTTGTTGTTTATGTCGTTACCATGACAATCGATCAACAAATCAAGAATTTTGAAAGTTTATCTGTCACACTAATGAATTCTTTAAAATAAACATCAATAATAAAGAAAAACGCATTTGCTGCGAATGTTTTATTCATTAAATAAGAATTCTACATTATTTTTGGCCTGCATGAACGTTGTTACATCCTCAATGCTCGTAAGCAGGTTTTATCTCTTTCAGGCTTTGCGGTATCTAAACTGTACCACATTTTTTAGTACTTGCGGATCACAGTGGTACATAAACTGCACCTACACATTTGTAATTTCTATTGCTACTAGTAGGCCAAAAATTGTACCATCACTGGGAACGTGTATTATTGGCTGCAAAAGTCTAATTTACACCATGAACGTTTCAATATTGTACTTTTCGCGCCCACAGGAGAAAGTTTTATGTTAGATATCTCAGTGTTTCAGTGTAAACTTGTTATCTACAGTTCTTAACGAAAATAGTTTGTTTTATTACCTAATTTTTTAATCACAAGACCCACAAAGTGTTAAGAAATAAACGCAGCTACCGGTAAGTTTAAATTTCAACTTCAAGTTGTATTTTTTCAAAAAAATTTGATGGTACTTAATATGTACCACTATGTCTTCAAATATACATAAATAGATTTCTTTTCATATAAGGTAAATGGACGAACTGCCATTTAAATTGAAAAATTGGTTATATTTAGCGTTCTTAACAGAATTTGAAGATCTTCCCTCTGACCAAGAGTCAAATATTGATAATACGATTTAGAATTGGATGCTGCTTCTGTTGCTGTGTTAGACGATGACGATTTGATTGATGATGAAGTGGAGAATTTTGATTCTAATGATTCTGATTCAAACATACCTTTGAGCCAGCTTCGTTCAAAAATTATTCAATTAACTGACATCCCTCCAAGATGGGGTCATCAATTCAACGTAGTTGCACCTTCCACATTTCTTGATTATTCTGGAGTTTCAGAAATTGTCCAGAATATTGAAGATCCTTCTCCATAAAAATTTTTTAATTTGCTTTTTTCCGACGACATTATAGATAACTTGGTTTTTCAAACAAACTTATATGCCTCTCAAACATATCAGACTTCGGGCAAACGATTTCAATCAACTAATGTAGTAGAAATAAAGGCATTTCTGGGTATCAATTTATTAATGGGCATTAAATCCCTACCAAGTTACAAGGATTATTGGAGTTCGAGTCCCGATTTGCATGATGCCTACATATCTCAACTTATGCCAGTAAATAGATTTAGTTGGCTTCTAAACAATATTCACTTAAACGACAATAACCTTTTGCCAGATAGAAAAGACCCCCAATACGACAAGTTGTACAAGGTGCGTCCCTTTCTAGTCAAACTGTCCGAAAACTTTGAAAACAACATGGATGTGCTCTATTTGCAATTTACCTCTTTGTTAGTCAAAAAATAAAACAGGTTTTTAAGATTTTCATACAAAGGTGATATATACATAGATTTGTTAATATATGGGAATGCAAAATTTTTTTTTCTTTACAGTTATAGTGGTACAACGGTTATACCACCCCCCTAGGACTCAGTGGACACGCTGATGATGATAAAATAAATTAGGTTAACATTAACTTAATATAAAGTCTTTTTTTTTCTAAAATAAGGAGTATTATTTTTTCGTGCCGCATAGGTAAAAAATCTGCTAATTTTCCCGTGCCTGAAAGAGTTAAGTCCGAAACTAATGTTTTAACTATTGAAAACGATGGAGATAGCTCACCCAAAGTATATAATCCAGCACAGCTTTTACTTCAGTTTGGTTAAAAAGTCTTAATATGTAAATATCTTATCATTGCGTTTTATTGTTTACAAAACGTAGAATTTGTTCATTTTGGCGGATCGTCAAATGCAAACTATTTGGCAACACATAACCTTAATAAAGGATTACGGTGTAAAGGATGATACTGGAAAAACCTTGGATAATGCTTAAAAATTTGCGCCGTCGTCTATAGGCTAGGCCAGAAACTATTTATCAAACCTATCTTTGTACCATTATTTACATTTAGGCGACATGACATGATTATTGGTTTATTTTTCTCCCCGCAGAAACAAGCACTTGCAAACTTTTAAAAATCACGTCACAAATTTGTCACGTCACATTTAGTGCCATACAAATAGTTCTTAACGGGAATTTTCGTTATTATATTATACCGATATTTACTCAAGATGCGGATTAAGTCCGAGTCACTGGTAGAAAATCTTTTACAAATCCGCCAGTTTAAAGGCGCTTTAAAACTGCTACGTATGTAACAATTTTACTTTAAGCCGATATTTTTGTATCGCTTTAAAACTAGATAAATGAATCATTTACAATACTGCAATAGTTTATCGCATTTTTAGTTAACTTTAAACATTCGTGACGCGACTGTCTCGTAAAATGTTCGATCTGAATACAGTTTATATTTTTGTGGATTATTGTATGCAGTACTTGTAAACGTGGTGATTTTTTTGTAGTGTTATAAAAATAATTTTTAAAGTAAAGATATTATTGTATCTGCACTGTTAAAAATATCTTCACACAATAAATAAAAGATAAAACAAGTCGTTTTGATATACAATAAAAGATACGAAGAAATTTAAATCCAGTTGTAAAGCTTTATACAGGGTGACTTGTGGGAAACGGACGTTTTTTGAATGAACAGAACGGTTGATTTTCAAGTTTTTTTTTTTTTTTTTTTTCTTGCAAAATGAAGAATAACATCTGCCATTTGCTATAACAAAGTCAAGTATCCTTTTGAACGAAAAGCATACTGCAAACGCATCCATGGAAGTTGTTAGAAACACGTTGCCGTGGCCCCCAAGATCACCAGACTTATTTTCCTGCTACTTTTTTTTTTTGGGGGCACTTAAAAAAACGTGTTTTTGCCCACAAACCGCGTCACTATTGGAGTTGAAAGATGCCATTACAGAAGAGACGCATTTAATTGACGCACAGCTGCTAAACCGAGTCATGAATGACAGGCAGAGACTTGAAACTTGCATTCAGGAGGGTGGCCGCCACCTGATGGATATAATTTTTCATAACTAAATAATTATGGTAAATCAAATAGCATATGTTGTTTCTCAATTTGTAATAAATAAGTTTGCTTAGTCTTGAAAATCAACCGAGTTCTGTTCATTCATTTGTATACTTGATTAAAAAAAAACAAAAAAAAAACAACTTTTCGTTCAAGAGGATACTTGACTTTGTTATATCAAATGGCAGATGTTATTCTTCACTTTGCAAAAAAAAAAAAACGAAAAAAAAACTTGAAAATCAACCGAGTTCTGTTCATTCAAAAAACGTCCGTTTCTCACAAGTCACCCTGTACATTCCGACAGCTAACGATGGTAACAGAAAATAATTATAGAATATAATACTGCATTCGTTATTGTTATTACCTTAAAACGAGCTTAATTTTATATAATATGCACATCAAGTTTCATTTTATAAATCCTGAATAGATGTCTCTTGGATGTCGACTGGTAGAAGATAAATGTAGTATGTAGTTTTAGTAGCACTAATAAAAAGAGTTATAATTGTGAGTTATAATTATAAACTGTAATCATAAATAATAGCCAAGACGCAAAGGTTCATCGTTTTAAAGTCCAAAACTATGGAAAAGAAATAACAGATAACAATTTCGTTTGGTCACAATAGAATTGATAAAAGAACAAACTTTAATTTGTTTGTCATTCCCTTTAGGCGTTATGAAATTAATGTGTTACAAGTAAAGTCAAGATTGTGACCAGTTTTTGCGCCAAAGTTGTCCCATTACTATAACCATATTCGAAGGCACAATACCCAAACACTCCAAACTAATTAAATAGTAATTAAGTAACATATTGCCACTATTAATTTAGGAAAGATAATCACAAACTTACTAACTTCATATTAGACATACCTGGGGGATTAATGTTAACGTTGGAAAATCAACAACGCGTTAATAAATAAATAGATTTTGATGTGATCAACTTCATTATTAAATTTATCAACAGTGAGGCTTCTCGGCTATCTTAACTATCACAAAAGAATTACAAGCCAGCCGAATTCCGCATGAATTCGCAGGTATACGAGAGGCTATCGAAACACAATTGATTGATAAAGAAGTCGACGAGGAAGTTCTAAATCAGGTTAGCAATTAGGGCCGGATAATTGGAGCGATAAACTCCTCAGCAGGCCAAGATAGTGGCGCATCGCTTCATGTTCGCTTGACCGTGAAGTTAGATTGTGAGAACTGGACGATTTCAGCTTTTGATTTTGCTTTTACTTGTTCTGGCGGTCAAATTACAACAGAACACGATGCATTGTAAGCTATTTATAGAAAGCAATACTTTTCCAAATGTTTTAAACATAACAATAAATTATTAGAAGATTTTCAACATATCCTTTGTATATGAATGGAAGCTTTTCAAGATTGACTTAAACACTGTTTTAATTTAAATGAGTTTTGGTAGTGGAGATAACAGCTGTATTATCCAACACATTGAAGATTTTTTAAATGTTTTTTAAATATTATTTAATTATATAAAAGACTAAAGAGTTGCAACCCGTTGGATTTAACACATAAGTTTTAAGTACAAAGTGAACTACATGTGGGCAAAATAAAAGTTATGTTCTGTGAGGGATCTGCCACTGGGCAATCTCCTACTACGTGATTACCCCTAAATTCATCCTTTCTCATGGGCCGAGAAGTTGGCTATGGAATAATTAAATGTGCTTTTTTTTCTTACCTCGAAAATGGTAAGTGATAAAACAAACTAAAATAACAGTTACATTCTCCATTAAAGTACTTTAAGAAAGTACTAATAAAATTGATCTAATGAATAGAACAAAAAAGTTATGAGAGAAAAAAGAAATTCGACATTTTCAGATTTTTTGCTATAACATTTGAAGTACGAGGAATTTTGTACTTTTAATTTTTGATTGTAGCTCTTCTCATACTTGGGAATACTTCATCTAATTTTAGCAAACCTGTATCTCTTATGATAAGCGAAATCTTTATTCTGAAAATGTTATCTGGGACCGTGTGTAATTTTGATTACAAAAATACGATATTTTTTTCTCTATTCACATGCAACTAACGAATCAGCGAAAATAGCTATAACTCTCTTAACGACTATCACAGAAGCGAAGTTGATCTAAAATTTGTTGACATCGAACAATATTGATTGCATGTTTCTGTCATTAATACTTTTGTTTTTGGTGTGACTAGTGTTAACTTTGTTAGGTATTCTATTTACACCAGGTGCTGCATTGACGGACACAAAAAAAGTACAATAATAGGGAGTAAACATTACAGTTCAACAAACACGTCGGCGTTTATTTTCTCTGCTTCAGTACCCGTTACTCTGGACGTTCAGTGTGGAACGTGAATGTGCATTTATCAGTGAAACAAAGTTAATTTAAAAACCCTCAATTACTATTACCCATCCCCATAAACTCAGAACAAAATTAATTTTTTCTACATCTTTATTGCTGGTGACACTCGTATTGATGGGAATTAAATGTAATTTTTTTTAAAGTTGAAAAGCTGTTGTGGGGTTTACTCCCATAATCTTAACCCACTGCTTAGTAGTTACTTCTTTTTTCTTCAGCATGCAAAATATTTAGTTCGTTTTTATTTTGACTAGATTGACGTTTTTCTTGCGTTTCCTGATTTTTACATATGTAATTATTGAAAAAGCTACTTTTTGTAGTATCTAACCGTTGGACAGTGGATTTATTATTGAATCGACTGCCTGGAAATGGTTCAGTGAACAATACCGGACACATCCTAAAAAGTATTTTCTACATTGTACCACTTTCTTTTAAGCATTTTTTGCTGGACTGGACAGTGTCAAGACGTCAAATTGATAAGTGTTGACAAAGACAAACAACATATTTAAGAATAAAAAAGGCTCAAATTGCTCAGATTAAGTCACCTTGCAGTACCCTTTAAATAAACTTCATAGTTTTACCGTAAAATAAATAGGGAAGCCAACACTTGAACAGGTACAAATTAGTAAGGGATTTATTATTTAGCGTCCCTTGATGCAGCACCGGGTGTGTTTGGTTGTGTAGTCACGTAATAGTATATTACATAACAAGAGTTGCAAGAAGCATATTACGCACGAGTGGAAAAGTTGCGCACGGAGCCGCGTAGCGGCGAGTGCGTATTTTCACAAGTGCGTAATTGCTTTACAACTCGTGTTATGTAGCTTACTTTTTCTACGATCACATAATACCTATGATTTTAACGTTTTTTTTGCTAATTTACACATGTAATTACGTTGTCTTGTCTATTTTGACGTAAGTCTGCTTTGACATTTCTAGACAAGTGTGCGTTTTGCTTACCGTGCGTTAGGACTCACTTACTATGCATCCAGGAACATTGGAATATTTGCTACATAATCCAGTTATATCCCAAATAAAATCGATTTATGCACCAAACACTTGATATTGTATTTTAAACAGGGATTAAAAACGAAAAAAATTCCGTTCGTTTCTGTTCGGAACGTAAACGAAATATATCGTTCTCGTTGTTTTCGTTCTAACCGAAAAAATTCTTTTTTCGTTTTCGTGAACCGAAATAATAACGGTTAAAACCGGTTTTACAATATTTTTTTGTCGTCAAAAAATCATTCTTTTTTCTAGTCACCACAACCCTCTATAAATACGATAACAATATTTGCGTCTTAACTAAAATATAAACGACGGCGATGGGGTTTGATGCTTACGGACAGCATATTTTAGACTGGCGAACCATCGCCATATTAAATTTACCAAATCGTTAAACACATTAACATTTTACCATTTTATTAAGTTTAACACCCGTAAGGTGTAAAAACATAAGGTGATTAGGTTAAATTAGACACACGACCTTTATCTAAAAATATGAAAATATACCAAGTGCTGTTTTAAATTTGTTTTAGTACTAAAAATCTATGCATTTGAATTAAATAAGATCCTGCTGTTATTATTTAAAAAGACAAAAGAATGAATTCAAGTGGATAATTTACTAAATGTTATAAATAAAAAAGATATTAAAAAAAAACTTATATTAACTTGAAATATACTTTAACTAGTTTGTACATACCATACAATATACATTTTCACATTCCGTTAAATCTTACTAGCAACACATCTTCCAATAAATCTTCTTTTACATTAGTCCTTTTCGAAGTAAGAATAAATTTTACTATTATTATGTCTAAACGCAAATAAAACATACACATTGATAATATATATCCAATCAAGTGTATATTCTACATTGATGATCCAAAAAACAAATTAGAAATAGAGAATATCTGTACCGTTAATTGTGTTTCACGAAATTGCAAGTATAAACAATAAAGTTGTTAATACATATTCATGTAAATATATGGAGAAAAGTGAAGCTCACTTATTTCAAGTGATATTTTTTACTGCCTCGTGGAGTCTCTCCAGCACAGAAGGTAAATTCGCATTTGTGTTTAACAAATAAAATTTAAATAGCCATAAAACCGGTTAAAACACGTTTTGGAAAATATTTATTTCGTTTTCGTCCTTGAACGAAAAATAATAATTTCGTTTTCGGTTTGGTTTTCGTTCTTAATAAAATTTCAGTTAATTTCGTTTAACGTTTTCGTTTCCGTTCCGTTCTCAGTCCCTGATTTTAAAGAGATAAGAAAATTTTGTTAGTTGAAATTAACAAAACTCCTAGCTTAAATGGAGTTTACGCAATTAAATTAACTTCGAGTTTGTGTAAAGTGGAACACTTTTTGCTGATGTATCGAAAAGAAAAGAAAACAAACCAAAGAAGTTCTAAGTTTTTACAACAATACCTAGGGGGATACCTCGATGGAAACAAGTTTTATTTGTGGATGCCACCTAGCACTGGTTAGCGTTACGAACTTGGGCGATATTTTACAGTAAAATTGGAATTAACCAGATGGGAGAGAAACACTCAATTTTTATACGATGTTAACCAAAAAAGAATATTTCGACATTTTTATACTAAAGTCAAGTAAGTCGAAAGCACTTCCGGAGTTCCAGGCGGGATAATTGGTAGTTTGTTCAAGACGTTAGTGAAGATAAACAACAGGGCAGCCAACTGTTGGAAGCTCGTTATCAAATTATTCAGCGGTTAATGTAATGAAATCAGGAGTTTCTAAGTAACAACAATAACACGCAGGAACGCGAAAAACCGCTTCCAGTTTCATTTGTTTTCTTAGATGCCGCGCATTTAGTTCCAAACTAGAAGCTCTCTTGGATCTTATTAATGTAGTTAACGTAATGTTAGTTACAATTCTCCACTGCTGTTTCGTTTGTTTTACAAATAAAACAACAAATCGAGCATTTGCCTCGGCTAATGAGATTTTAGCTCAACGAATATAAGCATCTTAATATATTCAACAATAAATACTTCACTATTAACCAAAGTCACTTGGTAGGAATGCTCTGCTTCTTCCAAACCAACTTTAATGGATTTATATCAACACACAGAAATGACTAACATTAGTAAATACACAATTAAACAATTTTATAGGGTACAACATGGTTTACCCGGCGTTGCACGGGCGATTACAATTTTAATTACTGTTTTAACTTGAATAAGCCCAATAATTCCAAATCATATACAAATGACATACTCTGATCAATCATCTTTTCATTTTCTTATAATTCCTTAAAAAATAGGAGTAACTATTTATTGCTTAAAAATTGAATAACTCAAATTTATTTTCTTTCGTCTTGTTTCAATTAAAAATGTACTAATAAAAATAATACTTCATGTACATTTATTACTAATTGTATACAAAACAATCTTTACTTGTGAAATACACCGCGCCGTATCGTGTTATGACCAGGTATTTGCCGACGTAAGATCGAATCCCGTCCAAGTAATTTTTTTTTTTTAAATTGGTAATATGTGCTTGTACTTAAAGTTTGGCGTTAGATCTGCAAGGTCCTAAATAGTAACTGTGCCAAATTTGGTCCCGATCGGTCAACGGACCTAGGATTCTATAGCGAACAAACAAACAAACACACAAACAAGCTCTTTTATATATATAGACTAGCACTTGCAAATCCATTTTCTGATTCACGAAAATGTCTTGTACTTTACGGTAGAGAGATGAAGGAATATGTAAGTAAGTAAGAAGGAAAATGATATTGTTAAATACAGGGTTCTCGTTTTTCGAGGTTCACTATGGGGATCTCGTAAACGGTAAAAGTTATGACTTCGGTTAAATTAGGGCAATTTGTGTATTCAGGTGCTTTAATTTGACGCAAACAGAACTTATCTAGCTTTTCTAGATTTTGAGATATAGGGGGAAAAGTAAAAAAGTGAATTTTTGTTTTTTTCTCTTCAATATATAAATAAATACCTACCTACCGTTACAATCAGATATAGCGTTCATAAGAAAAAATTGACCTGATGATGGTTTAAAAAAAGCAAAAAGTCGCATGGAAAATATAATTCGGTATTTTGATTTCTAGCAAAAAATGGCCATGAAAATGTGTTTACAGAAATGATATTCGACATCAAATGAAAAAGTTACGGGCAAAAACCAAAAATCCACAATTTTACTTTTTCTCCTTTACCTCAAAAATCAAAAAAGCTTGACAGGTTTTGTTTGCGTTAAATTATTAAGCCCCTGAATATACAACTTTGCCCTAATTTTACCGAAGTCGTAACTCTGACCGAGATTCCCATAATGGCCCTCGGAAAAGGAGAACCCTGTATACCAAATACGTGTAGAAAAAAAATAAGTAATTTTATAAAACTTTCTTCGTAAAAACTTCAGTAAAAAAAAATTAAACATCAATGCATATATTTCTATAATAACTTTATTTAAAATACTTATGATAATTTAAGATTAAAAATATGTTAATATTGCTATAGGGGTGTAGGGTGTAGGCAGATAAATTGAAAAAAGTTTTAGAATTACTGAGGTCGGTAGGGAAAATAGATGTAGTCCGGCTTTTGTTATCTACCGCGGTCAGTTTCAGACCACTGGCCTTATCATTTAACTCAGCTTATCACTTGCTTAAGGGATTTAGTGCACGGGATTTAGTTAAGTTGCTCGTTTCACAGAGTTTTAATTGTCTCTTTATCAAAAAAGGAGTTACACACAAAAATTACCTAATCAAACAACAAACAGCATAATAAGAATGAATCAACATCAAACAAATTAATCTGAAAAATATTTAATGTCAAATATGAAAAGTTAACTCTCATATTAGTAATTACGGCAGTTATTGTTTTAGTGTACTTGTATATTTGGCCTTGCTAAATGCTAACCTTTTCAAGGTAGCGATTTGTTATTTCTGTTCATTAATCCCTTGATTAGCAAACAGCTTTACCAGAAATACGGTTGCTATAATGTTTGTTATATGGTTTGTTCCAGCAGTGCATTATATTATGTTTTATTATTATTATTTCCGCGGAGGTGGTCCTCTTTCGGGATCCTGTACTGCGACCTATTGGTCTATTGTACCCTCTGGTGATGGCCCGCCCCTTAAAGAAGTCCTATGTTTTGAAGAACTCCAGGATTTTCTTTAAGGGTGTTTTTCTTAACTTTTCTTGGTTGTTTTTTTTCATCTCTAGAAGTCTACGCCGATAGGTTGTGAATCCTTCACACTGGCATATTACGTGGAGAGGAGTTTCTTCTTCTTCACCACATCCTCTGCATAAATCGGTCTCTGAGAGCCCTATTATGTAAAAGGGTTAAGCCCACAGTGTCTTGTAATGAGTACTGTGGCTGCTCTGATGTCGGCTCTGCTCATCCTGAGCATATCTTCTGTCTTTTCTTTAGAGGTATTTGACAGGATAGCCTTGGAGTTGGCTTGTCCTGCAACTTTTTTCCAATGGGCATTATGCTCTTGTATTAATATGTCATTAAGACACCGCTTGGCTGTTCCATAGGTGTGCATTATGTACTAATTCACGTACTGATACATGAACTGGTTTGCATGCATCAACTATGGACTAATAAATGAATTAGCCGTTGTCAGAAAGGTTGAAAGACATGCAAAAAATGACATTTGCTTCTACGAGGTTTATAAGAATTTTAAGCATCACAAGGGTAAATACCTTAAGAATCCAGTACTAAATGGGATTAAGAGGGTGATGCATAGCTTCCAGAGATCACGTTAGTTGTGAACAGCGCACTCGTGTAAAAATCCAGCGACAGTTTTTGCCTTCGTTCATATACTGATTTCACCGTCCACAAACTATTTCATAAACTGATCTGATAACTGCTGGAACAGCCGACTAACTGTCCGATGGACTATCACAGACTTTGCTGGAATACTATTTCGATACTGCGCATCTTCAGAGCGTTCCTCGGATCGTACATAGCCTTGCTGGGACAAACCTTTACTGTAACAAGGATCGTGGGTGTTTTGGATTATAAAAATGGCGCTTGATAATGCAAAAGCGTTGTAAACAAAATAGCGTTAAGCGTACGCAACTCAAAACTACAGTTGAGTATTGATTAATGTTCAAAATGTTTGTTGATCAATGTGTGGCGGGGTCGTTTATAACTAACATTATGAATTTTAATAAATATGCAAAACGTTAAGTACAATACCATACATGGCTTAGTGTTTACACTACACACTACCAAGCCATTTGCATTTCAAAGCTGCGCGTTACAGCTTATTTACATACACCCAACTCTGCACAGATCTCCAGACTATCTTTTTTGCTTTCAGCTGCACATCAGTATATGTACGAGTTATAACATGTTTATTTTAAATCGGGCTGTGTCGTCCTGGTTAATATCCGTATGGAATAGAATCGTGTAAAAGACAAAGTTTATGTAAATAAATATCATGAGGGAAAAAAAAATTGCCTTACTGTAAAAATTAGTACCGCAGTGATAAAATGTCGTAGCTATTTTTTCATTATCATACAAAATCGAAAATTCAAAAAGTGTGTGGCGATGGAAGGCGAAGGAAATTTAAAAGGGAATAGGAAATTGAGCGAGTTTCTTCAATAAATCAAGCAGAATTAGAGCTTCAACTGTATGATGAATCACTGACATAAACATATGCCCCATTTATTTCAAATCTTAATGGAGAAATTTCAAACGGTTTTTAGCAAAAAAAAGGTAGGCACTTTATTTTGAATGTTCATCGGAAGATGTGGTTAATTTTCACGCCTTCACAAACTAAATATATTTCAGTTAAAATATAATCCTCAAGCAGACAATTGAACAAAAGGTATGAAACTCGTTTTTATCATTTTGTTTGCTTTTGTTTGGTGGTTGGAGCACAGAGCATATGATCCTACTATTTTCTGTGAAAACAATTCGAATTTTTGTGTTTTGTTCACACTATTATGTGTTATCAACATCCACTTTGTATATTTTGAGTTAAAAATATAACGTTTAATGTGAACGGAATTCTACATCTGTGTAATAAAGAGGCATCAGTATACAGAAACAGAAAAGGTTCTATAACAAAGCTTTTTATTGACACGGCGATCAAAAACCTTAGGCATTTTTGATTTTTGCTCGTAAATTTGTACCCATTTTGCATCCAAATGCAAAACAATGTTTTTTAAACAGATTCTCAAGTCCATTTTAATATTTTATTTATTTATTACTTGTCAACGACCAAAATGTCCTTGTATTAAACAGTAATTGCATACAATTTTAAAAAGTAGTGTAAAAAGTACGTTGAACTGCGAGTTTTTACTTTGTTTTCAATTATAATGAATATTAATAAAAATAAAAATTTAAAAGTAAGTTTCTTTAATTTGTTTTTATTTCACATTGTTTTTTTAAAGGCTATTTTTAGGTCGGAATGTTTAAGCTCTTACTTGAACGAATGTTGCTGTTATTTGTTGGGCAAACAACAACATTCTTCACATTAACATACAAAAAGTTATCTTTTATTTTGCATTTATTTTGTTAAAATTTTTTCACTAGCAAACACATTTTTGATTTTGTATTGTAATTTGAAACTTTTCGACTTTAACAAACTGTGGAATTACGTTTAATAATTTATTATTAAGCGTTTAATCAAACAATTAGTAGACTGCATAAGTGGAAACTGAATAAAAGGTATTCACAAGTGAAATACTTTATTTTCATTATTTTGAGCTATTTTTATTCATCTTTTATGTTATACACGAATTTTTGATCAAAGGATCAACATTATATATGTAAACCATAATTTGTTGTATGTAATCGGGTAGACCGTCAAAAAATATTACAAAACACACCGTTATGCTGTCTGACAAGTTTGGAAAACGCTGTACTTACGTAATTTGTGAAGGTGTGCACCATGAGCCCCGCGCCTGCTAGTGACGCTACGCCAAATTTGTTTTTGTGGTTTCACCTCGCAACAAATATTTTTTTTTCTTGCATGGTTCCCTAAATCGCATGTTAGATGTCCCGAAACCTATTTTTTTATATAAGGTATGGATAATATTTATTGTTCAAAGATGTTTTAAATTAAACTTCTGAAAATAGCATTAAACAGAAGCTTTTCTTCAGCGGATCGTTGAAAGCCGCTCACTTTTGGTTTTAACAATTGACTGTGTTCTTGTCGCCCTATAATTACCTGTTTTTGCTTTTTAATTCAATATATAATACTTTTTAACATTTGGTTATTATAAAGAAGAATTTTTTAAACAAATAAAGGCGCATACAAAATTAGCAAGAATTTCATTTACCACTTTAAACATTTTATTAAGGGTTATTACGTTATAATAATAAAAGGTGAAATGTCAAGTCGTGGTATTAAGGATTTTTGAAGAGTACCCAGCCTTCCACAAAATCACAGCTCTTTATTTGTCGGCAGTGAGTGCTGTTATCTCTGTTTTTCTCGTACTTTTATACTAAAGATCAGTCTTAAAGAAGTAAAATATTCAAGACGGGGAAAACTCGAATGGAATCTAGCGGTAAGAGACCATTATCGTTAAAATGTGCACTCAAAGAATTTTACCCTTCTCGATTAGCGGGTCGCTTTTTCACGCTTCGATAGATAGCTCACATAGAACAATAATTTTGCTATTAATATTAATTTATCTTTTTAATGAAAAACACTGATCGGGTGCTATTGTAAACAAAAACGGTCTTAGTTAAAAGAGAATTAAAAATCGAATACAAGAAAGTAAGAAAATAGTTGGCTGCCTTAACTCGGTGGGACAAAAAATTATAAAGAAGACTAAAAATAATAGTCGATTCTGAGAAGAACAGCATTGATGAAGATTGTGAAGTTAATAAATAAACATTAAAAAAATTACGGGAAGGCCTAAGCTTAGCTAAAAATCTAGAATCATTTTTCTTGAATGCAGACCCATTCGCTGAAAGAAGCCGAAAATTCAAAAGGGAGCTAAAAATTGCCTATCTCCATACCAGGAAATCTACAACGACCTTTTGAGGACCAGTAAACAAACCAAAATAACAGTTGAAAAAGGGCAGAAGAGGCAAATGATGAAAAGGATTCAGAGAGTGAAGGTGATATCAATAAGTTTGTTTGTACCGACCAGTGATAAGGAAAAACATTAGTAACTTAAGGATATTTAAATGAGAATAGTTATACATACATATTTTGTTTCTTTTCGTTTTGTGTTATACCTAATGTACATGTGTATGTTAATATTTTAAATAAAAAATAAGTTGCTGGTATGTTTTAAAATAAAATATTGTTTTTGATGAGTTTTCAGAACCTAACCCCCCTTTTTGTACTGGCTCTGGGTCTCATTTAGCACGGTTTAACACAACACGCCATTTTCTAGGAACCTATCTACCGTGTTATAGGAGGGTTACCTGTTTATTGCAATTTAAAATAGAAGTTTTTCAATTATTTCAGGATATTGCAACAACTGGGCATATTATGCACATTCTTTATTAGATTCTTACTAATCACGTAAGAAGATACTTCTGAGATTACCTGTGTATCAATTATATTTTAATTACGAAACTCCATTAGCGATATTGCAATTAATGCTGTAATGAGCTTTGGACGCCAAACCATAGCATACTGTTATCTTAACATAATTTCGAACTGGCGAATGCAGTTCATAACACAGCTTTATGTGGATTTATACATGGTATATTAACTAGTTTATTGGTCAATCATGACCTACTTCATGCTCTGCTTCTGTGTAATAGTATAAACCGCGAATCTGGATGGTTGGACAGCTGCACTATTTCCAATATTCATTCATTCGGTCATGGCAGATTTATATTTAAAATGTAACACATCGTCGGTTCCAATTGCGTTACATTCGTTCGGCCGTTAATCACAAGAGTCAATAGTTAATATTAATTAATACGCTACAATCTATTCAATGTCTCATTACAATTAATTGAATTTAAAATATTTACATCTGTTTGCCAATCTGTGAACAAAAATGTTTGCGTTTGGTAATTTGTTAGAAATGAAAACATGTAGGATACAATCCATCAAATTAATAGAATAATGAAGCTATAATCATAAATATGTGTTATATTAATTCTTTAAGTGCATGTGAAATAAGCTATGATCAGTATAATAATTATTAATTTAGTATTTTTTTAATTTTTTACCATTTTATGATGAAAATTTCTTTCACCTGTCAAATTTACGTTATCAACCAATCACTAATCTTAAATCTTCTAGAGACTACCAATAGGAGCATTATTACACGGTAAAAATGTTACTTTCCCCTGTCAGATGTTGATCCTTCTGTCAAATTTGCGTTTTCGACCAATAACAAACTTAAATTTCCTACGACCAATAAACATAATCATACACTGATAATATCCTTTTCGCAATTAACAGATTTTAATGCGTTTATTGGTCGTTTCTAAGAAATCTGAGTTTGTGATTGGTCGAACTTTCCTATAAAAATGTGTCAAAAGTGTGTAGTCAAACGATAAAATTATAAGTTTCTTGTTTTTCCTTTCAATTGTTTCAAATTACCGCTGTCTACCTTCATAGCCTACTTGAAAATATTACTTTGCCCTAATAATTAATAATAAAATCGCGATATCTCGGAAAATATCAATTTTAGGTGAAAAACAGCCTTAATATTTTCGAAAGAGAATTAAATTTTCTATAAGACGGTGCAAAAAAATATAGGGTGTTGTATTTAAAAAAAAATGAGTTATCGATGTTTAAAGTTTCACAAGTTTGACCAAGCGTAAAAAACGCCCTGTACAATATTTTAAAAATGTAGGTGGTGCAAAGTGTTACATAATCTATTGTCAATCTTATCTCCAAGCGAATTTCTTCAGACTTGTCAAAGTTTTCAAATGTTGAAATTTTTTGAAAATACTGTATTTTCATGAAAATGCAATTTTCACGAGAACGGTTGACTTTAGACCCATATAACCTTATACATTTTTTGAATTAAATTTAAAGAGGAATCCAAAAATGTAAAAATATACAGGGTGTTCCATAAGAAAAAGTATAACTTTGATATGGCACTCTTTTTTGGAGCACCCTGTATATTTGAAAATATTTTTAAAATGTAGCCCTTATTGACTTACATAATCTAACAGCGACAGAAATTGGAAAATATAAACCGTTTCGCCATAAAACTCCGACGCGTCCGTCGTGACTCACCCTGTATATACAGGGTGATTGATTGAGACCGGGCATTAAAAATATATGAAGAATGAAAAAGGGTATGGATCTGAAATTTTGGTTATGACCATAATGGCATCTGATCTGTTTATTGAAAATATTTTCAATATGGCGACACTTCCGGAAATACCGGAAGTTGACGTCTACTTCCTTATTTCAAATACAACGGTATATTTTTTATTGCATTTTTGGATTTAACACGTTATTTTAGGGGGACTTTTATTAGCATTCCCTATACCTAAGTGCAGTCATTTTTTAGATTTTTGGACTTTTTTGAAAATTTTTTGATTTTCACCGTGATGCTTAATATTATCTAACATGGCCATTTTTAAAGAAAAAACGCTTAAATTTAGACCATGCCTAGAAGAAACCTTGGACTACATCCTGGAATTTTTGCAATCGATGAATTACTTACAGGGTGTCCAAAATTTAATTTTCTTTTAATACAACTTCAGACCACTAAAACTCGTTTTTTTCAAATACAACGCCCAAACTTTTTTTTCATTTTCTAATGCAAAATTACATTCTGCATCAACCTGTATTAGCGTTTCCTATACCTATCTGCAACAGTTTTCGAGTTATTAAGAATTTTTGATAGAGTTAAGAGAAATTGCAACATTTTTAAATAGTAAGCCTTGGAAATGACAGCAAATGCCAATATTAATAACTGTAAACCACTTTTATTGCGTTTGTCTGAAGCATCCATGAAAATGTATAATCAAGAGTATTCAAACACGAATATTTTGAACTTATTTTATATTCATGAAGGATGTAACAAGATTATTGAAAGAACTTGCCGCGTGGTCATTGAGAGTTATCCTTATTTGACTGTAATGACCAGACAGAAATTTTAATGAATAGAATCAATTTTTTTTTCAATTTAGAAGAGTGAAATCTGCTTGTATTCGACCTAAGCGTGTGACAAATGATGAAACTAACAAAGTTAACATCCTGAGATATTTTAATGACCATCCTCAGCGATCAATTCGATTGGTAGCGCAAGACTCGGGTTTAACATACTATGCTGTACAAGCTACATTAAAAATACACAACTATTCGTTCACACTTTCAATAATCTTCTGAATTTGTCCAAGAATGTAAAATAAATTCAAAATATCCGTGTTTGAATACTCTTGATAATCCATTTTCATGGATACTTCAGACAAACGCGATAAAAGTGGTTGACGGTTATTAAGTATTGGCATTTGTTGTCATTTCCAAGGCCTACTATTTAAAAATGTTGCAATTACTCTTAACTTTATCAAAAATTCTTAATAACTCGAAAATTGTTACAGATAGGTATAGGAAACGCTAATACAGATTGATGCAGAATGTAATTTTGCATTAGAAAATGAAAAAAAAGTTTGGGCATTGTATTTGAAAAAAACGAGTTTTGGTGGTCTGAAGTTGTATTAAAAGAAAATTAAATTTTGGACACCCTGTAAGTAATGCATCGATTGCAAAATATCCAGGATGTAGTCCAAGGTTTCTTCTAGGCATGGTCTAAATTTAAGCGTTTTTTCTTCAAAAATGGCGGTGGTAGATAATATTAAACATCACGATGAAAATCGAAAAATTTTCAAAAAAGTCCAAAAATCTCAAAAATGACTGCACTTAGGTATAGGGAATGCTAATAAAAGTCCCTCTATAATAACGTTTTGAATCCAAATACGCAATAAAAAATAGACCATTGTATTTGAAATAAGAAAGTAGACGTCAACTTCCGGTATTTCCGGAAGTGTCGCCATATTGAAAATATTTTCATTAAACAGATCAGATGCCATTATGGTCATAACCAAAATTTCAGATCCATACCCTTTTTCATTCTTCATATATTTTTAATGCCCGGTCTCAATCAATCACCCTGTATATGTATTTGCCTAGTAGTGCATAATTTTGTTTAATAAATGAGTTTCGGTTTTTCTTTCCAAAGCTTATAAACATCTTAACAGTGTTGAAAATAATACAATTAATCAAACCGATCTCTAAGGTAAAACAAAAAATGATTAGCTGCTTAAATTTAACTTAATTTTTTTAAAGCATTAAGCAAAATGGAAGATCCATCAATCCATCAACACTTCTCTTTAATTAAAAGATAATTTAGACTACAGTCTTAGGTTAGAAATATCTTGCTCTGTTACACTTGCAGTATCCTTTTAATGATGTTAAAAAATATGCCTGTGATTAATAAAAAAGTACATATGATCAAAAAATTCTCATTCAAAACAAACACATTATTTAATGAAATCATCATTTAAAAAAACTCAATAAAAAGAAGTAACAGCAATTGTACAATTATTAGCGGGACAAAAGGACGTGTTGAAATAATATTCGTGCTCCATGTACATTTACACATACAAACAGCAAATACAGGCTGATGTCCGTGGCCTCAGGACAAATCACTTGTCACCATGAGTGGTGCACATGACATGACAGGTTGGAGTAAAAGGCTGGGGGTTGAAGTATGACGACCTGTCACTGCTTCACGCATTGTATGTGTGTGCGTGAACTAAGCTGGTGAAGCCATTAGCAAGAATAATTACACACAATAAGGCACTTGTAAAACGTCGCCAAAACTTTATACTGAAAACGAACATTTACAAACAATTTTGTGTGTATATGCACATATAGTGGTAAAAATCTATTATTTTGAGAAAAATTGCTTTCATGGAGGGTGCTTGAATTTGCTAAGCTATAATTACATGCCAAAAGGCTCAGAAGCAGACATCATGTCAAAGACAAAACCATCAAAGAAAATTTAGGCACCACATGAGTTAAGTACTAACACAGGAAAGACCGACAAGATGGTTCGAACAGGCAAGCAGAATGGGGTAAAGCAGCACAACAAAAAGAATGTGGAGCGTACACAGCAGAACGCATACAAATCGTTGAATTTTAATACGAAACTTTAATAATACAATCTTGGTTTCCGGGTTTGGAACCGCGTCTTCTATATTTAGAAGTAGTTAGGTTCTTCTAGGTACTTCTAAATATAGAAGACGCGGTTCCAAACCCGGAAACCAAGATTGTATTATGGATAACGGCCGCGAAAGCCTCAAGAATAAAATAGTACGAAACTTTAAGTTCTTTCTCGAATACACTTCGCAAAATTTGTGCATTTTCCGTAGATAATCGTGTACCAAGTAACAACGCTAATAAGAACCTAATAAAAAAGTTCAAAGAAAAAAATTTTCTACTTCTAAAGACGCCAAAGACTACTCAGGTTTGCCGTTTAATCGAAAATATTGCTGCAGTGAGTAAAAGTGTCGAAGAAGGCCCAAACACCTAATTTCTTTGAAAACGATGCTGGAAGGGCTGTTTCGGTCAAAGGAAGGCCCTATAAGGACATGTTGGCCAACATGGCCAACTTTTTGTGACCTGAGCTGAAGAATAAGGATGCAGTGGACCTCTACTTCCAACAAGATGATGTTACGTGTCTATACCAGTTCCGAAACAATCACTTTATTGCGTTCCAGGTTCCCAGTTCGTTGGATTTCTAGAAATGACGACATCAATTGGCTACCAAAATCATGCGATTTAAGACCATTGGGCTTTTTTTTATTTGGGTCTACAATAAAGGAAAAGTCAATGCCAAGAATCCACATCCAATTTACGCTTTCAAAGCCAACACTATATTGCTGACTTAGAGCCGGATCTTTGCGAAAACAGACCAAAAACTTCAAGAAAGGAGTGGCGGTCCATAAAAAGAAACAAGGTGGCTCTTTGGATAATGTGCTATCCTGTATATAATCTATGTCTCTACTGTAAAGGGTGTTCCAATAAGACGAAAGATGTTAACAGTAAGTAAGACAATGTTATTTGTAAAATTTTTTTGATTTCTTTATTGAATCATGTTATCTGGTACATGGCAATTATGTGTGAAAGATAATATCGCCTAAATGTTCACCAAGGCTTCAGCGGCACAACTCCACACGATGGTCAAAATTTTTGATGACCTTTGCATAATTGCTCCTCGATCTCACCAATATGCCTTATTATCTCAACCTTCAGCTGTTGAATTGTTGCATTGGCTGTGTGGCATGTGGCGCCGTTCTGTTGAAACCACAAATCGTCGACATCCATAGCATCCAATTCAGGCCATAAAAAGTTGGTTATCATTGCACGGTAACGCTCACCATTCACCGTAACAGAATTCCCGGCATCATTTTCGAGAAAAAAACGGTCTAATGGTTCCGCCAGCAAAAAATGCACACCAGACAGTTACTTTTTGTGGATGCATCAGCTTTTCAATAATCGTCCTTGGATTTTCATCAGCCCAAATGCGGCACTTCTGCTTATTAACGAAGCCACCGAGATGAAAATGGGCTTCATCACTGAAGATGATTTTTTTGTGAAAAATCCTCATCGATTTGTTTTTGCTCGTGCATCCAACCGGCGAACGTACGGCGCTTCAAATGGTCAGCAGGCTTCAGTTCTTGTGTCAATTGAATTTTGTAAGCGTGTAGAGACAAATCTTTCTTTAAAATTCGATGTACGTGGTTGCGGAGAGATTCAATTTCTGCGCGCGATGACGAATAGAGAGGTGTCTGAACTCTCGGCCACATTCTCGCGATCTGCAGCAATGTTTTCAGCTTAACTGCGTACACGAGCCCGCATTGGTGTTTTCAATATCGCGGTGCGCGAAGTGTATTTCTACTTGAACGTCCATTTTCGCAAAAGGCTTCGATTGTCAATCTTCCCATGGTTGAAATTGCCAACAAAGACTGAACTTGTCAATTGTCAAAACCAGATGTCAAAAATCATTTGACGTTTAAGCCTAATTCACATTTAACATCTTTCCGTCTTATTGGAACACACTTTGTAACGAAATTTAAAAAAAATTATTATCGTAATTTTTTCAAATTTTATTAAAAAAACAAATCCTATATCTTTTGTTAAAACACCCTATAAAATGAAAGGGAGCTGGTGCACTACCATACTGTTACCTTAAAGTAACAGTGGTTCCTGGTCCATAAAGGAATAAAAAAGCAACTCAGGTTAATCTAAATGAAAAAAATGGTTTGTTATACTGAAGTCACAGTGGTCAATTGATGGTCAAAGGACTGTTCGTTTCGGAAAAAAGATATTTATCAGATATTTTAATTTCATGAATACATTCACCCCTTAATTAGGCAACTAAATCTCGGACCTTGGTCTCGCTGCAGTTGATAATTTGCCCCTACATATTAATATAGCACAGAAATTTTCTTTTTTTTTTGATTTAAGGTTAAACACAAGGAAGAATACTCATCGTTTTGCCCAGTAAAATCAGATATGCCACAGGGCAGCATATCGGGGCCAGTGTTATATTTACTATATACAGCTGACTTACTAACTACAGCAAACAGCATGACCGCTACCTATGCGGATGACACTGCTGTCCAATAGTAGCAACCTACACACTACAAAATAAGCTAAATAAAGTTCAGTCATGGTCAAAAAGCTGGCACATTAAAACCAATGAAGCAAAGTCAGTTCAGATCATTTTCACTCTGCATAAGGGCACTTGCCCCCCCCTGGGATCGAGTAAAAATAGTACTTGTAAAATCAAATCATAAAAATTAAAAAATTCAATTAAAATGTATATACAGGGTGTGTATAAATTGGCGGAAGCAATACACGTGACGATATTCTTCGTAAAATTTTAAGTCAAAAATCTTAATACTCCAGCACACCAGTACTTTGTCATAATAAATTGCTGAATGTCCCTGAACAGATTGCGAACTACTGGGATTTATTAAGGGAAAAAAAAAGATTTTGACGTTGATAAGCAAAAAACTGAATTTTTTTTAAAAAAAGTTTTTATTTATTTCGACACATCCGATCGTGCTCAAAACTAATAATTATACAAGAAGCTTCAGCGATAAGTGTTGCAGAACGATAGCGTGAACACCTGCACCGTTGCATTCGTTCTGAACCGACTATTTTACATTTAAACACGGATCCTGTTTGTATCAGGTCTTTCTGAGTAATTGCGGAACTGCAATTGCTGCGAGTTTAAGTGGTACAAATTTACCCTTTAAACGGAAACTTGCTTCACACAGACTTCTCACTTCCGCCCCACGCTCAATCCAACGATAATTTTATAATAGCACTTTCGTTTTTAGCGCCGACGTCTCGAAGACTTCAGTTAATTAAGATTGATGTTAATGGATTAACGTGAAACTATCGTTAAAATTATAATGAGATTTCGTTACGTCTGCTAAGTCTATTACTACGGATGTTGTCACGTTTTTTCAATATTCTCGGAAACGTTTAAAAAAATTAAAACGTACGTGCGTGATGTGGATGGATTACTGTGATGATAATTTTAGTACACAGCGGCGAATAAACACTCAGGTTGACATTGAAGTATGATCTATCTATAGAATCAATCCCTGCCCATGGCATATTCGCCATATCGTAAACACTTTTATTAACATCAATTTTGTTGTCTATTGTTTCCAGCATAAACTAAAAATAAGTATTCTTGGTCTATCAGCTAGCGCTATACTCGGTTTAAGAAGGTAATCGTGATCACGAAATACGAGTATGGTTCAAATTTAAACCGGAATTTTCTTCCTAAGCCCCAGAAAATTGATTTATTGAAAATCGGCTTTTTCCAGTAATGTAGTAGACTGTCTAGAAGGGGTTTAGGAACATTCTTCGCCTACAATTCTTCGCCCACAATTCTTCACCCACAATTCTTCGCCTCCACAATTCTTCGCCCACAATTCTTCGCCCACAATTCTTCGCTGCTACAATTCTTCGCCACCACAATTTTTCGCCGCATGCAAGCATATCACAAATTTTACTTTTAAATGTGATTGTTTTTATTTATAATGTAATTTTTACAGATTATTTTACATTAGCCTAAAGTTGTTTCTTGTACATTAATGCTTTTTCTTTTAATATTATGTTTCAAAATTGCTTGGATTTTTAATCTTGTATTTGTTATTATAGTAGGTATGATTAAAAATTAAATTAACCTGACCTGACCTGAAACCTAACCTAATGTGAAATAATCAGTAAAAATTACGTTATAAATAAACACAATCACATTTACCAATAAAATTTGTGATATACTTGTATGCGGCGAAAAATTGTGGTGGCGAAGAATTGTTGCGAAGAATTGTGGAGATGAAGAATTGTGGGCGAAAAATGTTCCGGACACGGTCTAGAAGCGGTACGTGCTATCATAGTTGTTTCAATTGTTTTTGTTTAGTGTTGTCAACTATGACAGAGCAACCAGTTCATAATTCTGTTGCGCAACGTATTGTTATCAATTGTTTTTGCAACGTAAACGTTAAACCTGCTAAAATTCTTTCAAGACAGCCAATAATATGGTAAAAACACCCTTTCAAAGAGTTCAGGGTATCACTGGTGTCAGTTTCCGGGAAGGTCGAGGACGCGTCGAAAATCTGACTCATGCTAGACGAGCACGATCTTGCGTTACCGATGAGAATATTCGGCGAATTGACGAGCTTATTCGTAATGATCGACGAATATGTATATGTTAAATGGCAAGTACGTAACAAATAAGTGTGGGTACTGATGAACAACTTATTAAACAAAAACTGAAGTACAAAAAAGTTTCTGCCAGATGGGTCCCAAGACAGCTTTCTTTGGAACAAAAACAAAGACGAGTTCAATTGTCAACAGAGCTTCTTAACCGATTTGAACAAAAAGGAGAAGCGTTTCTGATCAACTTGCTTACATGTGACGAAACCTGGGTTCATAATTTTATTTCAGAGCCTAAGCTGTCAAGCATGGAATGGCGGTATACAGGTTCCCCAAAACCCAAAAGAAGCAATAGTCATTCCTTTAGCCGGGAAGATTATGACCACCGTCTTTTGGGATACATAAAGAAAAAAGTACAAAAATCTCACTGAAAAAAAGTTGCAGGACAAGCCAATTCTAAAGCTATCCTGTCAATGGTCTCTAAAGAAAAGACAGAAGAAATTCTCAGGATGAGCAGAGCAGACATCAGAGCATCCATCAGAGCATCCACAGGACTTGTCACACGACACGGTGGGCTAAACAAACACTTCTACATAATAGGGCTCTCAGAGATCGATATATGCAGATGATGTGGTGAAGAAGAAGAAACTTCTCTTCACGTTATATGCCAGTGTAAAGGATTCACACCCTATCTGAGTAGATTTCTAGGGATGGGAAAAGCTAACCAAGAAGAGTTAATAAAAACACCCTTAAAGAAAATCCCGGAGTTTTCCAAAAACACAGGACTTCTTTAAATGGCTATCACCAGAGGGTACAATCGACCAATAGGTCGCAGTACAGGAACCCCAAAGGGGACCACATCCGCGGAAATAAAAGTACAAAAAGTTTCTGCCGGATGGTTCCTAAGACTGCGGTCTTTGGAACAAAAACAAAGATGAGTTTAATTGTCAATAGAGCTTCTAAACCGATTTGAACAAGAAGAAGAAGCGTTTCTGAACAACTTGCTTACATGTGACGAAACCTTGGTTCATCATTTTATTCCAGACTCTAAGCGGTCAAGCATGGCGGTACACGTTCCTCAAAACTCAAAACAAAAGTCATTCCTTCAGCCGGAAAGATCATGGCTACCGTTTTTTGGGATACAGTAGGTTTGATATGTACGGATGTTTTGATCGAACGCCGAACAATCAATGCCAATTATTACTCTCATGTGTTATCCGAGCGAGTTACACTCGCTTTTCGTTCAAAAAGGCGAAACTGATCGATCAGGATCAGAAGCGTGATTCTTCTTCACGATAACGCCTGCCCCCATAGCGCTCAGTTGACCCAAAACACACTGGCTAAATTGTATCAGGAAACACTACCTCACCCTCCACATAATCCGGACTTGTCTCATTACCACTCTCCTGTTTTGACCTCATAATGAAGCTCTAGACGGCAGAAGATTTGAATATAATGATTCGGTGAAAAACCTTGACCAAAACTTGCTAAGCACGCAACCAAAAACCTTTAATAAAGAAGGTATTATGAAGCTTCCAAGAAGATGATAAAAGTGCATAGTCAGAAAGAGAGTACGTTGAAAAATAGTTTATGTAGTTTTGTATTTTTTTTTTTAAATAAAGCGCTACAAAAAAATTCTGGGTTAAATTTGAACCATTCTCATACTTTAGTGTAGACTCTTCCACAGATTTTAATACAATAAATATTAAAGAGTTTATTTTTCTAATAACTTTTCAATTTATTCATATTTCTGATTAAAGTATGAGAAAATAGTTTTTCCATTGACTTTGTTAACTATTTCGTAAAGCTGTTGCGAATTGGTTGCTAAAGTATTAGCAGCTTTGCTACGATTTTATCTTGAAGTACGTAAAAGTCTGTTAACTGATTTCTCTATTACTTTATTTCCTCTGTTATTCGTTTATTACAGTGGGCCTAACCACTTCAAACAATAAAATTTTAAATGTTATAACATATCAAAATAGGCAATTCATGTTAAAAACATTGCCGAAGCAACTTTTTAAGCCAAATTGGATGTTAATCACTAACTTTTTCTAGGTCGATTCGTTTTTGTTTTACAATAACAAACTTTGTTTTTCTTATAGGCGCAATTTTGGCTCTTTACACAATCAAATACAATTTTTGTTGTTGAAATAATTGATGTATCAAACATGACAGTTTTTTTCTTTATTCATTGCCAAATTTGTAAAATTCCATTTGGGACAACAACCCCTATAAATCAGACAGCTCAGTCGTTGTGGTTTTTGTCGTTACCATGACAAACTATCAACAAACTAAACATTTTTAAAGCCTTTCGTCTTTGTAATGAATATATTCGTATTTGTTTTTGTCCTTAATGATTCTCACCCCACGATATATTGGAATAATATCTTTTTATTAACGGAATGCAGCTCCATATACACTATTAACTAATTGCAATCATTTCAGATCATAGCAAAAACGAGTGACTTCGTTCTTCAAGCAAAAAACCATTATTTTAAAGAGAACGCATTAGTGCATATAATAAAAACTTATCTTAATATACAATTTCAATTATGCACCTTTCCAATTTTTTTTAAGACATACAAACATTATGTCAAAGTTGACTTGATTCAACGTAAAACGTTAAGATATCGGTTTAACACGGTTTACCGTGCGGTTTCAACATTATGCCGTTATTAATGACGTCAATACCTGATATCTATTAATATATTAGAGCATCCTGTTTAGTTCATAATCCTGGCGCATGTATCACGAAAGCCATTTAGTGGTCTAAACGCTTATTTTACCCTGGACATGATACCGGGTAATTCTTCTGTATGATGAGCTAGATGTACAAAAAGTTATAATCTAGTTTTACATTTCCGCATGGAGAGTACCTCTAAAGCAGGAATTATAGCATAAAGTGGCCTAATTAATAAATAAACTGACCTACACCCTGTAATCTTGTTATGTGTTTACAGACCAGTCCCGGGGGACATTAAAATCCATTAGCGAAGTTTTCCGTGATGTCCTGTCTGACTGGATCGGATTATCATTTTACGTATGAATCTTTTATCACTGAACATAATCAAAGTATATTATTACAAAATTTTTATACGTTTACTTGGAAATAAGTTATTAAAAAAAATACGATTCACAAGACGATTCAAAAAACGTTTTGCAACAAAGTGTGAAAAACTTTGGCCTATATAATTTAAAACTAAAAAAAATCATAAGAAATGCAATAATCACAATATAGAGGCTGATAATTAATCTACATGTGTTTTATGGTTAACTTTGTTATTATAAGAGTTACGTAGTTGGTTAAATTGGCAAAGTTGGGCAGAATTTCAAGAATAATTTAAAGTCATTTTGACATTTGATGTACACCTTCAACTTTTTTAAATATTTTGAAAAAAAAACACAATTTTTTATTTGTAAATAATATCATTGCCACCAATGTTAAAATCAAAATGTGAAATGATTCCTGCAAATATTTTTACGAAGAATTGGAAAAGAAAACATCTGTCATGTCATGGCACACTCGATTGTTGAGATATTATTATCTACAAGGTGCAGATCTCAAATTTGTATTGCGAATAGAGACCTTTAACACATGTAATAAATTAGATTTAATAGCAATAAATAGTAAGTGAACAATCATAAAATGTTATAAAATGTAAAAAACATCTTTAATTATTTTAAGTTTTTGCGTTTAATTAAGTACAACTGGCTTAATTATGTGATCTTTTGTTGTATTTTTTCAGTGGCCAATTAGTCACCCTGTTTATACAGGATGTCCAGTTTAAATTGAAGTACATGGGTAATGGGTATCTCGGAAACCGTTAGAAATACAAAATCGGTTAAATGGGAAAAAAGTTGTGCAATTACATGCGTAATAATAACCCAGTTTTACATTTTCAATAAACCATCCTATTACGTAATTACACGATGAAAACGAAAAACGTATAAATTTTCTTAAAACCTACATTAAAATCTTTCCAAATAAAGGTAATCCTGGAAAGATTTGTCCGCCAGATTTTCAGAATCTGAGAAGCAGCTAATAAGGCTTTTAAAAATGACAGTAAAAAGATACTAGGCCTATGTTTCGCGCGGTCATACCCAACTTTTGTTATATTTTAAACTGTACACCCTGTATATAATAAAAGTATAAAGACAGCTCTATATTCGTCAGTTCCTTTATTCGTCACTTTGTTTTGGTAAAAAATGTTTCGATATTCGGCCAAAAATCTTATATTCGTCCACGAAAAGTCACCCACCGTATGGTCAACCTAGCTAAATCGACTGCTAGATAATCGTCGAGAAAGGAACAAAAAAGACTTCGATCACCAGAATCAAAGTTACTTGATGTTTTAACGGAAGGTGACTCCCCTTTTAAACAATAATTCATTTCCTGCTCTTTAACTTCTGCCATCATCGTTGTTAGGTTTATCTCTAAAAATAAGCAAATAACAAAATTTTTATTGAATTTATTAAAAAAAAGAGCCATATCCCGCTTTTACTATTTTTGCGATGACGTCCGTGTGTGTGTTTCAGATATTGCTATTGTACATTTTTGAAATTATTGTAATTTTTGTCACCATAATATTTTTATTTTTGTTAAATATTCATTGCTAGGTCATCTTACAAAAAAAATTGACTGTACATTTTCTCTTAGTCCTTTTTTTTTTTGGGGGGTTGTTTGGCATTGGACTGTAGTCCATCAGCCACAGATATTTTATATCATCGATACTTTAAATATTTAAATTAGCAAGTCGAGTAAAATTAACGAGAACGTCACAAATGTCCCTTGATATTACAAATAGGAGTGATACTATGTATGTTAACAGGGAGGTGCACCCCCAACGATATCAGATCTTTATAGAGCTTTCCTGTGAACATTGTTTTAAGACTAACGCAAAGAATAGATGGTTTAGGTCTCCGTAAGACTGCTTTTAGTCCTTAATTGCTTCTTTATTGGCAGCAGGAAGAAGCAATTTCATTTACTGGGAAATACTTAGTAAAACGATAAGCTTAAAAACAAAAACGAAATATCTTTTGAATTTTTATTTCTGTGAAGTTTTAATTTATTTAAAACACATGCAAAATATTTAAACTCGCCTTTTTACAAAAATGCATGGTCACAATAATATTGTTAACAATAATGTGGCTAACATATATGAATTCGTTGTTCTTTGAATCTTGAATAATGGCAGAAAAGTTATTGATTTCGATAGAATATTATGTCAAGTGTGTGTGTCATCCACCTCGCATTCATTGGCTTCCTCAGCTCTTCGCAATAAGCATCATTGAAGCGTTTTTGATGTCGAAGCACATTAGAGATCAGCACACGAAAGACATTAGTTTTAAATTTTAAAAACGTAAATTTCATGAAAGTTGTGAACTAGCTTAATTTGTGTTTATTATATCAAAATATTTACCGTTAGTCGGTTTTGAAGTTATCGATAGAAAGATGTTGACAAAATTGAGATATTCTTTTGTAGTCTCCCTTTTTATAACCCCAAGGAAATGGAGGGTCCTGTCAGCGTACCACCCCTAATAAATTTATCCCTTAATACTTATGCAGAAATTCAATAAATCCTTGCGAACATAGTAGTAAGTTTTATGTGTAATACGTAGACAAATAGCTTGTGTTTTCTTCGGTGCTTCCCCGTACGATTGCCGAGATCCGTCAAGCCCTAACCGCTAAGCGTTTCTAGTTTCCAGTTTCCACTCACCCCAACCAAACATTTCCACCCTCACAGGAGCTACCAGCTGAGTGATTCACTTAACGAAATGGCCAAAGCCCGTCATGCACATATCTCCTCTTCATTCCTTAATCGCCTAACATTTCGCACAGTCTCCCCTCGTGTTTGAAATGTTGTTGCTCCGCCTAAAGCGTGCGCCACTATTTTTTCATCTCGAACACGTATCTATCACAGCCCACTTCCCATTAAATCCATCACATTAAACTGGAGGTTACTATCAATTTAAATTTAAATTGACAATGTCAAAAGCAATCGTGAAATATTAACTGCGTTTTGTTAATCTGAATGCTTTCAAATTTCAAATAGTACGTGATCGATACTTCGTGTTTACGTCCAAACGTTTTAATACTGATTCGAGTTGTGACATCGAATCTAAAACGCGAGCGCTATCAAGATACAAAAAAGAGTAAAAAACGAATTAAAATTCATTACGTGTTGCCTAATTTCCACTGCAAATCGGCATATTTCTTTTTAGATTCGACAGGTTACAATTTGTGTTCAAGCAAAATCTGTGAAGAATATTATTTGAAACGGTAAATTAGTATTTTTAATTAAACATTACTTATCTTAATGTTATTTCCAGTTTTAATGATTTTTGATACTCTTTAATTGAAATATTTCTGTTAATTTTTGAATATTTATTATATTTACCTAGTTAATAATCTAAAATCAGTCGTACCTAGGGTTTGGGAAGATTCGGTCTTTTTGGATTCGACGAATCCGAATCTAATTCACGATTATTTTACGAATCCGAATCCGGATCCGAATCCAGTTCAAAAATAAAATGAAGTACAGTGCTATAAAAAATTATTGTATAGTGTATGAATTTCGCAAATTTAAAAATTACAGACGATTTACAATATTTGTTAGCGGTTGTCAGTTTTATCAATAGCGCATCAAAGGGTTTTACTAACACGAAGTTAGGTTAATTAATGTTTATATTAATAATTTAAACGCCTTCAATCAGTTATATGGCACTGTATTTCATTGTTAAAGTATGAAGTAAAATAACAAGTATATTAGTGTATTATGATAATATTTAATTACCAAAAACAATACCTAATTAAAGTTTATTCTCTAATAATTTAAAAAGAGTCTTAATCTCTTAATGGTCATATTTAGAAAAATATATATTTGAGAACTAAATACAATAATAAATTAAAGTTCAGTCTTTAATAATAAAAAAAAAGTCTTAATACCTTAATGAGTACATTTCATAAAAAATTTATATTTCATAAGTAAATAACTAAAAACAACAATAAATAAATTGAAACATATTCTCTAATAAATTTTGGTAACAAAAAATAAGTATGTATTACTGATTGTGAGTAAAATAAAAATGTTAAAAAATTAATTTTTACTCAAAAAATAAAATTTCAAACAACTAAAGCATTTAAAGATGTATCCAACAATCTTGAACGAATCTTTGTGCAAAAATTATTTGCTACAGAGGAAGTTCTTTTTGAAGTTATGATTGCTCGATATAATTTTTCTAAATAGTCCGTTCTAATTTTGGTATTTAAAAATAATGTAAACTCTTTTTTTAAGGCCGGCAAATTTATCTTGAGACTTTGATAATATAGGGCGTTTTTCCATTTTCAATATTCTCTCTTCCAGCGTTAACACTTGAACATCATCTGCACCTGCAATATTTTTGCAATCACCCTCAGCTCTATTTCTTCATTTTTATCTTCTTCATCAAACAATATTTGTTGCAAAATTAAGTAGGTATTTTCGTTGGTGTGGTAGCGTTAATAAGACCTTACCCGAGATTCGTCGAATCTTAAACCGAATATCGAATCCGAATATTTACAGTGGGATTCGGCGAATCCGAATCCGGGTACCCGGATCCGAAAAACCCTAGTCGTACCAATTAATAAATATTGATACGTACTTTATAAAAAAAATCTTTAAATAATTCCAAGGAGTTTTCCAATTCTTCTCTATTCCGGAAGCGTTTATTTTTCCTCATGTTATTTAGATCTCTAAAGAAAATAAATTTTGTCACAGTGAAGTACGGGGAATAGGAAGGATCGTCAAGAACGTCTTATTTACTTCTCAATCTTTTTAATGTTCTGTTGGGCTATGTGGGGACATACTTTATCGGGTAGCAGATCACTACAGATCTTTTGACCATGTTCCGTCGGGTTTTCAATAACTTTTTAAGAACCGGTTTACATTTCCGCATTAACAATCTGGTTAGATGGCAAGAATTTCCGGTAAATAAGGCTCTCCGCTGTTCATCAAATAATACCCAGAACTTTATTTTAGTGTAATCTAATTTCGAAAAATGACGTCTAAGCAGTATCTGGACCACTTTAAAATGTAATAAACAAACCATTTTTCATCAAGAGTTAGTATACGATTCAAAAAGTTTTTTTTAACCCCTTTCTGCCGTACAATCTGTCCTTTTGAGGACAATAAGTACTTCATATGGTAAATTACAACATAGAGGGAAACATTTCAATAAAAATTCCCTATTTAAACTAAACGTGAGTTACTTAGCAACAAAACAATAATTACATAAACTAGATTATGTTTCTAGTAAATTAGTCCTTAAACTATTTGAACCGGTTTTGTATGTCTGCAGGTCTGAAACGCTTCAATCGTTTTACTTTTGGATTGTCTTTTATCATTAGGTTGGCAAGCATATTAGGATGCACATTTAAACGTTCACTGTATTTTTTACTAAAATTTTTAATGTAGATTTGAAGTCACGTTGGATCATGGCATTGGGAACATACATGCGTTTACGAGCACGAACAGTTTGGTGCGGACTTTTTAATGATTGTCTATTTCTAAATTTTTAATAAGATTATGTGGTCTATCGTTTTTCATTTTGGCACTACAGACGAAAAATAAAATTTCATCATTTTTGAAAATTTACTTTAACTTCTTTATTTATCTTATTCTTTTTCTTTTATTATTTATTATTTTTCTTTATCTTTATCTATTATTTATCTTATTTATCTTATTATAAAATCTTATTAAAGTTTTTGATACAGATTTATCTGTTTAATTTAAAAACAAAATTATTTTTTTTGGCTACCTTGACTTTTGAGATAATTTTTTGAAATGGAAACCCTAGTTGTCCACGACTTAATATAAAAGAAAAAATATGTGGTTTTATAATATAGTAGAGAAAAATAACCGAGATATGGCTAATGTTGTAAAAATTTCTTTATCAAAGTTTGCCATGATTTCGTAAACAAGTTATGTTTGCAATTATTAAACAACTAAACGTAATTTCTAACCAGGGAAGGTCACGATACGTTGTCGCTAGAATTTGATTAAGGCTGTGTTTATTGCATCAAGAACATCAAAACTAAATGTTTTCCAGAGTTATACGTGCCACTGGCCATTTCTTGGAAAAAATAGGGGAAAAACTGAAAAGCTGAATAATAAAAGTAATTTTTGCGATCGCGTTGCCCATGAAACCGTCAGAGACAAAATCTAAATTTTTTTATTTACCAATGCGCACATCCTTTGCAAGTAAAATGGTGCAAAGTTTTTAAAAAAATCTTAAACGGTTCCGGAGAAAAACTCAAAAAACGAGGCCTTTGTAAAAACGGTTTTCCCTATGTTAAACGCCTATACAAGTCGCATAGATATATACATAGTTATACAGATATACAACAACTTCTCAAATCATAGCGCTTATGCAGGGGTTTCGTTTTTGACATTTTTTTCCGGAACCGTTCAAGATTTTTTCAAAAACTTTGCACCATTTTACTTGCAAAGGATACGCGCATTGGTAGATAAAAGAATTTCAATTTTGTTTCTGACTGTTTCATGGCCAACGCGATCGCAAAAATGACCTCTTTATACCAATTTTTCAGTTTTTCCCCTATTTTTCCGAAGGTAATGGCCAGTGGCACGTATAACTGAAAAAACATTTAGTTTTGATGTCCTTCATGCAATAAACACAGCCTTAATCAAATTTTAGCGACAACGTATCGTGACCTTCCCTTGTAAGTAAAATTTTTAACTTTTAAGCAAATCCGTATATTATTTTGTATTTTATAACTGTCTATTGTGGTATTGTAACACTTTGAAAGGTTTAATATGTTAGAAGTTTATATTGTATGTTATGAAACGTAGCGGCTGCTGCAGAATTTACTTGGAAATGACGTGTAGCTGTTAAATTCATTGCAAACACCACTTGTTTATGAAATCACGGCAAACTTTGATGATACAATTTTTACAAAATCAGCCATATCTCGGTTATACATATAAAAGCATGTATTTTTAAAAATCTAAAAATTCTCTTTCATATAAAGTCTTGGCCAACTAGGGTTTCTATTTAAAAAAATATCTCAAAAGTCAAGGTCGCTAAAAAAAAATAATTTTGTTTTAAACTTAAGCATAAAAGTCTGTATGAAAACCTTAAAAACATTTTGTTTTATTTTAATAAATGAAGAAGTTATAGTAAATTTTCAAAAACGATGAAATTTCATTTTAGTGCCGAAATGGAAAGAAAGCGATATAAAAATCTGATTACTCGGGAGTTCTTTTCTTAAAAAAAAATATTCCAAGAGACCGATATCAGATTTTCGCTTATTATTACGGTAACCGAGATACCCCGTAAAACATTCGAATTTGGTCCACCCTGTATATTGCTCAAACAATACGTACCAGAATATTCTCAAGAATATTTCTAATTTCCATATCTTATTCATCGACACAATACAACATTAAATTGTAACCAATTATCAACGGATTTCAATCTATTGCACCATTACATACGCTTCTTACAGTTTTAGAGACTCTGGAATATTTGAAACCGCGATTGGCTAAAGCACTCGCTGCTGTCAACGGCTTTATAAATGTTGTTCGAAATAATTTAGCAATTTGAAACAGCTCTCGAGAGAAAACAGATTGGTATCAGTTTACAAGAAATCTCGCATAAAGTTTCAGATTGCAGAAATTTAATAAGATACGGTTTTCTATTTCCGAAATCGCATTTCCAAAACGTGTAATTTAAAAAGTCTTAGAAAGAAGATTTGGGTCAGTTAAAAATACTTTTCGTAATAACTTCGTAAGTTTGTTCGCAGGAACAGTAAACAGAAGAATTAAAAAGCTAGCAAACAACTTTCGGCATTTACGTTTTTAAATATTATTAAAAATTACTTAAACACGCGTTTTTGTAAATGCAACAGCCTAACAAAATGACAATGAAATTATTAAAAATCTTTTTTATCACTTGGAAATTGCTGTGGTGTGTTAATCATCCATTGTTAATTCCAGCGGTTTCCAAACTTTTTTAGACGCGCACCCATAGTTGAATGTCGCAGGATTAGAGCGCACCCCAAAATAAAAAATCCCAAAAGTTTCATCACAAAATTTGTTAAATCATACTGTGGAAATAGAAATAATAATTTATTAAGAATTATCCCGCGCACCCCACTTTGGAGACCACTGGGCTATTTTCGGTACTCGACAACTGGTGACGGTCAACTGGGCGAGAACAACTGGGCGACGGTCAACTGGACGACACGAACTATTATTTGAAAATTTAAAAATCTAGGGTTTTGTGTGATGTTCAGTGATAATACGCCGTTATAAAAAACATTTTTAATAATTCTAAACTCAGTAAAAATACAAAACTGTAGGCTCTATCATAGAAAAGACCGGACACGGTAAACTGGGCGACGACGACTGGGCGATGATCAACTGGGCGACGGTCAACTGGGAAACGTTCAACTGGGCAACGGTCAACTGGGCGACAGGAACTAGAAAGGAAACTGGGCGTAATAATAAAAGTAGAATCGGCAAGGAAATTAGGAGATAAAACTTGTCTGATCGAGCTGAATAGCAAAGAAGATAAGAGCATGGTAATGAGTAGTAAATTCTAACTACGAAACTGTGGAGAGGAAGTTTACATAAACGATGATCTGACAGCAGAAGAAAGAAAGGTACAAGCAATAATTAGGAAAGTCGGCAAAGAGGAAACAGCTAAAGGAAAATCAGTCAAAATTGGCTTTCGAAAACTTATAATTGACGAGGAAATTTGGAAATGGAACCAAGATACTCAGGAATTGAAGAAGCACATTAAAAAAAACTAGCGAACCCCCCAGATGCGATAAACAAGAGGACGGACAATGCAAGGGACAGGAAAATGAATAAGGAAAAGGAATGTAAAGATTGGAAATTAGTTATTTGGAACATCAGGGGGATAAAGGATAAGGAGAAAGAATTAGTGGAGGAATTTGAGGAAGCAAAGGAGTGGAGAAGCATGTTTGGGGACAAGCTGGGGTAGCGTGTTTAATACACAGAAATAATCTTAACAGTGTTAAAAGTTGGGAATTAATTAGTGAAAGGGTACGGAGGTACTAGCGAAGAGGGACAGCGAGTGGAACAGTGCCATTGAGATCGCTAAAGACAGAAAAAAAAAATGGAAGGACGTATGTAAGAAAAAACCGGGCTGAACGCCTAATCCTCTACACTGTATGGTAAAAGAGGAACGGATAAATAAATAAACTCAGTAAATACAAAAGTTTAGGTTCTACCATAGAATAGACCGGACACGGTCAACTAGGTGACGGCGACTGGGCGACGGCGACTGGGCGACGGCAACTGGGCGACGGCAACTGGGCGACGGTCAATTGGGAGACGGTCAACTGGAAGACGTTTAACTGGATGATGATCAACTGGGCGACGTTCAACTGGGCGACGGTCAACTGGGCGACGGTCAACTGGGCGACGGTGAACTGAGCGACAGAAACTTGGAAATTTTGCATGATAGCTAACGATTTGGCAATTTTTTTTATAAATATTGGTAAAATATACTTATTTTACCAACATTTACAAAAATAATTCGCCAAATCGATGGTTATATGAGCGCGCAAAAATTTCCAAGTTCCTGTCGCCCAGTTGACCGTTGCCCAGTTGACCGTCGCCCAGTTGAACGTTTCCCAGTTGACCGTCGCCCAGTTGACCATTGCCCAGTCACCGTCAGCCAGTCGCCGTCGCCTAGTCACAACTGCCCAGTTACCGTCGCCTAGTCGCCATTGCCCAGTCGCCGTCGCCCAGTTGACCGGGTCCGGTCTATTCTATGGTAGAGTCTACAGTTTTGTATTTACTGAACTTAGAATTATTAAAAATGTTTATTATAATGACGTATTATCACTGAACATTACACAAAACGCTAGATTTTTAAATGTTTAACTAATCGTCCTTGTCGCCCAGTTGACCGTCGCTCAGTTGAACGTCGCCCAGCTAACCGTCATCCAGTTGAACGTTTCCCAGTTGACCGTCGCCTAGTTGACCGTCGCCCAGTCGCCGTTGCCCAGTCGCCGTCGCCCAGTTGACCGTATCTGGTCTATTTTATGGTAGAGCTGACACTTTTGTATTTACTGAGATATAATAATGAAAAATGTTTTTTATAATGACGTATTATCATTGAACATCACACAAAATTTACATTTTGGTACTTAAAAGATCAGATAACTTTATGCAATTTAAAAGTTTTAAATTATCTTAGTCGGCTCGTTAATCAAAGGCAGCTAGATTTGTTTATCCAGGGGAATCTAAAACGTTTTTATCCGTCAATTTTCTAATGATCTAAAAAATCGTTCATACACAAATTTTAAGCAAATTCGCAATCTTTCCGTAATAGGGGCTGTGTCAATAAAACGTGTAGACTGTAAAGCATGAAACGTTATCTTCATCTGTTTTTAATTTGTTTTTAATTTAACGTAGTGAAATGCGGGTCGGTGTAAGGCGATAGCTTCATTAAAAATTAATTTCCATTGCTGCCTGTTCAATTTTTTAAATTCGCCCATCAATATATTGAAAATTGTAGACATCGGAATATCTGAATTGGAGGGTTCCGGTAGTTCCGGAGATTAGAACATCGGATTCTAAGCCCCGAACGCCGCCAGTATCAGACGGAAGATATCGTGTTATTTATGTGCCAACGAAAAAATCCTGAATATATATTTTAATGTAATGGCTTCTTCGGTACGTTACCGTTCAATTTAAATTATGTATTTTAAATTTGCAGTAAGACATTTCCGAATAAAAAAAAAGACAACTTTGAGAAACTATTATAAAAACTTAAACTCGGTACATAAGGATATTATTAGCCAGCTAATAATTAAAAATTGTATTTTTAATTTTAAAGTTATCCTTTAATTAGAACCACTATCTCAAAATATTGAGTTTTGGAATTATATAAGCTTAGTCATGATTAAAAATTTTAATTTAAAACTAATTTCAACTATCTTATCGAAAATCTGTTCTATTAATTTTGCACTGCGTCTACAATTTACAACTTTAAAATGCATTTTAATATTTTACTGCTGTCAGCGATAATTTAAAAACTTATTTACTATCGAAACCACTTTAGTTTAAGCTGTTTCATACAAAACTGCTATTATTCTGATAAACTGGCTTCCCGTTTTCGTATTCAGCTCCTATCGATTTTGAGTAGTAACTGAATATGTTATCTCTTTTCGAATAACAAGATATTTTGTGACATGTTGCATGTATCTGATATTTTAAAGCAGATATTCCTGTTTGATTTAGCAAGAGCGACTTTCTATGATTGAGCCGTTGTAAGTTTAAATTACTTAAGACTGGAAAAATTTGAATATTACTTTAAATTATTGAACTTTATCTTAAAAGTGTCACGATCTTAAGAACAGTCTAATAAAGCTGCACCATTTACTATAAACTATATTTTTTTGGGATCAGGATTATTTTTGAAAATGGTTTAGCTAATCTGACAAATGAGTGTCGATATTTTATGAAATGTTACATAATACGAGTACACTGTCTGTATTTATTAGTAAAAATTGTACCGTTCTAATTTTGTATGTTTTCAAAAATTGGTTTGTATTTTTGTATTATCGGGTACGGTTTGAGATGTTAAACCTTCTTTCTCCATACTTAGAATTATTTGTCTGTCTTCCAGAGAACAATTGAACGTATCGGAATGAAAATTTGTGGAAGGTCGGGTTATATCGGACGGTTAAGCTTTTTTACTATTTGTGAATTTGTTAAAGGCTTAATTTGACCATACTACGCATCAAAGCATACTTAGATATGTTGTACAAACACCCATAAAAGCAATTACCCCTAGGGGATTTTTTTTTACCATCTTTAGGCAATCGAAAAAGACCTTACTTTTTGCCCATTCAAAAAGTTGGAGGGTTATATCGGACATGATTTAATGTTTAGAAAATTACATATTTTTGGTTATCCAAACAAGTTTTTATTACTGTCCAGGCCTGATCAGATTTAAGCGTAAAACATTAAAAAAATTATTTCTTGTTGCTACCAATACACTTGGAAAGTGATTGTACTTATACGTTTAAGCAGGATCAGCACTCCAAACTTAGCTTCGTCCACGAAAAAACACTCTCTAAACAGAAAAAACTCTATTGCTTTGACACACGGAAACGACGCATTCTAATGTAGTGTGCGTTTTTCTTCTACTAGTTGCTGTCAGCCAATATCGCTATAGGTGCCTCTGTGCATGGCAAGTGCCCGAAAAACCACTTGTCTGATATTACCCGCTGTCCGATATTACCCGACTTTCCCCTAATTGAGTTTCCAGAGGAAAGAAAACACTAGAGTACTTTACTATTAGATAGGTAATTAAATTACTACTAAAGAAATACATTCGCGGGCCGGGCCTTTTTTAAGGGTTCGTATAGGAATACGCAAAAAGCAACCTATCTTTATTTGTGTTTTTTTTTACTTCATTGAAATAGTCATTACTATAAAATAGTTATGGAAAACAGGTCGAACGCGAATCAATTTTCAGTAGATCATTGCAACAATTTCAAAATTTGCTAAAGTAAAAACTGTTTTTTTAACAAATATATAGCTGCATATTTTTTTGTTTTTAGTATCCTTTACGGAAGCCGGAAAATGCTACTTAAAAATGGCAATTTTGCTGTTGAGTTGGCCATGAAACCGTCTGATATAAAATCAGACCTATATTATTTAACGATACGCGCATTCTTTGCAAGTAAAAAGTTGCAATGTTTTTGAAAATACGTCCAATAATTCCGGAGAAAACGTGAAAAACGAGATTCTTATTAAAGCAGTTTTTTTTCTTCTGGAAGTTCGTTGGAAAACGAAAACACCTCGGATTACAAAAACATTTAATTACGTTTTCGTTTTCTATCCGATTTTTTCTGGGTCTTGAAGTGTAGCCAAAAGATGGAAATAATTTGCGAGTAAAATGGTGAAAAGTTTTTAAAAATACGTCTAACGGTCTCGGAGAAAAACGCGAAAAACGGGACCTTGTACAAGCGGTTTTTTCTTGGAGATAATTCGAAAATTCAAGAATTTGATGGGTATACAGGGTGCTTCTTAAATATTGCGAAAAAATTTGGGAGGTGATTTCTTATCAAAAATTAAAGGGGGTCTTTCATATAAAATTTTTTCCTTAGACGTCTCCTTTTGGAGTTACACCTCCCTAAAGGGGAGAGGTAAAATTGGGTTTTTGTTTTATTCCTCAAATTTGGATAAATGTAGAAGAATTATATTTGGTAGATGTTTTATACTTATTAAAAGGTTTCCCATAGTAATATTTTTAATCATCTTCCACCTTCACAGGCTGAAAAGTGCGACCCCTGTTGGTTTTTTTATCAGAATTTTTTGGTGGGTTGAAATTTCACAATTTAAATTTTTTTCTGAAAAAGCTCAATCTATTATTATTTTTTTGTATTCTTTACTTTTTCTCGTAAAATCCAACGTTTTTGAGTAAAAAATAAAATAAGTAAACATGGACCATCTTATATTCCAAAATAAAACGATTCATTTTAGTGGTTGCCATGGTTTGTTTATGTTCACATTCCCGTGGCTGCTGTTCTTCTTTCACAGCTGTCTGTGGGTACTATGTCCGAGTGGAATAGGTGACCCTTTAATTCAAGAATCCAATGATATATGGTGACAGATCTGGACTGCAGTGCTAATGCTCTTAAACTTTCCACTTTATAAGCTGTATATTTTTTTACACCATTGACCTCTTGGGGACGAGCATTGTCGTGCAGCAAAATTATCCAATGCGTAAGTTTTCCTAGACCTTTTTGTTTGATGACGCATGAAGCTTGTCTAAGATTTGATTGTATTGGACTGCGTCAATCCTTGCACAAAGCTCCTTATTTTCTATTAATAAAGGTCCTTCGTGGTAGAAATAATTTGTCAACATCACCTTGCCTGAAAAAAGTTGTGCTTTGAACTTATCTCGGATGTTTTTATTGCATAGACGATACCTTACTGGAAGGTTCGTAATAGTGGCTCCAGGTTTCGTCTCAAGCAACAGTTAAGAGAAGGAAATCATCGCAATTTTTCTGTACTGCATGAGGTGTTGTAGAGATAAGCCCATGCAAAAACAGTTTTGATTCGCGTACAAAAGACGAGGAATCCATTCCGAACACACTTTGCTTTATCTTATGAATAACGGAATGGGCAAAACCTGCACCTATAACGACAATATCTAAAATTCCTCTTCTGGATACAAGACGGTCTTCCACATAAGTTATGTTTCTCTTAGCTCTCTTAGTTAACGCAGTAAGTACTGCACCTGGCCGTGGTTTATTCGTCGTTCTCTGTCTTCATTTTTAAATTTTCTTTACAGTTGGATAAGCATACACGCGTTGCCATAAACAGACTTCATTCGCATATAAATCCGCAATGGCGTGAACACAAGCACAAGAAAATGAAAGACCGCGCGCTGATCTGGCTTCGACGGATTTTAGCTACTGACGAGCCCGAATCGAATCGAATCGGGAGTATTGGCCGTCCGCAGGACGGCCTGCCCTTATAGGGACACTTGGTCCCTCTTGGGCGATGAGGTTAGGGTTTTGGGATTTTGAAAGACGAAGATGGTGCAGTACAGGGTGCTTTGGTTGAGCGCTGTCGTCAGTGAGGGTGGTTTTAAAAATTGGGTTTGGGCGGTGGTTTAGGGGTGTTTTAGAGAAGAGGCTCGGGGGGTTTTGGAGAAAGGCTCGGGGGTGTTTTTAGAGAAAAGGCTCGGGGGTGTTTTCAGTGAAAAGGCTCGGGGGTGTTTTTAGTGAAAAGGCTCGGGGGTGTTTTTAGTGAAAAGGCTCGGGGGTGTTTTTAGCGAAAAGGCTCGGGGGTGTTATTAGCGAAAAGGTTCGGGGGTGTTATCGATAGCTAGTCGATATATTTGGGGCAGGTTGGAGGTTTTGGCTAGAAGAATGGTGGGGATGTGTCTGAGTTTCTTGCGCGGTTTGCGCGTGTTGGGGGGAGGAGGAATGGAGAGAAGCGGGGCTATGCCGGGGACGTTGTTGTTGATGAGACGGGTGGTGTAGTTGTTTAGGTTGGAGGAGATTCTCTCATTGATTGGGGGAGTGTTGGCAAGTTGGTGTACCTCGTTTGAGGGATGAAACCTGTCGAGTCTGAGGCATTTTCGTAGAACGGCCCTTTCGAAAGGGAGGATGTTGTTTGAGATTAGTTTGGGCTTGGTAGATAGAAGAAGAGCACGGTATTCGAGTAAGGGTCTGATGAAGGTGGAGTATGTGTGTAACAGAGTTTTGGGGTGGCATCCTGTGAATCTGCCTCGGATGATAGAAAGGAGTGAGGCTCTTTGTCGGGCACGCTTAAGCGTTTTGGAAAGGTCTTCGGAGGGCGAGAGGGTAGTGGTAAGCGTGATTCCGAGATATTAGACTGCAAACGCCATTTTTATACTAAAAATTGTGAAGGCAAAATGCAGTTAAAAATTCAACGAACTGCCAGTGTGTTGGTTACAAATACGACTAGCAAAACAAATCGTCAATTGCATTCTGGTATTTGTTTCCATCGCTGATTTGATAAGAGATGGGTTTCAGTTGAACAAGCCTCGTAATAACGATATTCACGCGAGCGAAGTCGCGGGCTGGTATAAAATGAATTACTTTTACTTTAACTCCTGTTGTTTTTCTAATTTGTTAAAATGACTAGGACAAGATTAACAGAGATGCAGTAGGTGCAGTTTGCATAATGTTCATCACCTAGGAACGTTTTACGGGATTGAAAACAACATATCCAAACTTTATGGAATACATTTCATAATACTGTGCTACATACACACTATATCATGTTTATGTGGTTACAAAGTGCACGCCTGGCTGACCATAACGGAATACGATGAAGTTGGTCATAATGCACGTCAACCGATGTGTTCGGCCGTCAATATAACAAGCCTCCCTATCACACAAATTTAATTAATTATTGACAGCTTCGCCTTATTTATAAACAACATTTAGGGTAAAAAGTGAAAATGTTTGTGTCTGTCTCGTAATACAACACAATAAGTAATTGAGAATTAGATTAGGTTTTTTTGTGGGACAAATTTATATGCCGTCTGATTTTTATTCTTTCTGGGGTTAGCAAAAATTTGAAATCATACAAAAACAAATAAAAAGGTTTAAAAACTTATAATGTTTCATATATTCGACTTCATTTATAATTTATGTCTGTAACTTAACTTATTTTTATTGATTTAACAAAACTATCATTGTGTCTTAAAATAACCCAGAAACTGCAAGGAAACGCTTTAATGTGATAAAGTATAGGATAATATGGCTTATGTGATTGTTGTAATAATTAAAAAGAAACCACCTTATAATTACGAGAAAAAAAACGTGGTTTCAGTTTGGCGAATACGTGATTTATTAATTTTCCTTGCGTTTTAAACAGTTTGATACTCTATACAGGATGACAAAAATCGTTTACATGGGTAGATTTGTTACGATCAAATGATAGATATGAAGTAATAATTAGTTTAGTTGGTAAGCTTTCAGTTCACTGTTCAAAAAAAGAAATAAAAATTATTGTTCCAACTATCGAGTTCTAAGCGTGACAGCTGCTACCTAAGGAAGACTGTACGGAAGGGTGCTGAAAAATAGAATAGAGAGTCAAATGCATCAGTTGGAGGAACAAAACGGTCTTAGACCGGGAAGATCATGTATGGATAATATTTTTTGCTTAAAACAACTAACGGAAAAAACTATTGCGCACGGAAGTGAGTTACATTTAGACTTCATAGATCTGAAAAAGGAATATGACAGCGTCCCCGTATGTAAACTATGGAGTGCGATGAAAGAAAATAAAATTCATGTTGGATATATAAACGCTGTGAAGAAATTTTATGAAAACAATGTCAGCTGTGTTAAAGCTAGTACCGGAATGAAAGATTCATTTCCTGTTAACAAAGGTCTAAGAAAGGGCTGCTGTCTCTCTCCAACACTGTTTAAATTGTATTTGAATTCTGCTTTGGGCAAAAGGATTAGATAATGCAATAGTATGGGAGTCCAAATTGAAGAAAGACGTATTTATACCCTATTGTTCGCAGACGACCAGTCGTTCTTGCCGAAGATGTACAGGATGCTTCGTACATGCTAAGGAAACTTATAGAGAAATATAAAAACTGGGGTTTAGAAATAAGTACAAAAAAAAAACATATGGTAGTGGGATGTGAAAAAAAGATCTGACTCTGGATGATGTAAATGTCACGACTACAAAAGTCTACAAATATTTAGGTACCATTTTAACGAAAGACGAGAAAGATATCTGGAACAAAATAGGAAAAGGGCGTACCACTACGTCACAAAATAGCTCGCTTCTTTGAAATTAAGATATAAGTAAACAAACAAAGATACATTTGTTCAAATCGTTAATTGAAAGTTGTGTCACCTATGGATCGGAAGTTTGGACAATGAACAATAATTCAAGAAATAATAGAGTGAGATCAGTAGAGACAGTGTTTGGCGAAGATGTTGCGGTGTCAATACATGACCATGTAAGAAACGAAACAATCATACAAAGAATGGGAATAAAAGATACATTAACACATACCGTGGAAACGAAACAATTAGTATGGTACGGCCACATCAAAGGATGGAAAAAGAAAGAATACCCAAACAAATGTATGAGTGGACTCCAACGAGAAGAAGGAAAAGAGGAAGACCAAGAACGCGCTGGAAAGATGAAATAGACGGCGATGGAAAAAAGAGACCTTGACCTCGCAAAACAAAAGTCATTGGCGATTAGGATGTGACAAACGGCCACAGGCTGTAAAATAGCCACTATATAATGGTAAGCATTCTACTATCACATAGAATGCCGTGCGAATAAAAAACAGTTTCGTCGCTCTTTTTAAAAAAAATATATATATTTTTAACGGTAAACACAATAACTCATCAAATAAATCAGAGAGAAATAGTCTTTTTAATATTAAGTTCAAGTGCTATTTGAAAAATGGTTATTTGATTAGTATATCGCGGATTGCTCTTAAAATATTACTTTCTTTTTATTATAAGCTGGCAGTGGCGTACGAAAGGGGGATACGGGGGATAAATCTCCCCTGAAAGTATGGAAAGAACTAAAATTATAATTACCGCATTTCAAAATCGCGCGACAGACTGCTTTTCCATACATATAAAATATATTATGTTTATATATACAGGGTGTGTAAAAATTGGCGGAAGGGCTACACGGAGCGATGTTCTTCGTAAAATTCTAAGTCGAAAATCTTAATACGAAAATGTTGTACCATGCTTCCTATGGCCTCAGGAACCATTTAAAGAAAAAAAAAATTGGCAACATTGCATACATTCATTTGCGTTTGGAAATTTTTTTTATCAGCAATTTTTACTTAGGTATTTACATTTTTTGTTCGAACTGAAAGCCTTCAGTTCGTAAACATAGCTGCAAACTTTTGGGTATCGTAAAACACAAACAAGAAATAATTACGAGAAAAACAGAGATGACAGCTAAGGACAATGTTGCCATATGTATTACTGTCATTAAAATCAGTGATTTACATATTTTCAACACCAATTTTTGAAAGGAAGGACACAATATCTAGGAAAAAATACTATTCGAAATCTATTTTTATTCCAAATTGCAGCTTTTTCATTTGCAAGTATTAAATAATAACGCCTATTAAAGGACTAAATGTCAAAGTTTTGAGGACCTCTTGCAGACACAGCAAGCGTGGTACAACATTTTCGTATTAAGATTTTCGACTTGGAATTTTACGAAGAACATCGCCCCGTGTAGCCCTTCCGCCAATTTTTACACACCCTGTATATATTACTCATAAATGCTACTTTTGGGTACGTTTGACCTTGAAAATTACAAAGAATTGCCTATGGCGCTATTACCCGGGGGGCTGCTACCCCCCTGGACCCCTCGCCACTCTTTCTTACGACTAACTTTTTGTGTCCCCATAGATCATTTTCTAATTGCACCATTACCATGTACCGTTTGAAATCAGTCAGTATTATTTTTGCAATAAAACAAGATCTTCCCTAAAATATTTTTCTGCGTACGCCACTGAGCTAAGATGAGATTATCTTAAAACGATCTCTACATCTACAATACTTAGTTTTTTTGACACAGTTAAAAATAAATTTGCGTTTAAAAACTTTGTCGCATTTCACTTTATTGATTTAGACGTTGCCATTAATTCTGACAAATTTAAGCGATTCAGTGAGCAAAGATACTTATGAAGCACTATGCATTCTCGTCTCGCTGTGTACAGTCAACACATTTTAATGAAAATTAATAACAAAGACTCAACTAGCCGAAAAGTTAATTTTGTAAAAAATAACGTATAAAAACGTATACAGTGTGAAGGTAAAAGGTGTAACTGAAAACAGACACATCTATAACTGATTAATGAACGGTGTTCCTGAAAACAAAGCCGTTTGGAATTGATTGATTAATTGCTGTCCGGTGCCCTCCGAGGAAATCGTTCCATGGCATGATTGATGCGTTGGTGATATTTCAAACTCGTATAGGTAGCCTTGCTTTTGACAAATAACCTATTTGACGAAGTACGTTTGCAACAGACAACTCAAATTATTCTTTTGTACGTCGTTTAATTCACTCGTTGACGACGACAGACGGTAACGGTAATTTAATTGCCTGGCAATTTTACATGTGCAAGGGCCATGTTTCGACGAGAGACTATTTCAAATTTGCGACAATTACAAAAATTATGAAAACCACAGCAAAGGGTTTCAACGTAGATGGGATTGTCGGTTGTATATCTGCTCCGAGCTCCGTTTTGTGAGTTCACAAAATTGCAATTCACGATTAGAGAGACACGTGGTGTTCGATATAAACAGGTTAAAAGATCGTTGCAGTGAAAAATTCGTTCTTCTGCAACCTAGCAGAGAAGTAGAATTTTTTCAAATTTTTGACACATCGAAATGTCACATTTTATGTAGCGCTAAGTTTTACCAGTTATTTGCTATGGAACACATAAATACAAACAGAAAGTTTATACTACAGAACATACTCAGTTTATACATAAACAGAAAGCAGCACTTTCTGTTCATATGTACACTTTCTGCTCACGTACATATATAAATGGTAATAATGTACGAGGGAAATTTTTAAAGTAAGAATCGTTTTGTCATAATTTCAGAAATTGTATTGCAACTTGAAAACCTTGTGTTCTCAACAAAAATACACCTTAAACAACTTTTTCTTCGACCACTAATGTAAATTACTCTTGCGGTACAGCTTGCATGCATAGTAAGTGGGTCCTTACGCAGGGTAAGCAAAAAGCACGGTAAAAAAAAGATCAATGTAGACTGACGTCAAACACTTCTTGTATGCCTAGTAAGTGAGTTATAACGCACGGTAAGCAAAACGCACACTTTTTTAGAAGTATCAAAGGAGGCTTACGTCAAAAGACATGTAATTACATGTGTATATTAGCCAAAAAGCCGTTAAAAACGTAGGTATTATGTGATCGTAGAAAAAGTAAGCTACATAACACGAGTTGTAAAGCAATTACGCACTCGTGAAAATTTGCCCTCGTCGCTACGCGGCTTCGTGCGCAACTTTTCCATTCGTGCGTAATATGCATCTCACAACTCTTGTTATGTAATACTATTTTACGATAATCCCCATTGACATCCAAACATTTTTAAGATCGGGAGACGAGCTCAACGATACTCTCGTCAAAGAAGTGTGCTGCCAAATCTTTGAAACAATTGGTCTGTTTCGCGGACGCATTCATCGGTGTTCAGTATCTCCTACCGAAATATTTGTAGTTCTTCTGCCGTTTTTTGAGCAAAGTAAGAACGCGCGTTATTGTGGAGCACACACGCCCCTTAGCGAGTTGCACACGCTGAAGATTCTATATGGCGCACTGTAACCTTTTTAATTTTTCACAGTATCTTTTCGCATTGATGATTTTTCTCGAGGCATAAAATCAACTAGCAGAATGCCTTTAAGCTAAGGCCGCACTGAAGGAGGCAAGATGGTAGATTGGTGGGTGGAGGGTAGAGGGTGGATGGTAGTGGGTAGATGTTTTATGGCCGCACTGCAGGATAAGGTTCAGTCCCTTGGCAACGAATTCGACCAAAGTAACAAACGCCCTGTATTAAATTTCCAAATTTTAAATAATACAAATCGTGTACAAAGTTATAACTTCCATACAAATTTCGGTTGTCACCACACATTTCTAAAATATTGAAATTACTAATGTAAAAACCTCCAGGCTGCCTGGATGTATGAACAAACACGTCTGATAAGGTGGATACACGCCAGGCGGGTCGCTAGGATTGTTGGCAGGAGGGTAGATGCAGTGCGGCTGGTGTCGTCTCGATACACGTGAAACAAAACGCCTGGATTGTCGCCAGGGCTGGTATTCTCAACTCCTCCTGTTCAGCGATATCGCTACCGTTGAACGCTAGGGGTGCACAAACCACTGACAATCGTATTCCCAACGTCTCCTCTCGCAGGCGCTCCATTCGCGTTCTACGCGAGTGGGTAGACCCACTCCTCTTGGCAAATACCGCTCGCTTTGCACTCAAATCGTAACCTTTGTGTGTGTTGTGAGTTGTTGTTTTCTTTTATTATGGATGATATTAAATTTATCAATTTAATTGAGGACAGAACAGGCTTAAAATGATGTGGCCGAACCTTATAATTTAATATTATTAAATTCATTTACATAGGGTTGCCAGAATATCACTTTAAAGAAACATTTTCTCTTTTTTAATTCTGATATTTCTTTTTCTTTTTTCATGTAAAAATGTTCACTTTTGTTCTCTTTTTCGGTTACCCTTTTTTGAAATGAGAATGTTTAGTGAAGTTCATTTAATATTCGAACTTAAACTTAATGCATACAATTACAAGAATATTTCTTGTAATTATTTTTATGATGAGTTTAAAAATAAAACAGATTTTCTAACGAAAAAAAACACATCCTAACATCTATTACTTCAAAAATTAAATTTAATTAAAAAGGAATAAATGTATGAAAAAAATGTTTCTTAAAGAACCAAAAGATTCTAATAAATTAAATAAACGAAAAGTTGCTGGTTTTCAAACAGGTTTATTCGTTGCAAATTTTAAAAAAGATCCGACATGTTTCGCCGATGTTATTTTATCGGCATCCTCAGGGATGTTTTTTTAAAAAGTTGAATTATGTTAAAATTGTTGAACATTTGTGAAAAAATTGAATTATCTGTTGATTTTAAAACAACACAAATGTTCAACAATTTTAACATAATTCAACATTTTTCAACTTTTTAAAAAAACATCCCTGAGCATGCCGATAAAATAACATCGGCGAAACATGTCGGATCTTTTTTAAAATTTGCAACGAATAAACCTGTTTTAAAACCAGCAACTTTTCGTTTATTTAACCTATAATCAAACAACAGGAGAAACCGACTTTATCGATTCTAATAAATTTAGGTATTTAATGAATAAATATTTTTTTCTTATTAATAATATGGAAAGGAATCTAAATAACCGATTTTATTGGGGAGAAGGCTGCTTTATACTAGGTATGTTAGTTTATTAGGACGTGATTTCTCCAACCAAAGAAACGAATTTTCAATGATTTATATTATATTTATGAATATATGTAAATAATTTTACTGATATATGTGTAATTAGAAATAATATATAAGAATAATCTATTTTTGCTACAATTGTGCAAATTTTTTCTTAAAAAATGTGTTTTTCAGTTAATTCCGCAATGTTCTCTTTTTTGATTTGTATTGATCTTTTTATACATTCAGGATATCTGGCAACCCTACATTTACACAATTAAATGTCGATGAATTTCGAAAAAAATGTAGACTTTCGAGGGATACTCATTCCAATACATTTTACATACTATTTAAATTTGTAGCAATTACACTCCATTGCTTTTGGGCATCGTTATATGTAAAATTTTGTGAAAATTTGCCACAATAATTAACTATTCTCTCAAGAATTTCTACTAATGCTGGTTTCTGCTGCTCCGTTAATTTCCCCATAATCAATCAAAACAAAAACCACAGAACATTCAAAAACTGGCGGCAAAGTGACAGACCACGCAAAATTCCAATGTTGCAACATCTACCCACTCGCGTCGAAGAATTGCAAAGGCAGGGGTAGATGAGAATACAGAAGCGACCACTCCACTCGCATTGACGACGCTCGCTTTCATGAGCACTGCTGTTCAAAGCGAGCGAGTTGGGAATAGCGCCCCAGGCGTGTATCTATCATCTACCCTCCAGCAAACCATCTCGCAGTGCGGCCTTAGCTATAGGGCCCCAAGAATTTGTTGCAATGACTTTCATGATTAAAGGTGCCTGTTTGAACGGTTTGGGTTTTGTTGAAAAATGTGAGTGGTGCCATACAGCAGATTGTCTCTTAGTCTCAGGTGTATAGTGAGAAACTGAAGTTTAATCTTCGGTCACTACACGATTCAAGAACTCAAAAAACGAATTACCGATTCATTTCGCAATCGGCGACCCTTTTGATCGACATGGTTAATGAAATAGGAGTACTACTGAGACAAAACGAATCGCTGGCACGGTCATAGACAAGTTAAGACAAATTCCCGACCAGGTTGGAGTCAAAATCTTTCACTTGGGTTGTCAGCATGTGGAAAGAATTCTTACAAATGAGCCTCGGAAAATTACAAAATTGAATAATGTACAAATATTGGATTTATTAATTAAAAGACATTAAAAATTATCAAAATTGATATTATTGTTACAGTTGGCGGTTTTTTAATTTTTAAACCTCTGGTAGATGGCAATATGCTGTGAATGTCGTGATTCGTTGTATTTCATTAGTTTGTAAAATGCCAAACTGAAGTTTGATAAACATTTTAATTAAACTTATTTTGATTTAGAACGTAAAAAAAATTGTGTGTATAACTTAAATTGAAAGCAATTAGCTGCCTTTTTTCTCTAGCACCAATAGTATTACTTTCAGTTTTCTTTATACAAATCACCATTGTGTAAAGGCATATAACTAAAGAACTAAATTGTGCAATTTTATGATGGATGGCGTTTTAACTTTTGATAACCACCATTAAACATTATGTGTCACTGTATTGTTTAGACCTTCAAGTTGGATGCAATAATGTTAATTTTTAACACCCTGTGGCAAAACAAACGTTTTTATATTCTAATTTCTTTTCTTTTGTTTATTTATTCTTTTGTTTTGAATTACCCAATCAAAAAATGGTAAACCATTTATTGTGTAAACAGTTCCAGTATATGTTTCAAAAACAAGTTAAATTTTTTTCTAAACTTTGTGTTGTACTGTCGTACAATCATTAAAAGGAATTTATTGCATAGTTTTTTGGCTTAAAAAAATCAAACGAAAAAGACGACAAAGGAGTCAAATAATTGCGTTATTTTATGCGTCGCTCCAAATATAAAACATACAAAACAGAAAAACATGTCTAGTAGTACAGCCGTTCATTGAATAAAAAGACTTTCTCACAAAGCTTATCCTTAGCATTGAAACAAAAAGTCTGCGTTTATATCTATTTGAAAGTTATGTTGTTTGTAACTTGATAAATCTAATGTAACCAAATCCTCTCTATATATTTATTCCAAAGTGAAACCTTTCATCGGATGTTTATTTATATTTTCCACGTTTTGTCGATATTATAACAATATTCACATTCAAATACTACTGTTCAAACTCATAAATCAAAACGAAAGGCCGCTGTCATTTTATTATTAAACGCCAAAGGAATATAAAATAACTTCGTCTCATCTGGCCAGAAGACCAATAACGAAAAGTTGCGGAGAAAGGCGAAAGAACCGGAAAAGTCAACAGAATGATGTTTTATGAAAACAAATTGTCGTGACGGAAAGCTTTTGTAAATAAAACAACAAGGAGAATGCAATTACTGTAAATATTGACCCGAACCTAGCAACATTGCATAGCTAAAGGCACTCAAAACATCGCCTACAGCAACGAGCCAATTATGTCGACTTCAGTATTCAATTCCAAGAAGCGTTTTAGATATAAAGGATGTTCCATAAAAAAGTAGAAATAATTATCACGAAATTTATTACCATTTCGGAGAGGCATCTCGCGTAACCAACGACAATTGCTGTTGTAGTGGTAGTGGAAGGTTAAAATATGAGTTCAATAGTAATAAATTAGCAAAATTCATTACAAATCCAGCGAATACTACTCTGTTATCCAACAAAATATAAAATCATGTACGAGGAGGCATCAGAAAATAACGACGCTAAAGTTACAAAACACATAAAACAATAATATGCAAAAAATGTACAATAATTTTGCAAAGTACTCTCCATTCTTTTCAACGCATTTGTAGCATCTCGTTACAAGCTTTGCAAAGACATCTGAGAAACCATTTTTAGGAGTCTGTTAGGAGCCGCATGAAAAGTTTGAACATTCAAATATAGAATGTTCAAATCTGGAAAATGCACCGGTAGAATCATCAGATCTTGAATCGTTCAACGTTGGAATCACTCAACGCATGAATCACACAACGATGGAACCACGCAACACGGGAATCGTTCATTGCTGGAAAGCTCAAATCTGGAATCCAGAAATTAAGAATTTTTGCTGCCCTCTTTATCACAACAGCCAAAGTATAATATAATTACAGAACACTTCGTTTTATATTTTCTTAACTATTGTACAGGGGAAGATAACAACATCGTGTTAATGGTAACTCAAGGGCTACAAATTGGGGCCAAGTTGCGTAATTATAATACTTAGTTAATTCTTTAACTTTCGTTTTGAAATTGAAGCATTATAATTATGAAACTTTGCCCAAATTCGTAGCCCTTGAGATATATTAACACGATGTTTTCATCTTTCACTGTACAATATTTAAGACAAAATATAAAACGAAGTGTTCTGTAGGTAATTATATTATACTTGGGCTCTTGTAATATGGAGGGCAGCAAAAATTCTTAATTTATGGGTTCCAAATTTTAGCGTTCCAGCGATGAACGATTCTCCTGTTGCGCGTGGTTCCATCGTTGCATGATTCCTGCGTTGAGTGATTCGAGCGTTGAACGATTCAAGATGTGAATGATTCTATCGGTGCATTTTCCAGACTTGAACATTCCATATTGGAATGATGGAATGTTCCAGATATTGATGGCTTACCGTCTGTTAATTATATCCATCACAATATCTTAGAATTTGATCCAAATCAATGAACTCTTATTTTAATTTCTACTGACATATGAGAAGTGCCAAGATTTAACTTCGTTTTAAGTGGTCTTTAAAGTACACTAGAAGTATTCTTTAGTTACTATTTCCTTTAGGTATACAACGATTGTAAATTAAGCCCCACTTTTCAAAAGCAATTAAGATGCACGACTTTATTGGCAATTTTAACGACTCTCATTTCTTGGTCTTGCATATCCTTTGTGCTTCTATTCAGTACTTTAAGACCTTAACTCAGGGTCGTAATGATAAATCCACTGCTGGAAAATTGTTCTTCGATTTTTCTTTCTTGTTGCTAGTCATTGTTTTTGGTACTCACCGCTATCTTTCAACACACTAAATAGGTTGTAGTTATATATTTATTAACACCATATGAAATATCAAATGTCAATATTAATTTGCTTTGTGGCAATTCGTATTAAATCATTAATTCATAGTGTTTTTGACTGAGTTTAGGCAGTTGGTAGGCGACTACCGTCTTCTGCCGATTCGCAACCTAAAACTTTTATGCTACTCAAACATTGCACCTGGACAAACTATCATTAGGATTAGCAGTTGTAATCATTTTAACGATTTCGATTACTGCTTAACTCCACTGAACGCAAATTTTTATCGCAAATTACTCTTTAGTTAGTATTTTCTGAACAGATGGCTTTTTACTTGAGAGTAAATACTGGCGAGTTGCTCTCGATAGCAGCGACTCGCCAATGGACACACCCCTGAGAGCATCTCGCGAAAATCGGTGAGCTACTCTCCGAGAGCTGATATTTATTAATTTGCTCGCTAGTCGACACGCACTGTCTACCCTCTCTGAGAGTAGCGCGCTAAATACGAACTAGGTGCGAGTTCTGAGAGTAGCTCTCAAGAGTTCGGTTATCAAGTTGTCAAAAAATAGGTGAAATTAAACAAATTATTGAACTGTATGAAGGGCGGGAAATTTTGTTGAATGTGCAGTGTATTAATTACCGTGATAAGATTGAAAAACACAAGGTTTGGGAAGAAATAGGAGTAAAGTTTTCGTGCTCCGTAGATGAAGTGTACAAAAACTTTTGCAATTTGTGCTAGGGCCGTTAGGGTTGACAGACTTATTATAACAATTAAAAGAACATAAAAGAGCAGTTTAAAAAAAATTAAGAAACAATTTAAAATTTTTTTGTCGACATTGGGATTTGAACTTAGTTTTGCTTCGAAACTGTCAAATATTCAACTTTTTCTTTTTTTTATACATAGTTAGAAAGTTAGAATTAACACAGCCATATGTTCTGTGACGACAGCGGCAGCGACATTTCTGTAGTGCGACGACATCTTGACTACCTACTCTTCACAATTGACGGTGGAAACGGTCTGGAGAGTTCTCGCGAAAATACTCTCGGCGACAAGCTTGTCAGCGCTCTACAAAGTAAATTCAGCTGAAATCAACTCTCAAATGGACTACTCCCTGAGAGTAACTAACAAGACTTACTCTCAAATGGAAAGGCACCTTTAAACCAGGACTGCGGAGTCGGTAAAAAAAAAACAACTCCGATTCCGACTCCGACTCCGACTCCGACTCCGACTCCGATTCCGACTCCACAGCCTTGCTTTAAGCGATGACAGTTTCAATAATTAATTTCTTGTAAATGTCAATAGGTGATGCAAGGTCTACTTGGCAACAAATGCAACAAGAATAAATGTTTCCTATTTTAAAAATTTCAATACAAACTAAACTCAACAGTCTCACTATTTTTCGATACTTTTTCGTACAACATGCCCCAAACATTATCTGTTTCTTGTTCGGATTATTCTAATAGAAGACTATTAAATAGGGAAAAATCTGCATAACAAGGGTTACAGTGTACCCGAAATTTTCATTTTTATTACGTTTTTTTTTTACGTGGCACTAATATTGTTCCTACTATTTTAATTTTTTTGGCTATGAAACTTTGTTTTACTGTTGTTAATAGTTTTTTTGTCGAAAAAAAGGTACTCCTAAGTATCAGTAGGCGATGAGGCGAACGAGGCTCATTAAAAACAATTATTACAAACGATTTTGAATCATATTTTATTCTTTTAATTAAAAATGATCATATACAGGGTGCGTTTTATGTTCCAGGCCGATTTTGTTCGGCCGCCATTTTAATTTGGCTGTCATTTGACAGTTCATATTTGACCGGCGTGTAGAGTGGGCGATAACAATTTTTTATGGAACATCTATCTCCGCAACAACGTGTTGAAGTTATTAAAATATTTTTTTAAAAATAATTGTTCAATTGTAAATACGCGAAGAAAACTGCCTGATTTTTTTGGTGTTAATCATGTGCCAAGCAAGTCAACCATTCAGCGTGTAATAAATAATTTTGAAAGTTTGTATACACTGGGAGATAAAGCCAAAGACTGTATGGTGCGCCATTTGGGCCGGTGGCATCATTGGACCATATTTTTTTGAGGATGCTAGAGGCAATGCTGTAACAGTAACTGGTGATCGCTATCGTGACATGTTGGTAAACTTTCTTATCCCCGAATTGGATCGATTGGACCTACAGCACATGTGGTTTCAACAGGACGGTGCCACATCACACATATCTCGTGCTACGATGCAAATTTTGCGAGAAACTTTCCCCGGCCGAATAATGCAAAAAGTGGTGATATCGACTGGCCTCCACGATCCCCTGATTTGACCGCCCCCGATTATTTTCTATGGGGGTACTTGAAGGGAAAGGTGTACACCAACAAACCAACCACAATCCCGATGCTTAAGGGCAACATTCGAAAAGAAATTGCTGAAATAACACCAGAAGTCTGCGAAAACGTTATGAAAAATATGCTCGAAAGAGCTCGCGTTTGCGCCACGGCCAGAGGCGGCCACCTGACCAACATTATATTCCATACATAATGTTAAAGACCATATAATCAATCAATAAAATATAAATTATAAAATTGTGTTTCTTTTAAAAGTTATTCAAAAAAAACATCGGCCTGGAACATAAAACGCACCCTGTACTTGTACTAATATAACTATATATACTAACTTAAAAAATAAAAAGATGTAAGTGACAAAAAAATTTCAAATATTTTTATGCATTTAGAATTAAATATTTAACATAATTCCAACAGATTTAAAAATTTTAAAGTTGAGTTTTTAAATTTAAATTTCATATTATTAGTTTAGCCTTACACAATTGCTTTTTATTTTAGCTTTTTTGTAAGCGTAAAGTTGAACATACAAAAATATAGGTAAACATTTAATTCAATAAAATCGTCTTTTTTTAAAAACCGAAATTGCATATTTATTTGGGATTTGTTTTTATAAAAGATATCGGAAACGAGTTTGTTTTTCATCTGCCGTCCTAACAAGTTTCAAAATTGGCTTAATCCGTCTGCAGCGACGCATGTCTGCAAAAAAGTTTGTTACAAATGAGATTTTAATCATTACATTAGATTACGTTTTGCGCTAACGAACTCATCAATGCTTTTATGTAACAAGGTTTAAAGGCAAGCGTATTAAGAGATTTTTGTCCTTTACATGGCGTACTATGCTAATAATTAAAAGGAGAAATATGAAAGACCTGGATATTTAACTCAATTTTAATTCACATTCTCTATTAAAAAGCCGTGCACAAAGAGTAAAAGGAAAATGTTTATTAAAAAAATGCCAAGAACACTTGCACTTTTTTCTTAAAACTTTGCAATGCAAATAAACAATTAGATGAAAAATTATTTCTGTCTGTAGGACTCCATTTGTAGAATCGTAGATATATGTTATTCTAACATTTTCCTACGAGGTTAGTCTCTTTCTTCCAGTTATGTCTTTTGCATTCCCATTTTTTTAAATTCCTCGTTGCTCACTCTCGTTTTTCCACAGCCCCTTCTCCAAAATTTTATCTCGGTGGCAGTAGGTACCTATTTTTACTTCTAAATGTTTTATTCACCCAAAATAAAAACGATGTCTTTGCTGCTAGATGCTCTCAAGACAATTTCACACACATCAAGACAGACTGAGAAAGCATTTTATGTATCAGGACTTCTGTTAATAAAGTCAGAAAAAGGTTAATTGACCGAAGCATAGATCACCTTTGTTTTCTTAAATCATAGGCGATGGTCTCCTAAAGCTTTTCTCACTTAATTTGCCCCCCCCCCCTTATGCGCTGAAAATAACTAAAGGATATAAAATATGAATTTTTTAACATATTTAATAAATAATGCTGGCGTAACTATGTGATCCTACCCACTCATAGGAGGGTTAAAATATTAATGATTATGAAGACATAAAGTAAAACAATTAAGTTATTAAACAGCTACGGACTGGCGAATTAATCATGAGTACGTGACATTTGGGCTTTGTTGTTCGAAGTTAAAACCTTTGAGCGCGGTTGCCTGCTTTTCTGCATATCGATTTGAAATACACAGTGTGACAACAAAATTCGCTGAGTTTTTTAAAAATTGGTTTTATTGGCGCATCATGTCAGTGAGTAGTGGTAGTACTAACTATGATGTTTAACATATACCGATACCGATACACTGTATAATTTTGAGTCACATCACGTGAGTGGTAAGATAGTAACACGGTTTGGTAGAGTTCAAAAATTTTTGCAGTGCCACAGTTTCCATGATGGAGCAAAGAGCCGCGATTAACTTTGATGATAAGTTGAATAAATTGCAAAAGAACATCAACAAGATTTTTCAAGTGATAAATTCAGCCCATTTTGAAGAAACCACGTTTGTAGCTGATTTATAATATGTTCTATATCAGGGGTGCATTCTTCAAGTTTGCTGCATGAAGTGTAAATGCATGTATCATCAGTGAATCGTTTTGTTTACATTTAATGTTGGTTGTGTCAAAAATTGTATGAAGATCAGCAGTGTATATATTAAATAGGGTGGAGCTAAGCACAGAGCTTGGGGTTATTCTTGAGAAACTAATCTTGAACCATGCAGTTGGTTGTTATGATCCGAAATAAAGAATTTTATATTTTTATACCATTCCGTTATATTAGTCGATATTTGTGGGTTTATGCCAAGATTTGTAATTTTTTGATTAAGCGCATCTAAATTAACAGAGTCGTATGCTCCGGTAAGATAAAAAAAAACAAAGCAAAATATTGGTTCGTTGTTAATAAGCAAAGAATGTTTGACACAGGGTATGAGAGTGTCAACTGTTCCTGTGCCTCTTTGAAATCCAAACTGCGTGTTGGGTAATAATAACTTACGTTCCAGGTACCACTCTAAAGCTGCGTTCACATAGAAAAGTATTGTATTGTATTGTAGCGTAGGCAAAGTTAAGTATACGAAAATCAAATGCTAGCGTTCACATAAGCAAAGTAGTGGAATTGCCTTTCAAGCTTCTTGCAATACCCCATAACAAGAACCAATCACAGTGACCTTAAAAAAGAGATATTGTATATTTAGGATTATTTTTGAATTCTAAACAACTTTTTCCTAAAAACTTTTGTTGACTCATAAAATAAGACAACCTTAAGCTGCGTTCACATAAATAAGTATTGTATTGTATTGTAGCGTAAGCAAAGTTAAGTACACGAATATCAAATGCTAGCGTTCACATAAGCAAAGTAGTGGAATTGCCTTTCAAGCCGCGTTGCAAGTCCTTGCAAACTCCAAGCTTCTTGCAATACCCCATAACAAGAACCAATCACAGTGATCTACGGATTAACCCTGCGTATGCGCATTAGTGTACAGTAGCTGGCGCTGCCACTATAATACCTCTATGTGCACGCTTCTCTTGCAGGCACCTTGCAATACAATACAATACAATGCAATACTTTTCTATGTGAACACAGCTTAAGATATTTTATTTTGCAACTGTAATTAAACCCTTACCTACTTAAATATATTAATTTTTGTGAGAGAGGTTTGGTGTCAAAATGCGGTCCTGTCGAAATTAAGGACCTCAGCATGCGTCCAATGCGCCTTATGGTAAATGCGACCCTGCCAAAGGATGTATTCTTGACGAAACGTGTATAGCAAGTTTTAATCAAAGGTTTTGATTCCGAAACTCACAAAAACTTGTTCGAATTTAGTCGAAATTTAACAACAAAAACACATAATGGTTTCTGCTACAAGACAATGCGCCAGCGTACACGTTTGCGGTTGGGTCGCACTTTTTAGCAAAGAAGAGGTTACCGCGGTATAACATCATCCTTATACGACTAATTGGCCATCTGCGGATATTGTTTGTTTCCAAAGCTGTAACTGAAGTTAAAAGGGCGAAGATTGGATGATGGTTATTTGACAAGTGATTATGGCTGTCCCAGAAAAAACATTTTTTTAAAATTTTCAATCACTGTACGTGGGAAACAAAGCATTTATTAATCAAGAAGGGCATAATTGTAAAGGGTCATATCAATAAGATGATTGTCACACGTGCGGTACTGTTTTTATTTGAGTAGTCCGGGAACTTTATTGTCACTGTGTGGTTTATTCGCTCCTAATTTTATGTTTAAGAGGCTCTACAATAAAAATTTAGGTTTCGTATGAATTTTATGAATGTAAATATTTGGAAGTTTAGTTCAATAAATCCCTGACCGTGGTTTTAATTTGCATTTTTAGTAAGTAACCATTTTTAGAAAAAAGATGAGTGATATTTTAATAATCAATTATTGAACTTATACTTATACGATAATTATACTAAGAATAACTCAATAATCTACTGATGAAGAGACAAGTCTGGTATACATTTGTTTTTAATAAGCGATGAGTGATTTTTGAAATTAAATTTACATATACAGTGCAGTCTCTGTAACGTGAACTAATTAAGGACAGTGATATTCGCTATTTCGAGAAGTTCACGTTATTGAATAGGTAGGTAGTTCTTAGAGCTGATTTAACACAGTGGATTAATAAACACTAGCCATCACCAGGAGCAGCGCATATAAAAACAACTGAATATTAAATTACATAACTTTTATACATGCTAGAAAGGTTATTCTCTCCTTAGTTGTTTTCTTACAGGCGCTGATGTTTCTTCACTTGAAGTATTCTCTGGTAATAGCTTCCAGTACAAATATGTTTTGTCAACATTAAGGGTTAAATTTGACTCCTCAATTTTATTTGCAAGTTTTTGTGGAAAGGGAGCAACTAGCTCCGATGGTTGTGCAGATAATTTTCTCCATTAAAAGTCGCAAAACGAATACCATACCGATTTTCAATTTTTTTCAACCATCCTGAGCTAGCGAAAAATGTATGTCAATTCTCAAAAATATTTTGCTCCCTCTTTCACTTACTGGAGCAATTCGTTCTATTTGTCGCAAAAAAAAACATTTATAATGGTCTTTTTCATCCTAGTAAATTCTGAAGTTTTCAAAGATTTTTTCTGGTCCAAAGCAACTGTTGAGGTTACTTTTGCTTCCTTTTTGTTTAAGCAAATACGGTGGATTTGGCTACCTCGTATTTTTTTTTGACAAAGTCACTTCACATCTCTTTTTTATCTCTGATAAAAGTTGGCTTTTTTTCCAACGTAAGGTGATTTGGCTTCTTAGACACCATAATCACTAAATACCTGCGACACGCTAGGTCAAAGTTTGGATTGATATTAAGGAAGCCTAAACAAATCTAGACGGTTTCCTTTTTTGCAAACAGAGTTGCTGGTTATTTACATTTGCTACTGCTTTCTTCATTAGTTGTTCACGTTTTGGAATACGAATTGTTATGTCGTTCATGTTTTGGAATAAACCGCAATACCACAGCCTTCTATAGTTACAAGCCTGGAAGTGAGAAAGGCAACGTCGCCATTAATTCATCTAGTAGGTCTACTCGCCAGAAGCTATATGGTAGAACGTATGCATGTTTACTTGTATAACTAAAACAATATTTTTATTTGGGATAAAATATATATTTCTTAGTTATTATTGCAAATTAAATGAATGTTTATTGAATATAACAAAAGTCACATAAACAAACATAAAACCTTATAACTAATATTACAATGCTTTTTTAAAATATTTCTGTAAACGAAACAATAAGAATGTAACATTTTTTAAAGAATTATTATCAATAAATTTTATTTTGCAAATAAAAATTTATTGCGAAAGAATTGCTAATTTTCGCTTTTTTACATTAGTTGCATGATGCAGTTCATTATTTTTATTTTTTGTAAAATTATTTAAAATTATATTGGCCATTATTAAAGCACACTTTAAATAAAGATTTTCGTAAGGAATGCCACAATTGCAATTACTATTAATACACATTATAGAAAATGAATCCGACTTTAAGCTTGCTAAGGTTATATTTGATAAAATTAATTGATTTCTGTTTAGAAAAAAATAAAGTTTCTGATTTTTTATCATCAAGTATGTATTGAAAAATAGACTAAAGAAGGCTATGGCAATACCCAACCAATCGTTCATGTTTGTGGATGTTCTTATTATGGGATAATCACGCTATAGAGACTGTATTTATATTCAAAACGAATTACTTAAATAATTCACACATTTACGGTGAGCGGTTTTATTGAGCGTTACATTTACACATTTTTATTGTTTTTTAAATGTGTTCAGCCTGTCAACATTCATTCATAGTGTTCTGATAATAAAATTGTTAATCAAAAAGAGGTTTATGAGTTCCACAGTGGTTACAGTATAATTGAGCGACAAATATATTAATAGGTTTACGTTGATTTAACAGTAAACATACGAACTGATTTTTAAAATACAGAGCTTGCTGTTGGGTCTAGAATTGTAGAAGATATGAAACCGGAAACTTTGCGAACGACTTTTCTTTGCTAGAATACGAAAGGTTATAAAAACTTGGACGATTGAATGCGTTTCATTTCTATTGATTATTTGGTGCTTCTAAAGAATCTTCCCCAATATTTTCTAGTTGAAATAAAGTATAAAACTCGCGCACTAGAAAACTTCTTAAAAGCGATCACTCTCTTCGGTAGCATCAATATTTTGAACGCGTATTGGTTTGTAGATGTATTGTATAACAAAAGCGTTCCGGGGCGGTATTAAATTAAGGCAATTCGCCGTTAGTTATATGGGGAGCGGTATCTTGGTGGTAACTTTGCCGGAGCAAGTAACTCTATATTGTGACTCGGCAAGAGGTCAGCCGCAGGTCGGCCTCTCCTGTGTCCAAGCGTAATTACTAGTGCCCACGGGAGAGCAAACACTCACATAGCCTGACTCGTACAAACCTGGAATGGCACCAACCCACATACACAGCCGCATTAAACTAACTGTAGCTGCTCCAATATCCCGGCATAATGCTTTAACTTGGGTCCTAACGGTGACAATAATTTTGCAGCTTCTTTATGCCAGACGTGACGCCTGACAGGCACATACCTTCAAATTATCTCCCCTCAGGATAAATTAATGCATCTCTTCAACTTTACAGACATTATTAACCAAAAACGTTATCCTTGATGAAGTAACGGCAGAGTTTAGGACGAGATGTTGACATAGTTTTAGAATAACGTGGAAATATTTTTTATACAACATTTGAACGACAAGCTATGAACAACTCAAGAAAAAATTATAGTGACAAAATTGTATCAACAAGTCTAGAACGAGCTAATCAACTACAGAATAGGTGTTTTGCAGGCTGGGAAACCGATCTAACAATGGAAAACTACATTGAACGACTTTAAGAAATAAATAATACCAGATATGAATGAATTCTCCGATAAAAGGCGGTTACTCAATGACATTTACATATTTTAAAAATTATGATAAGATAATTCATGGTTTATAACTGTTAAGTGTTAATACTATCATAAAATACAAACAAATTTTTTTAAACATATAAAATATCTTACTTTTGTCCCAAACGACTTTGTATCTTTTTTCAATGTTAAGCCTTGAACTTCGGACACACCCGTTTTTATATTCTTCGCGTAATAAATACACAAAAAAGTTGCACATTTCTATTTGAATTACCGATAACCATTTTTTTTTGATAATTACTTGTCTCAGAATATTTTCTACATTTACTCGAAGGCCTCTACTCATTATCCAACTTGTCGGAGCCGACCGTCGGGAACTCCGTGTTGGGTGTTGTCTACACACCTCCCGATCAGTCCAACCAACACAGCATAAACGTCATAACTTTTTTTTATTATTTTGGCTCTGATGCCATTTTGTGGATAACAAAAATATCGTTAAATTTTCCGTTTAACAGTCCTTATCTAGAGGAATGTGGTGGGGCGGTTGGCTTGTTGGATGGTCTGGCCACCCGACCGTTCCAACTTGTCCAATTGTCGGGTTGGTCGGGTGGCAGACTACACATTAAACAATTTATCAGAATGGTCGGTCGGTTGTACCGACAAATTGGTAGGTGAGTAGAGGCCTTTACACTTCATGCACAAAACTTGGGCAAGCCGCAAGATAATTATGAGATTATACCCCTTTCGTTGCTGTAATTATTTGTAAAATTGGAACAAAAGTTTATCACCATCTACCATAGGGCTGGGCGCTGACATGCAATTATCGGTTGTGCAACAGTTTGGTTGCGAGAGTCATTACCACTCGTTTATATGACAACGCGCTCAGGTGCAATTTATGAACAACTGTAAATTTGGGCAACTAAACAGTTTGTGTTTTAACACAAACTAAGCGATTGCGCAACCTCGTACAACTGTTTTGTGTCGTTTAGGTTTGAATTTCGTCCTCCTTATCATCTCAAGAGTACACACCGTAGTTAACTCGTAGAAATCATGATGAAACCAAACAATTTAGTTGCTTGTGTGCTTGCATCTATGTGACTCCTGATTTAGTTGCGTATGTGAGCGTAATTTAACCATTCGCGGATCAAACTGTTGCAGAACTGATGAATTGCATGTCCGCGCCCAGCCTTATAATGAATCGTTAAAATTCTGTAACTTTGTTACTTACGGAACTCAAATAATATAGGAAAGTGGCCATAATCGAGGTATTACTTGCTGACAAAGAGCATACATTTTTCAACGGTAATCGTACACGCAATTCATAATAAAACTGCGGCCATTAAAATTATGCTTTTAATGTTACTCTGAGGCTTTTTAATTTGACGGAAGCAGAAGCTTTTCCTTGTTTATGTTACATTTACAACATAAGATTTTAAATGGACGTATGGACTAATATAACATCAAGGCATACACACATAGGTATGTTGATATTAATGTAATGGTACTCGGTGATCAATCTATCTTGTTTGCTTAATGTTAATTATAGTCAGTGTTTATTATTATTCCATAGGAACTCGAAATTATGTAGTACTTTTTTTCCAACGTATGTCAACATATTCGCTGTGACATAATAATTGGCAACATCGGGTATTACCTTGTATCTACTGTAATAGTATGAGTGGAGTACCAAGTATTTGATAATGAAATTTAAACGGTAAATTAAATCAAAGGCGAATTTTTGTTTATAGTTAATTTGCGTGAAAAGCCGGCGGCTTGGCGCGCTCTAGTTTGTCAGGTGCATCTCCTGAAATCTTAAATATGTGTTAAATAAGCAAAGTGCAAGTGTTTTGTGTGAAACATGGAATATGTCAAATTATGCAGTCATGGGTACGTCGGAACTGCTAACCATCTGGACCGCAGGTATATTGGTTACTGCAAATTATAGTAAAATATTTCCCGTTATAGATAATTTCGGGGGTTTGCCGTTCATTTTAGAACTCAAAATATTTATTTAATCGAACGTGATAAATTGAATAATAAAGCTAACTAATTAAGATCATTTTAATGAATTATGATTTAAGCTATTTAAATCTATTAAATATATTTATGTACTCCTAGGCGTAAAAATGCAAATTATAGTAAAATATTTCCCGTTATAGATAATTTCGGGGGTTTGCCGTTCATTTTAGAACTCAAAATATTTATTTAATCGAACGTGATAAATTGAATAATAAAGCTAACTAAAATTAAGATCATTTTAATGAATTATGATTTAAGCTATTTAAATCTATTAAATATATTTATGTACTCCTAGGCGTAAAAATGCAAATTATAGTAAAATATTTCCCGTTATAGATAATTTCGGGGGTTTGCCGTTCATTTTAGAACTCAAAATATTTATTTAATCGAACGTGATAAATTGAATAATAAAGCTAACTAAAATTAAGATCATTTTAATGAATTATGATTTAAGCTATTTAAATCTATTAAATATATTTATGTACTCCTAGGCGTAAAAATGCAAATTATAGTAAAATATTTCCCGTTATAGATAATTTCGGGGGTTTGCCGTTCATTTTAGAACTCAAAATATTTATTTAATCGAACGTGATAAATTGAATAATAAAGCTAACTAAAATTAAGATCATTTTAATGAATTATGATTTAAGCTATTTAAATCTATTAAATATATTTATGTACTCCTAGGCGTAAAAATGCAAATTATAGTAAATCATTTCCCGTTATAGATAATTTCGGGGGTTTGCCGTTCATTTTAGAACTCAAAATATTTATTTAATCGAACGTGATAAATTGAATAATAAAGCTAACTAAAATTAAGATCATTTAAATGAATTATGATTTAAGCTATTTAAATCTATTAAATATGTATATGTACTCCTAGGCGTAAAAATGAGATTGTTTGTCATTGTGTTAAGGTAGTGATAAAGAAAGTTACTAATATTCTAACTAAATTTAAGTAAAGGGAATGTAAATAACGAATCACGAACAAGCAAACTTACCATCCTGCACACGTCATAATTTGCTTTGAGTTAGTAACAAATACGAAAGAAAAAATATAAAAAAGCGCCTATTGGATGCGGGGTGATGCACAGATTTTCTAAAATGAAGGGAGGAGTTTGGAGAAGTGTATAAAAGACGTAATTCGCGAAGGTAAAAAGGACTTTTTTCGATTTTTAACCGAACCAGGACTACAAGTCTACCTCGCGTCCGTCGCGAGGAGCTGGACTTGTTTTCCTACACATGCAAATTTTTACTTGACATTTTCTTGAGGATTTTTTGCGCTGGGAGTTGAAGCCCAAGAAATTTTATTGACACGCTGGTCTTCTTGGCGAAAAATCGCTGAGAGCTGGACTGTACGTTCTTTTTTTTACCAAAATTTTCGTTACTAGTTCTTCCCGGCGAATCTTTCGCTGGGAGCTGAACGTTTCACGACTCAAAATTATTGACGACTCTACATATACGATATTATTGTTAATGCAACGGAGCAATTACACTCCGTCCAATAACAACAACAAACCAACTGACGACTGTACTTAATTGATATTATTATTAATGCAACGGAGCAATTACATTCCGTCAAATCACAACAAGAAAACCAACTATCGAGAAAATAAACGGTTAAAAATCTTTACTGTTTTATTTATTGCTGTCTGGTGTCTGGTGAACTACGAGCCAACAACGCCAAGGGCCCAACCACAACAGACGATCACGAGCTTACAAAAAAAAGGTTAAACGAAAAAAAAAGTAAAAAAAAATACAAAGTTCTTAGCGAACTGTTACACTAACTTGTCGTGTACACAAATTATTTTAGGCATATTTACTGATAATTTTGCGCTACAATTTTTTTTAATAAAATTTCATGTTTTATTTTAAATGATCCTGTTAAGTTATTGCTTATTTGTAATACTTAAGTAAATATCAATTGTCACAACGCCAATCATTAGTTAATTTATGAAAAATTAAAAAATCGTTTTTAAATTCAACATTATTTATACGAAATACCTAATTGACAGATACATTTTTTAAGCACAGAATGAGTACAGGGTAGACCAAATTCGAATGTTTTACGGGGTATCTCGGTTACCGTAATAGATAGCGAAAATCTGATTTCGGTCTCTTGGGCTATTTTTTTGAGAAAATAACGCCTATGCAATCAGATTTTTTCTATCGGATTCCATTTTGGCACTACAGACGAAAAATGAAATTTCATCATTTTTGAAAATTTGCTGTAACTTCTTTATTTATTAAATTAGAACAAAATATTATAGAGGTTTTTATACAGATTTTTATGCTTAATTTAAAAACAAAAGTATTTTTTTCATAGCTACCTTGACTTTCGAGATATGGAGTAAACTTACATTTTTTTAAATGGAAACCCTAGTTGGCCATGACTTTATGTGAAAGAGTATTTTTTAGCTAAACAAAAATATATAGCTTTATATTTTTTTTTTGCAAAAAATAACGAAGATATAGCCAATTTTGTAAAAATTCTATCATACAGTTTTCCATGATTTCGTAAACAAGTGAAAGTGAAATAATACACGGATTTGCTTAAATGTTAAAAAATTTACTTCGAAATGACGTTTAGTTGTTTAATAATTGCAAACACCACTTGTTTACGAAATCATGGCTAACTTTGATGATCGAATTTTTACAAAATTGGCCATATTTTGGCTAATTTTTGCAACAAATATATAAAACTATATATTTTTGAAAAGCTAAAAAAATACTCTTTCACATAAAGTCATGGCCAACTAGGGTTTCCATTTAAAAAAATGTAAGTTTACTCCATATCTCGAAAGTCAAGGAGGCTAAGGAAAAACTACCTTTGTTTTTAAATTAAGCATAAAAATCTGTATAAAAAACATTCATAACATTTTGTTCTAATTTAATAAATAAAGAAGTTACAGCAAATTTTCAAAAATGATGAAATTTCATTTTCCGTCTGTAGTGCCAAAATGGAATCCGATAGAAAAAATCTGATTGCATAGGCGTTATTTTCTCAAAAAAATAGCCCAAGAGACCGAAATCAGATTTTCGCTATCTATTACGGTAACCGAGATACCCCGTAAAACATTCGATTTTGGTCCACCCTGTACACTTGCATGTTTATGTACAAACCAAAAATAAATCTCTTGGCCACTTGGTAACTAGTGCGTACTTTAGAGATGAAGTGTATATTCCTGTGTAAATTTGTTAAAGTAGTATTGCTCCTTCGAAAAAGAAACACAGTAAATGTAATGTAGAACTAACTATATTTGTTCTTGTAATATTTTTTAGTTTTACGAGTTGTGTATGCAATAAAGGAAAAAAGGTATGAATGTGAATGTGCATCGCCTTGAATGAAAGACACAGCTATTGTATATACATGCATGTAATTAAAACTGTGCATAGAATGAGAAGTTTTTAAGCGAGTTTTTAATTTGCTGGATTGCATAGAGCTGTTTTACAGTTTAATATATTTATTGCTTAGTTGAAGTTTAAGAATTCGAGAAAACCAATTGTGCGCAGCAAGTATCAAGTCTATATAAAACCAAAGCAAGCACTTCATTACTAGACTGGCTTGAACTTTAATTTGGCGAGGTCCTACCATCTCACAAACTTAATGGCTCCAAAAGGAAGTTAATCAATAAAACCTTTAACTCGGCTTTCCCATTTCCTCGTGGGAGCCAATGCCTGGAAGTGCCTCCGTTGACAATAACACAGCTTTATAATATGGAGAGAGAACGTTCGTTTGCGAATTATTGAATTACAAATCGCAAAGCGCTGCTCTCTGAATTTGAGGGAGGTATTTAAGTGGAAATATGGAGAAGCTCAGAAGAACGTGGAACACTGTCGGGGAATACAATTACTCTTTAATGTTAGGCTACTAAGTGTCGATGGAGTTTTAAGAATTACCAGCGTTTAGAATAATTTTACTGACTACTGAGTAAGGGATTTAAAACAACGATAATCGAGATTTAAAAAACATCTCTTGTTGCGTTTATTTTAACACAAAACAAAATATTTCACCAACACATTTGATCTCTTCATAATCTCAGATATTGTAAAAGTCGATGTAGTGTGTAAAAAATAACTTCATAAAGAAAGTTAATTAATGTAGTATTATTTTAGGGTAAATACATTTTAATTCGTTGACCATCTTATTATAGCATTCAATTGTTTGTACTTTTTTCAACAAAGTACAACAATAGAATATATCAAATCTACATTGATATTTGAAAATGGAACAACTCAAGGTACCAAAACTTACTAGTTTTTTTTTTATCACATTGAAAAGTTTTTTTTTTGTAAAAGTGTGAATGCATAAGGCCAGTTTTAATTACGTGGAAAAGCTTTATCGACGACGTGGCATCAATTCACTTTATAACTTTAAAATTTTAACTTGTTTATCGCCACAAGGCAAGACACAGACAAAATCAGACAACTGCAAAAACGTTTGAGATGTTCTGATAACATTCTTAATACATAAAAGCGTCTACCCTTTAGAAAGATAAATAAAAATTTATTCTACCCAAAAGTAATTTTTTTTCCACAAAATTTGGACGTATTTGCAAGTAACTTAACATTGTATATAATATATTGTTTATCTACCTATATGGGTGATATCTAGAAATAAATTTTACATCCTTGTTGTGGCGGTGCACAACATATTGCGCATATCAAAGGGGCGTTATCAAAATATCAATTGAATCTAGCATAAATAACACAATTTCCTGTCGATTTAATATTAATCCGCAGTTGCATGTCACCCTCTATCAATTAATCTGTTCAACTGATTTGTTTTTGTTGTAAAGTTCGTTAGATACATTGTCAACAATGGCTTTTGAATAACCGATCGTATAAATAAGCACAGTAAATAATTTGAAGTCGTTGATTGCTAAGTATTTTAAAATACTTTGAAAGCTGTACGCATTCTAAGTACAAAATCTATGATTAAACATGAGGAGTTCCAGCAGCGATTTTGTACTAATTCATGTACTGATACATGAACAATATATGCGTTAACTTTCGACTATTAAACGTGTTAGCCGCTGCCGGAACGCTTTAACGACATATATTTAAATGATATGTTGTGTGTCTATTGGGTTCATAAAAATTTTCGCATTGCAAGTGTAAACATCTAAAGAAACTAGTACTAACATAGGATTGGGAGGGCGATGCATAGCTTTCAGAGGCCGCATTAGTTGTGAACAGCGCATGCGTGTAAAGATCCCATCGTCAGTTCATGCTTTCGTTCATGTACTGTTTGTACTTTGCGCAAACTAGTTCATGAACTAGTACGATAACTGCTGAAACAACCGATTAACCGTTCGATCGATTATCAGAAACGCTGCTGGAACGCGATTTTGATACTGCGCAGAATCTTGATAGCTTCCAGGAACAAACCTGAAATTAAACATTGATTCAAAAATATAAGACTCAACATCGGAACCCCGCGTCTATTTAGAACAACGAAGCTGGTCAAATTAGGACAAAGGTGCGACAGTGTTATAGCTTTATAATGTGTCCTCATCAAATACGTAACAGTATAATGACATTTAATTTCCTATTTTTGAAATATTCCTTACCTTTACATATTTCTTGAAAGTTTTAATACTAGACTAAAGAATTAAGGTTGGCGTCTAATTAAGTAAAAGAAATGCAAATGTTTAATTTTGCAAATTATTTTTTAAATTGCATGTAAAAATGGAATTGTATTTAAATTTAAAACAAATTTTTTAGTTGTTTCCAAAGTCTACTACATTAGTTCTATTAAATATTGTGTTTGTGCCCATAAATTATCATTTAAACTGCAATCACAAGAGAAATACGAATTTTAAGCATAAATAATCGTTAAAAGTTTTTTTAAAAATAATTTCATTATCGATAAGAATATGTAAAAATATCTAGGGTGTTCTATTTAAAAAAAATGACATTCGTTTTTCAAGTTTGGCCAAGAGAACCGGGCAAAAGAAATACCCTGTGTGTCATTTTAAAACTATAACTAGTCAGCAACTATTGCCAAATAAAATTTAGAAAGAAAACCTTTGAGAGTGATAAGTCGTTCATATAAAAATTTTGTGTTTGTGAATATTTTCAAAAAAATGATTCAAAAATGATTGATTTTAGGTACAAAGAACCTGGTGTATTTTTGAAAAAAAATTTAATTAGAAATATAAAAACGCAAAATAAACAGGGTGTTTCATCTAAAGGTACAAATTTACGTATCGGTGCGCAAAAATAAAACACTGTACAGGGTGGGCAAATTTCGATGTTTTCATAGGGAATCTCGGTAACTATAAGAGGTATCGAAAAACGGCTTCCTCAATCTATTTTTTCTAGAAAAAGTGAATGGTGAAAACTAAAATTGGTTATCGTCTTTTGTTTTCGAGTTATCAACGATAATTCGATTTTTCTACTTTTCGTTTTATGACTACATCTGGATTATTTATGAAAATAAAGAAAAACAATTTTGACGCTCTACATGCTTTTTTTGATAAGAATGCAGTGGCGTGGACAATTTTTCAAAAAAAAAATATTCGAAATTCGAGTTGTGACATAAAGTTGTATTTTTTAAACATAGAATCCATAGTTGGCTGTGGCATCACGAGAAAGAGGATTTTTTTCCATTCCAATAATATACATCATGCTGGGTCGATTTATTCATTTTCCTTACATTATAGCAAAAATTAGGTAATTTTTCATATTTTATTTTTTTCTAGTAGTAGGCTTATGTTATTAAGAATATACCTGGTAAAAGAAACTGTCATTCTGTTGTTTAAACGAAAAGTACAGAAACAATCACGTTTAATTGTTGATTGTTTTTATTTTTGTACCTTAAAAACACAAATTGGCTGCGAATATTACGAAAACTAGTTTTTTAAATTTGCACTAACAGAGCTATCTAACGAATCGTCTTGGCTGGGCCACGCTGCACACATTACTGATTTTTAACGTTATTTTACTTTAGCAATATTTCTAGTGAACGGCGAAATTGTATTAAATCGACCAATTTTAAAGCTATGATATAAAAATGAAATTTTACTTTAAAAAAATCTATTTTTGTAATATAATTTCTATGTAAACCTTATATACGTTTGTGGAACTTTGGTTTAATAGATTTAAGATTTGAATATTTGATTGTTGTCATTTCTTGTGACACGTATTTTATGCTCACATTGAAATATATGTACTTTTTTGTTTTAGCTGTAGGATTAATTAAACGAATTGAAGAACAATAAAAAACATATTAATAGGACCAAACCTTTGGCTAACAAACAAGTGCAAGCTTTGTAGCCAAAAACTGTGACATACTAGAGTGAAGTAATACTAATAAAGTATTTATGGAATGTACAAATATTATCACCAACAATAAAAAGCGCTGGCTTAATTTCTGCTATAAATTGATTTGGTAAATTAATTATTATTTAATATATTTCGAATTAAAGTGTTTACACAACGAACAAGACGTTTTAAGTTTGAAAATGAACATGTGTTGTACAGAAATTTGCGCTTAGCAAACTGCTTTAGTCTGACAAAATGTTTATGTGGTAAAACGTATAATGGTGCATGTTCTTGTTCCCTGTGCTTAACGCTCCGACGTTAGAAGGCAGTGTGTGTTGGGCATATTCTACGCAGTTTATTCGTCAATTATATTTGCATAGCTATATACGGTTATACAAACACACCAGCAGTCTCAAGGTCTGAATAATAATGGCCAAATGGCCGTATATAAATCCATAATCCTCAAATTAACTCCAGCCATTTCATAAATGACCGAGCGCCCATCCAGCGTATTTCCATATTCTATATTCCATCGCAACAATGCCAACATATGTGCAACGTCTTCATGTACATTATTTGAGTTTTCAGACAATCCTAAAAATTACATCATTTATAATACTAAGAGCAAATTTAATATCTGCCATAAATTTTCATACACAGTAATATATTTTTACAAGTAATATTAATATTTCGCGAGCGATAGCGGATTTTTATTGGGTTAGGTTTAGAGATATTTTAGTAAGAATGGCTTTTCTATATAAAGTCTGCATGCCTAGGGAATTTAGGGATTTTACTACTAAATTGAACAAGGGATTTCGTAAGATTGAGACCGATGCTGATCGGAAACCATATCAGAAGTACTCAAAATTTTATTTTGCATTGTATTTTAATTGTTACAATGTGCTTTAAATAACAGTAACCATAATAAAGATCATTTATTAATAGACAATTGAAAATCAAATCCATTTTTAACGCTACACAGTGTTTGGTTTTTGCGAACCGATACGTCATTTAGATTTTTTTTTAAATAGAACACCCAGAATATTTTACAGTTTTTACAACTTTTAAAACAAATTTCGAGATATTTCCATAGCCTACTAGTTTAATGCTATTAAATATTGTGTTTGGGTTTGTAAATTATCAAGAAAACCCCAATAACTCGAGAAATACTGCTTTTAGACGTAGGGGATCTTTAATAGTTTTTGAAGATAATCACAAGGACAAGGACAAAGGACTGGGAGGTATCTGTTATATTACCGATATTCAAGACTGGCGACAGCAAAAATTGCGAAAACTATAGAGGCATATCTCTACTTAGTGTAGTAGAAAAATTATATGAAAGAATATTGGAGGAGAGATTAAGAAAACATTTCGAAAGTAATTTGGAAGAGGCGCAATGCGGATTTAGACCGGGTAGAAGCACGCAAGATCTAATTTTTACGCTAAGACAGTTAAGTGAAAAATCAATGGAACATTCAAAGATGGTGTATTTGTGCTTTATCGATCTTTCTAAAGCCTTCGATAGAGTGCCAAGGGAAAAGATCTGGAAGATATTGAAACAAAGTAGAGTTCGAGAAGGATTATTAAACGCCATCAAGAGTTTATATAAGAGCAGTAGAAATTATGTGCGAACCCACAACAGCAGTTCCCAGGAATTTATAACAACAGTGGGAGTAAGACAAGGAGGCACATTAAGTCCTCTGCTCTTTATAATTCTTATGGATAAAATTATTAAAGAATGTAAGCAAAACACAAAGAAAGCCTACTGGGGTTGGAATAAACTAAAACCAATATCCTTAACAGAATTAGCCTTTGCAGATGATGTGGTGTTATTAGCTAAAAGCGAAAAGGACTTGCAATTTAATCTAGGCGTATGGGCAGATACATTAAGCAGATATAATATGAATATTAATATAACAAAGACAAAGGTTATGGTTATAGCGAAAAATCATGAACCAAAACATATGTGACAAAGTGGTGGAGGCTCTCGGCTTCATAGGGAAAAATTCTTCATAATTTTTCCCATGGATACGAATACCTTTGTCATCTGTAAGGTAAATCCGAACCACCGTGTCCTCTCGCATCGATATTCGAACCACTTAGTAAAGTGTTTGCGCCAGTGCCAACGTCCATACCGCCATTGCCGTTGGACGTGGACACATATAATTTTCCCAGACGACCCCAAATCGGACACCTGCACCGATTTCTGCAAAGAAATCAAGACTAAGTGGTCCGCTTAATTTCGCCAGCCGTCGTTTCCAGCCGAAAATAATGGTCGGTACTGGTAAACGAACATATACCCCGTGAGCACTGATTTTAAGCTCCGTTCTTTTCCCTGTCGTACGTGCTACTCATACGTGGTAATAGCTAATGGTGATCCTTGTGTTAAATATTTGAAACACCTAACGAAATGCTTAAGATCCACTACCCGCCCATATCGGCACTGTAAGTTGTTTTGGGGGCATGTTATTTTTGAAGACGATGAGTCGTCAAAATATTGCAATAGGTACTGTATTTACAGATACGACTGCTCTAAATTAGTGCATGACAATCGTCCAATTCTCCCCATACCCGATGACCCATCATCAATATAACACCCGGCAAAAACCCGAACCAACAACCCGAACAAATCCCATACTTGTAGTACCAGAGGCAACCTTTAATACCTTTACCGAATCCTTCGATCCCGAGCACCAAAGCTCCGAAATAATCCCTAACTTAGACAAAACCGTCGTTAGTTGCTTAGTCGGCGACACCTCTACGGACACGCCGGATATCTTCTCAAGTTCCCGTAAAACGGAACGCTCCCCACCGATACAAGTCACGGAACAAGCCCCACCGTTACAAGTCCTGTTAGACCCTATTTCAAGTCTCGATTTAACGAGCCTTGAAAACACCCCAGTCACGCCAACCGTCTTTTTTAGAGATAGTGATATACCACCGCGTCAGCAACAGCCAGCTAATAACAGTTTGACAATCGAACCTCAAGTAACAATAAACATTACACCACCCGCAAAAATGCAGAATGTAACAATAAGTGACGCACTCGAAGCAAACCGTGCACCGGCGGTCCCTAAATTCCAAAAACCCGAAATTTTTAATCCTCTCGATGGTAACGCGCAACAATTCCTGCGCACATACGAGCACTGCGCGCTTAACAACTGTTGGAATAACCAACATAAAATCGCGTATTTTGGTACATTTTTGGCTGGACCGGCCCAAACTTGGTTCCAGGAATATGTTGCCATTCCATCAAACGCCGCAAAGACGTGGGATGATTTAAAAATCGCCTTCAAGACGCAATTTGCTACTGAAGGCGCAAACCGTGATTTAACTTTTAGAATACGTTCCCGTCGGCAAGGACCATTAGAGGATATAAAAACATATTACTACGACTTGTTGTCGCTTTGCGATCAAGTCGAACCAAAAATTTCTTTCTCACAATTCAGAGACTTTTTTGAGTCAAATTTACATCCGACGTTTCTGTACCAATACTCTCTGCTAGCTCCATCCGTCGCAACGGACACGTCACTCAGAGAATTGGTCCTAAGAATTTCAGAAGCACGTACTCGTGCGTCCCTTGCTCAATTCACGTTAGATGCTCCGAATTTGCTTGCTTTACAAATATCTGACGTGCGGGGACAGCCTTTTAGCAGCGGGGGAGAAAAACAAATTCGGGATCAGCGGCAACAAAACAACGGTCGTCCACAAAATCGCAATCAAAATAGTCGACAAATGGCCGCGCGTTTTCAGCAAACGCGTTCAGCGTTTAATAGAGCCCGCTGTTTTAACTGTGGCCGCCAGGGCCATCTGTCTCGCGCGTGCACAGCACCGCGCGATAACGCATACAGACGAAGAGGAAACAATAACGACCGAGACCAAAGACAAAACAATAACGAACGAGAGTACCGTGACGGCCGCGAATTCATTACCTCTGACAGTCGATACCGACCTCAAAATTCGCAACAAAGTAACAGGCAAAATTTAAACTCAAATCCGCGTCGTTAGAGTCCGTGCGGCGCGCATCCATCTTGACTACCAGTGGCTTCATAAATGATATTAAGACATCAATCATACTAGATACCGGCTCCTCATTAAACATAATATGTAGAAAATATGTACATCTTCCAATCACAGCTATAGATAATCCGATCCGGCTGCACACTGCAGGCGGTCTTTCAATTAATTCCATAGGCAACTCTAAAGTTAAATTAAAAATAGGTGCTTTAGAAACCACAGTTGACGCCGTAGTAATTGACCAATTACCCCGACCTCTCATATTAGGTACAAAATTCCTAGCGCAACATGGCGCCATTATTAATTTTTGCAATAACACCTTAACAATGACCAATAGTGTGCGAGAAATGTTTCAATGCGAGTTTGACATATTTCAAGCGATGGATACGCTTCCGCAACTGAATAATCTTACTATAAATACGGACGACCTTGCGGTCGAGTCACGATTAGACGATCCTCAAATAAAATACAAATTAGGCATGCCAAGTGACGTCATCCTTACACCCAATCAAACCATTAGTATTCTTTTAAGTATTTCTCCAAAATTAGAAGTTGAACTGTCCACTCTTCTCGAATTTGCGTTCGTTTCTAATCACGAATTCTTGATGAAGAAGCGAATACAAATTGAGGGAGAAATTAGTTACGCTCCAAGAGGCTTAACTATAAAATTAAATAATTATGATAAAAATCCCGTGAAATTATTAAAATATTCAACAATTGGTTATCTTTTTAAAATTAGTTTAAATATAAACACTGCAAATATTTTAACATTATCAGAAATAGACGCACCGGAAATTAAGCATGATATCAATGAACTGCTAAGTAACCAAGATAAAAGCCGGCTAAAGGAGCTCATACACGAATTTCAAGATATTTACGCAAGTAATATGTCACAGATTGGGTATACAGATATCACTTGTCATGAAATAGACACTCAAAACGCCGCCCCTATCAAGTGTCGTCCTTACCGAGTATCTCACAAAGAGCGGGAAATTATTCAAACTCAAATTGATGAAATGTTAAAATTTAATATAATCTCGCCATCTTCCAGCGATTGGTCATTTCCGGTTGTCCTAGTTCGCAAAAAGGACAACTCCACTCGATTTTGTATTGACTATAGGAAACTAAATAATGTCACGAAAAAGAACGTGTACCCCCTCCCCCTGATTGATGACATCTTTAGTTATTTGGGGGGTGCAAAATATTTTAGTAGTCTAGATTTATTTTCGGGCTATTATCAAATCGGTGTCCACCCTGATAGCCGGGAAAAAACAGCCTTTGTGACCTCAGATGGATTGTTTCAGTTCAATTGCCTCCCCTTTGGTTTAAGTAACGCCCCTTCCACATTTCAGAGTATGGCGGATAGGGTTTTTGAGGGGATGAAATGGAGGGAAGTCCTGATTTATCTGGATGACGTAATAGTATTTTCTCGTACTTTCGATGAACATCTTGTACGTTTAAGGCATACATTCGATCGTTTGCGGAAGTACGGGTTAAGACTGAAACCAAGCAAGTGTACATACGCTAGGACAGAGTTAAAAGTCCTAGGGCATGTCATTAATGAAAACCATATAAGTCCGGACCTGGACAAAATTAAAGCAGTCACAGAATTTCCCGTGCCGCGTAACGTTAAGGATGTCCAGTCATTCACTGGTTTGTGTAATTATTACAGAAAATTCATTCCCGAATTTGCTAAAATAGCCAACCCCTTGTATCAAGCTACTTGTAAGGAAACCGGATTTATCTGGGAAGAAGCTCAGCAATCGGCATTCGAGACTTTAAAAACAAAATTAACTTCAAAACCCGTGCTAATTCATTTCCGCCCCGAGGCAGAAACTGTTCTCCATGCCGACGCATCACAAACAGGCATTGGAGCAGTGTTACTTCAAAAGTATAACGATGATTTTCATCCGGTTGTTTATGTGTCTCGCAGTTTAACTAAAGCAGAAAAGAATTATTCCATTACGGAAATGGAAACGTTAGCAATTATTTGGTCCTTGAATCATTTAAGACACTTTGTCTATGGCAAGAAAATTAAAATTTTCACTGATCATCACGCTCTTTGTTATTTAAAAACAGTCAAAGATCCTACCGGCCGTTTGGCACGATGGGCAATCAAATTGCAGGATTATGACTTCGAAATTGTACATAAAAGCGGAAAAAGTCACAGCGATGCCGACTGTCTGAGCCGGTATCCCACTCTCATTGGCACAGCCAAAGATGAAGAAGAGAGTCAAGAAATAGTTTCTTTCTGTATTATACCCCATAACACACAAGAATTACAATTACAAGACCCTCAAGTTAAAGTTATTATTGACGCGATCGATAACCCTGACGACGCGACAATCGGTATACGTAAAAAATCTAAATCTTATTCGGTCATAGATAACGTGTTGTATAAAAATAATGTCAGTGCCACTGGAAGGCCTCATTTATTAGTGGTACCCGCAGAAATGAAATTCGAAATTTTATTTAGTAATCATAATGAGCCGTTAGCAGGCCACCTAGGAATAAATAAAACCTATGATCGAATAAAAAATAGATATTACTGGGACGGTCTTTTAAAAGACGTAGAAAAATATGTCAATGGTTGTAGAGACTGTCAAGCTCGAAAAGGTCGCACGAATTTAAAAGCAGCCGGCCTTTTACAGCCCATAGCAGTAGGCTACCCGTTCCATCGAGTAGGCATGGATTTACTTGGCCCTTTTAAACGAAGTAAATCAGGCAAAACTATGATAATAGTAGCAACTTGTTATGCGACTCGATGGGTAGAAACACGCGCGCTTTCCAGCGGTAAATCGGGTCCGGTGGCCAAATTTGTTCTCGAACAAATCATTTGTCGGCACGGAAGCCCTAAGTATATACTAACAGACCAAGGGAAGGTTTTTCAGTCGCAAATTATAAGCGAATTATTGAAAATTATGGGTTGTACTAGTCAATTTACTACTGGTTACCATCCCGCGACTAACGGTCTCACAGAACGGTTTAACAAAACGCTAGCAAACATGCTAAGCGTTTATACGAATTCAGATCAAACGGATTGGGACGAGTACCTCCCTCATGTAACGTTCGCGCATAACTCAGCAAAGCAAGACAGTTTACAGTTCGCCCCCTTTGAATTAGTTTACGGTAGACAGGCGGTACTACCGACAGAGGCAAATTTGTTAACAGACATAGAATTGCCAGACATCCGGTCTCTAAGGGACCGAGCACTCGCCGTTCGGCACCTAGCAATACGAAACTTAGAAAAGAGACAGGAACGCGATAAGACGCGATACGATGAACGACATCGTCATGTCGAATTTTTACCGGGCGATAAAGTAAAAGTTTTTACTCCGATTAGGATTAAAGGAAAAAGCGAAAAACTGTTATTACGCTGGTTTGGTCCCTTCTTCATAAAAGAACGGAAATCTGACGTCACTTATCTTGTAAAAAGGGGATCCACTCCTCAGGCAAAGGAGGAAGTGATCCATGTCTCCAGAATACAGCCCTATTTCGATCCCTGGATGCCAGATAATTCTGGCATCACCAATGTTTAAAAAACAAGCAAGTTTGTTTTTCACAGATTTATCGCATTATGCGCAACCCCAATCGCCGGGGACAAGACGCTAGTAAAAGTAGTCTCTGGTGCCTACTGGAAGCCACTACCCACAACGATTGCATACGAAGCAACCATCCCACTTACTTACAAGGCAAAATGGATTCAAGAGTTCAGCCGATCTGGAAACGACTCCCGACTCGAGGAACTTTGCGGAGGAGCAGTAGCCAGGAATGGATACGACCTCATCTGTGTGCTTGCTCGTCAGCTTCAGTCCATGGGAACCTCTTTGGACGCCAACTTGGATTTGCTGGCCCAGTCACTAAAACCATCCGAGTTTCTCGATGAAGACCCGATCCTTCTGGAGGACGGTTTGGTCCATCGTCAGACTCGAGCACTGGACTTCATAGCAGACGCCCTAACCTGGTGCTGCGGTGTTGCCAGCGAACAGAAATTCCAAGGATTAGTGACGGACGAGTCAATTTTAAAAGCCAATCTGAAGAACCTCAACAGCGGCCTTAGTCAAAGTTTGCTGTCAATCACAGCAACCTCCAAAAAATTCAACAAATACGAAGAAGGCGTGTCAAATACCTTTGGACAAATTCAACGAAGAATCGACTCCATCGAAGGATTAATCAGAGGCACACAAAACAGGCTTAGGAAGGATGAAACTACTACACTAAACCATCATGGATTGGTACTGTCACATCTGCATTATTTAACAAATTTACGACTAGCCGAAATGGCTAGAATATTCCGCAACCACGAGATCCTTAACACTTGTCGAAACCGCCATGTTCCCTCCTCTATAATCAGCCCTCAAGTCCTTATCCACGACCTCAAATCTCTTCAAACCGAACTGACTAGTGTTAGTCAAGAACTAGTCATTCCTATATCCGAAGTATCTCGCTACTACAAAATTCAAATTGCCGACTGTACCGTGGTAGATGATTACATCTACGTACACGTCAAGATACCAATCACTCGCGTACGACAAGCCTGGAAGCTTTTGGAACTGATAACTATCCCTTTCGCTTGGGAAAATCAGTCATGTGTAATAATGCATGATTCACTTTACCTGGCCGTATCCCAAGACTCCCTGATACCCGTTTCTGGATCGTCATTACACGAATGTCGACCATACACCGACAAGCTGTGCTTCATCCCACGCTTCTCGACAGATGCAAACTATGGTCATCAGTGCGCCTTTAAAATGTATAAGGGTGCTACAGTCACGGAACTCGCTCAACACTGTCCATTTCGTTGCCACACCTCGAAAGCTTTAGTCATCTCTGAAGTTAGCGATGACGTCTACATTATAACCCACCCAGAGAACAGGACAACAGTCAAGTGTCCCCAGTCGACGATAGCTCTACCCGAGGAAGCATACATCCGGCCAGGCGCATTGGAACTTCAATTACCGTGTGATTGCTCTCTTAACATTAACGGTAATGTAGTGATCCCCGCGCGTTTTCCTTGTGGGCCCTCTGGGTTTAAACAATATAAATCAACCCATGTGCTTCCCGCGATGTGGTCCAATTTACAGACTTACGTGATAAACCCCACGCGGCCACAAGACCATCCAGTGTTTCATAACTTTTCCGAGTGTTTAAACACAAATTGGACTTTGACAATTCCTCACTTGAATCTATCGTCAACCTCAGTGCTTCAAGAAACCGTGCAATCAGTAGCTTCGGCACTAGATCAAGCTGCTAGCTATGGAGACATTTACGCTCACACAAGTGACTCTTTATTGTTTTATTGGAACTTAGTTTTAACGGCAGTAGTTTTATATGTGTTATATAAAGTACCGGTGTTGTCAGCCACCGCGGTTTTACCTCCCACACGGGCCTCCGATCCCCATGATATAGGAATAAGCCTTGTCACTGCTAACGCTTTATGCATAATTCTTTTGACAATTGGTTTACTCGGATATATAGCTTTTAGGCTTTACCGACATTTTTTACGCACGACGCCGGAGGTCCGGAGCTCGTCCGCTGATCCAGGAACCCGCGTATGGTGATTTGACAGAAAATAGTATCCTGGACGAGCTCGGGGCACCAATCGCTGAGCGATCCCTGGGGGATGGTACGTTGATGTTACCCACTGGAAGAAGTATAAAAGTCTCGTTACGAGAAGAGACCGCTACGGCATCTGGAAGAAACTGCAGTACTTCCGGACATCCTATACCGCCCAATAGAAAACCTTCTCAAGCTCCTCAACAGCTTCTGATACCAAGGGCCGAGAGTGAGACAGCGGTTGCTTGAGAAAGGAGCCGTAACCGATAAAGGATCCGCCTTGTTAAAGGTTTATGTAAGCGCTTTTTGAGTTATTATTTGAGTATATTATTGTGAATTATTATTGTGTATTATTATTGTGTATTATTGTGTTAGTCCTAGGACCAGGGTGGTCGTACCTGGATATCCACCCTTAGTGGACTGCTGTTATGTACTGCAGCGGTTTTTGGTGCTTTTAATAGGATTCGCTTGATCACCGTAATCTTAAAGCATTGAAATTTGTAGCAGTATATAACTACAGTTAGAGAAAGTGTCTCTATATTGAGTCGGTGCCTCAATATCACATCTTTTATTGTTAATTGTTTGATTGTTTCTGTGCACAGCTGTGAATTTTTGAGTTATTTGGATACACAATGTGAATTTTTGAGTTATTTGGGTAAACGATTATTGTATTGTATTGTAAGTAAGTAACGTATGAGTTACGTTATCAACACTTGGTATCCTGCCGCCATTTTTGTGCTGACTGCGTCATAATTATCTTTTCATTAACGTAGATTTATCAAGTATCCTTGGCCTTCCGCCGTTTAGCTATACTATTTTTACTACTATGCTATCACACAGGAAGCATTTGTTGTACAGGATATGCACATATCTTTGTAATTCACGATTACTTTTCGTGGGAATTTTGTTGACCCGCATAGTAAGCGGAGCGCAGGAAGACATAAAGGTATCAGCTGGTTCGTTTATTCAGTTTCTTCCAAACATAACGCTTTATGAAGCGAATGTTCCTATAATTTTTAAAATTGAGGATAGCTCATGGAACTTTGAGAATAATTGTAGAAAGACATATTGCAACCGAGATAACGTCTCCTGTCATTATTTATCTAGCTTTTACAGCATATTCTTTGACATTCGGACTGAATTTGTTCAGAAAAATATCCAATCCGATGAATTTTTAGGACAACGTGTCACCGTAAACGGTTGGTTATTCCAAATGATCGAAGCAGACCACTTAAAACATCTTTATGGTACTTATACCGACCTTCTTCACTTACAAAATTTCATTAGATCTAATTCATTCCCTGTAATCGAATATAAATTAAAGGATCCACTACCGTTTTTTCTATCTAACTGCTCTGACTCACTGTACCTTTCAACTTTCGACATTCTCTTTCACAGAGAACGTTCACGAGCCATTTTAAATATGTGCGTGACGAAAAAATTGTTTCCTGATGTTTTGCCCATGCCTGAGGTTGCAAAACAAGTTAAAAAATTACAAGCACATGTCAACAAAGACGGGTACGACATGGCTATTGGCAACATAGCGGACTATTTTTCTTTGCCTCTAGTAGATTGTTTTATAACAACTAATCATGTTCTAGTTGGCATTTCGGTCCCCCTAATTCGAATGGAACTAAAACAATCGGTTCTTCTCCGTTTAATTTCACCACCTTTCGCTTGGCACGACTTGTCTTGTAGTATTGACCTCCGTATTAAAGACGTTGTTGTCAGTACCCTGACAAATACGTCAGCCATGATTATCCTACGACCGAGGTGCGATCCTCTACGTAACCGATTGTGTTTAATTTCCGAAACATACGACGAATACATCGTTAGCACGCTATGCGCGCGCAAAATCATTGGTGGGGGATCAGCCATCGAACTGTCCGAAATTTGTCCTTTCGTCTGTCGTCACACCGGCTCTAATTTTCCATTTGTCACAGCACTAGGAGGAAACAAATTTTTAGTAACGCACGCCCCCGCGGAAACATCAATATCTTGTCCTGACCAATCGAGAGAAATTCGTAATACCGAAAATATTGGTCTACTTTTTATTTCTTTACCGTGCCACTGTATTTATAGATATGGCCCTAACAATTTAACTCCAATTTATCCATGCCTCGATAAAACGATTCAGTTAGAACATGCCCGAATAATACCAGCCCTCTGGTCCACGGCTAAAAGTATTCGCATTCCCCCGATAACGGCACAACCCCCTATTTTTAACGACTTAAATGAATGCGTAAATAGAAACTGGATAAGTACGCTCGAACCGTCGCGTACAGAACCTTCGTCTGGTCCTGCACTCCTGCTTAGTAGTATAGCGTTAGTCATGTCGTTTCTTAGTTTGTACTCTTGTTTTATGCTATTTTTTAAGCGTAGATTATTCACACGGTCCAGGCTGCCCACGGATAGTTCACGATGGACACCCTCTAGTCGTCCACCTTTGCCATTGCCTAGACCTGGTGGGGATAACACCGCCACCGTCCAGTCTCGTCGAGCGTCGTCTAGCGAAACCGCAACTCCGACGTTTCACGATTCTGGTGGTTACGTTACTCCCACCGGCGGGGCTAGCATTACATCAAATTTTGTACAGGACCGGCTGATAAATGAGCCGCATTATGATTATCCTAGAACCGCTGGGCACCCTCGACCCTGTGCACCGACGAGTAGTGATTTGTACGTACCCATGTTACCACCGGCGAACGTCCGCTAAAACCCCGTTTCCAAAATTTTTTTTTTTTTTCTCTTTTGACTTTGTTTTAAGTCCGGGGTCGGACTTCGTTCGTACCGGGGCGTGTGTCGCGCTTATGAATCCCAACCTGTCACCGCAGAATAATCTACCAACTTTATTAGTTTTAGCATATTGGTTGTGGTATTAAATAAGAGGTTTAGATAAGTAATTTCTTATCAGGTTGTACGGTTATAGAACCACATAGATGATGTAATCTGCACCCGCGTCGTGTTTTGCAAAATGCGTTATTTTTGCAAATGTCAAGGTCAACAAACAACTTGTTATTTCATCGAAAATATCAAGGTTGTCAACTAACTTGTTATTTGAGATTGATTTATTCATATTGGGTTCTATAACCACATCCGGATTTTGGTCAAATATGTATTTGCAAAAAACATGTTATTGTAAAATTAAGCCTTGAATCTTGGTATAAAAGAAGCCCAAGAAAACACAGAAGGCTAGAATCTAATGTCGACAATAGACCAAAAAAAGATAGAACAGGTAGCAAGCTTTAAATATTTAGGAACAATAATTGCAGAAAATGGTAAATTGGAGGAAGATCTGAATAACAGAATAGCGGCAGCGACGAAATTTTACTACGCCACAAATAAATGTTTGATAAGTAAGAAGGAAATATCAAAAGAGACGAAGACGCGAGTTTTTAATGCAGTGTACGTACCCATCCTCACGTACAGTTCAGAAACTTGGACACTAACTCAAAAACAAAAACAAAGAATACAGGTACAGGAAATGAGATTTTTGAGAAGAATAGAGGGTTGTAGACTGATCGATAAAATCAGTAACGAAAAAATCCGAAATAAACTTGGAGTAACAGATATTAAGAAAAAGATGGAGACGAATCAATTACGATGGCTGGGGCATTTACTACGCATGCCAGAAAGTAGATACGCGAAAATAGGATGGAAAATGCAGATAGAGGGAAAAAGAGCTAGAGGAAGGCCAAGAATAAAATGGGAAAAAGAAGTGAGGAAGAGACTAGAAGGAAAAGGAGTCAGCTGGAAAGATGTGCCACAATTAGCCAACGATAGGAAGGAGTGGAGAAAGATAATACAGTAACAGAAAAGCAACCTCGACACCGAAAGGTACAAGAGGAAACGATTAAGAAGAAGAAGAAGATAATCACATTATCAATAAGAAAATGTAAAACTATAAGGGTGTTCCATTAAAAAAAAAACTGACTTATTCGTGTTTAAAGTTTGATTAAATGGATCAGGCATAAGTAACACCCTATGCATTATTTAAAAATCTTAACTAGTCAGCGATCAATATGACACTATTGTCTTACAAAATTCGTTTGACGTAGCCAAGTTGTGAAATGTCATTATTTTTTTAGACTTCTGTTTCTGTCAATATTTTTATAAAAACTTAAATAACTCAAAAACCACTGATTTTAGATATACAGGGTGTTTCTTAAGTATTGCAAAAAAATTCAGGAGGTGATTCCTTATCGAAAATTAAGGGGAGTTTCATATAAAATTTTTTTCCTTAGATGTCTCCTTTCGGAGTTACTCCCTCTTAAGGGGAGCGGTAAAATTAGGTTTTTATTTTATTTCTCAAATTTGGATAAATGTAGGAGAATGATATTTGGTAGATGTTTTATACCTATTAAAAGGTTTTCCACAGTTATATTTTTAATCATCTCCCACCTTCACAGGGGGCTGAAAAGTTCGACCCTATTGGTTTTTTTATTCCAACTTTTTGGTGCGTTAAAATTTTGCAATTCTACCCAATATGAACATAAACAAACCATGGCAACCACCATGGCAAAAACCAATGAATCGTTTTATATTGGAATATTTGATGGTTCATGTTTACTTATTTTATTTGTTACTTTAAAACGATAGGTTTTACTAGAAAAACTAAAGAATAAAAAAAGTTTCTAAATAAATCAAGCCTTTAAAAAAGAATTTAATTGCAAACTTTCATTCCACCAGAAAGTTTTGATAAAAAAAACCAACAGGGGTCGCACTTTTCAGCCCTCTGTGAATGTGGGAGATGATTGAAAATATTACTATGGGAAACCTTTTAATAAGTATAAAACATCTACAAAATATCATTTTCCTACATTTATCCAAATTTGAGAAGTAAAATATATATAGCGAGTATTTGCAGCTATTGCCGCAATCCTAATCGCCATTTATCCTTATCGTTCCAGTCATCTTCTCGTAAACCTCTCTTTTTCATTTCCTCATCTACGTTGTTTTTCCACATCTTCCGTGGTCTCCCTCGTTTATTTCTTTGTGCTGGAGTCCAGTTCCATACTTTTATTGGTATTCTTTCTTCCTTCATTCTGCGCAGATGTCCGTATCATCTTAACTGTTTTTCATTTATATGATCGATAATATTGCCTTTTATTTTCATTTTATCTCTGATGTCCTCATTTCTAACGTGATCGTACAAGGATAGGCCGCAGCATCTTCTCCAATATGCCATCTCGGCCGAGAGTAGTCTTTGATTCATTGATTTGTCCCTTACCCATATCTCTGCCCCATATGTCAATACTGGTTCTATTATCGTTTTAAATATATTTATTTTTGTTTTTCTAGTTAGGTTTTTATTCCACAAGATTGGATGTAATGTTTTTATCATATTCTTTCCTCTGCCTATTTTGTTCATTATGTCCTTGTCGTCTCTTCCATCTTCGCATATTGTTACTCCCAGATATTCGTACTGACTAAAGTTTTTTATCGTTCCGTTGTCTAACTGTATGTCATGTCCTCTTCCACCTATGACCATATACTGTGTTTTCTCTGTGTTTACCTCCAGTCCCCACTTCTTGTATTCCTCTATAAGTTTATTTAGCATGTACGAAGTAAAATAAAAACTTAATTTTACCGCTCTCCTTTAGGGGGGTGTAACTCCGAAAGGAGACGTCTAAGGAAAAAAATTTCTTTAAAGAATCCGCTTAATTTTCGATAAGGAATCATCTCCCAAATGTTTTTGCAATACTTAAGAAACACCCTGTATAAAACCCATATATGTTTGAAAGGTAATTAAATTTTATATCTAGAAATTGTAAAATATACTTGCTGGGTGTTCTATACATAAAATAAAAACAAAGTGACATATCGGTGCGCAAAAACAAAACACTGTGTATAGTTAAAAATAATTTAAGGTTAAATGTACACACTGTACATTTTTATCTTACTACATCGGCTTTAGTCCCACTCATTGTTTGGATAGGAAACGCGCAATGAAGCGATAATACATAATACATGATTTAAATGAACCCTTACTGTCACAATATTAAATTTAAAAAAACAAGCAAATACCGATAAGCAGTTATCTTAAAGCCCTTTAAAGCGATAGCAACAATAAACTTAGAAATATTTGTTTGTGCTTGGGCTAATTAGGCCGCCCAGAAACATTTTCTTGACCCTGAATATTTTTTAAGAATTGTTGTGAACTTAAAATTACAATAATTGTTTTTACTCGCAAAATAAAAACACCTCTTAACGTTTGCTTTCATCAATTTGTTTAATCGTTCAAAAAAGTTTAGTTCAATCGATAATCATGGCGATATAAATTTCACAATATCTCCAACATTTTGCATACTTTTATTTTTCATTTGGTAACATCCAGGCCGTTATAGCCTATAGCAACTACAACGTCGTCTTCATTTTCCAACAAATATTGATAGGAAGACAGTTTACCCTCTGGAAATTTCATCATGCGGTCTAATACTTTATTATGGCTCAAAGAATTTAATAGTTATTTCGCCGTAAACTTTTAACAAAAGGACGTAAATGCACACTCGAGTGCTTCAATTAAGCTGTTTTCATGCATACAAAATTTTAATATTACTTCAAGGATAATAAGGATGCGCAAAGGAAGTACAAGTGAGCAAGTGTTATATGGATTTTGCACGATATTACAATCCATTAATTACAAACCCTCGTCTCGGTATTCAGGTGATAATCAACAGCATTAACAGAGCATCACTTTGTTACATAATCTAATACGTAAAGCGAACGTGAATTTGATAATCTTGTGCCTTTATGCGATACGTACATGCTTACAAAATGTTTACGGTAGTTAATACACCGTGGATACCGTTACATATGCTAACTGTCAAACAAAATCTAATGCCGTTATCAAGTGAAGCAAATTACACTTGCAGGATATTTCTGTCTACTAGACGCTCCTTCGCAGTTACAGAAATCCTAACACTTCACTACAAAAACGGGCACATCATTTAAACCCATCGTCGTGTAACAAATTAAGCATGAGTCGTCAGTTTGTACAAGTTTTCTTTATTGCCTAACAACCAACTAATTGGCGTGCCCACCAAACTGTTAACAGCAATCACACTTTGTTTGTTAAGCCAAGCAATAAGTTGGTTTACAATTATTTTATATTTTAATATTCATACAAAAACCAGATTTTTAATCAATGTTTTGTGACACCCCCCCTGAGATCAATTATTTTATTTTACTTCAATGTAATTTCATTTACTTTTAAATAAATAGCATTGCAACAAATGCTGATGCATCAGTTACTAAAACATGTAACAATTCAAAAGGGCCAAGTTATGAGGAATTCAACTTTAGTCAAACACATCAATGTTAAAAGATTACGGTCATAACTTGGGTCCTACAACGCCAGCATTTGGGTTTCGTCAATCAACAAACGATTTGTTGATAAAGTTGTACGTCATAAGTAGAACAAACTACTCGCACAAATGTGTGTTTATAGGAAAGAATGATAAAGATGCAACTACAATAAAAAACGGGACAGCAAGAGGGAAACTAAAATCTTGGGACGGTCGCGCAGGGGTAGGTAAGAATCGACCACCGAGAAATGTACAGCCAGTCGAAAAATAAAGGAGTTTTTTGTTAAAATTGTTGTGTTTTATTTGTTTCTTACTGTGTACTAATTGCTCTTGACCTGTGTACTGCGTAAAACAACGTTTGAGGGTCCAACCACGTCACAAAGACGATCACGAGCCATAATTAACAACAATAAATATAAGAGTAATAAGTACTCGTCAACAACAGTGCGGCCTATGTACAGTACGGTCAGTCACAGTTTAGATATACATACCAACTCGTATTTTTTAAAAAATTAACTAAAATAACGTATATTTTCATCTGCCGACACCTTTGTCCCGAAAATGTCTTTAATTTAATATCTAGGCAAATAATCGAAATATTTGCGATGTTGATAGACTAATATAAGGTAAATGCTACCTACGCTTAGTTAGTTTTGCTACAACTGACGTTATGTTAAATTACTTTTGTATTATACAGGGTCTCCAAGTTATCGTGAACAGCATGTGTATCTCCTAAACGGTAAGAGATACAAAGTTGGTTAAATGGGTCAAAATGATTTTAGAGCAACTATTCTATAAAAAAATCTCCAAAAAAAATTATTAGTTTTTGCGCTATAATAGATAAAAAAACAAAAAAATGACTTTTTCAACTTTTACCTATAACTTGCTTATTTGAAAATACACTCAAAATATCTTTTAACATTATAGAGACAATTTTTTGCGTGATTTGAAATTTTTTAATAAATTTTACGTATCTTCATTTGTTTTTGTTATTTTAAAATCAATTTTTTTATTTTAAACCCAGATTGTAGTTGGCTGTGGCACCATTAAAAAAATATTTTTATTATTTCATTGATAAATGGGTTGATAGGTTTATCTTTAAAAATAAACAACTTAATACAACATTATTGTTTTTATAAAGTTTAATTAAAGTTGCCATTGAAAACAAAAACAAAACATTATGTAAATAAGCTAGCTGTACTTAATTAAACACAAAAAAACTAAAACTTAAATAATTTAACATGTGACAAATATCAAAATCTTATAATAATTTATGATTTTTCACTTACTATTACTATTAAATTGAAATTATAACATGCATTCAAAGAGTAAAAAATATTTTAAATTATTTCAGTTTTGATTTCTGTGTGTTTAATTTAGTACAGCAAGCTTATTTACGTAATGTTTTGTTTTTGTTTTCAATTGCCACGTTTATTAAAATCAATTATATTGAAATTATTTATTTATTTTTATAGATAAACTTAACAACCGATCCATTATTAAAACGAGAAAATCTCTTTTTAATGGTATCACAGCCAACTACAACCTGTATTCAAAATAAGAAAGGTGATGTTAAAATAATAAAAACAAATGAAGATAGGTAAAGCTTATTAACACATTTCAAATCTGCGCAAGAAAATGTTTTAATAATCTCGAAAAATATTTTGTGTGTGAATTCAAATAAGTAGAAATTGAAAACGTAATTTTTTGTTTTTTATCCATAGAGCAAACACTTAATTTTTTTAAGATTTTTTTCATAGAATAGTTGCTCTTAAATCATTTAGACCCATTTAACGAACTCTGTATTTCTTTGTATACGTGTATAGTTGAAAATAATTTAAAGTTATGTAGTGAATGACCACAAACAACTTTTATTTAAAATTTATTTTTGTAAAGTGATCACCAGACGAGATATTGATCCGTTACGTTACTTTCTTTTAACTAGGATTATTAAAAAAACCTGCATGCAAATTGTTAACGTTATGTTACAAACCGTGATTTTTGCACATTACGCGTGCAGACACCATGTTTAATAACCCTTTGCCTGTCCTGTGCATCACAGGTGTGCACACAAAAAAATGGTCCTTCGTACGCTCTGTGTATCATATGGAAAACACATATCTTTGCACTTGCTAGATGCTTTACACTTATCCTGACACTACATTTTACGTATAAAATAATCCCACAGAGCCATAGAACATGATACATGTGAAATATTTAAATGGACGTGCGGCACAAATTTGATGTAATATTTGTGGACAGGCAAAGGGCGAACAATTCGAGGCAAATTACTACAAACGGAATTTTATGTATTTGTTGTAGATTTAACAAATCGTAGATCATCAATCACTAATTTGATTAGTCGTTTTGAAAAAGAAGAAGATAATATGCTCGAAATGTCAACACGTAACCAAATAAAACGCGGTTCCACAACTAGTAACGAAGACTGTAACATGGACAACGGTGAAGAATAAAATAGCAATGTAGTTTTTACTATAATATGATTTAAATATACAAGAATGTATTTAGTTTGTTGATATTGATAGGATTTGGTGACATGTAAGTGGACCATGTTATTATTATTATCATTATTATTATTATTTAATATTATTAAATATTAAAAAGAACTGCCAATTAACAGAACTGACACAGACGAAAAAATCAGTTAAAATAACCTTGATCAGGTCTGATTTTTAAAATAACTCATCTTTTGGCTACACCTGAGCCACTTCGAATCTATTGTCCCTGCACAATAAAATTTAAAAGAGCTAATATTTCTTCATAATCATAAAATTCAATTAACTTGGCATACATTTTTAAAATAGTATTGTTAAAAATAAGATCATATTTTTAATTAAATCATGCACTCTTGTTGTTGAGTTTGCAAATGTTACAGGGTTATACACCGTCTAGTTGCCCTCAAAAGGATTGATAAAATTTCTATGACATATTTTAATGAGGCTGCATCAAAGAATAAAATTTATTTTAATAAAAGTAGATATCAGAAATAAGGGCGAAAGGTTATGAAAAGGAAAAATATACCCGCAATGACATATCTTTAGATGAAACGTCATTTATATGCAATTTATTTGCTTGTTTTTATGCTAATAATTTTAGTTGAACAGGGTATTTTAAATTCCAGGTATTTTTGAGATTTGACTAGTTTTGAGAGTTGTGTTGGTTCGTTATTACAATACTTTCGTCATACTTCTGTATGAAGTTGTATTTTGTGTGTCAAATTATAGTTTATTCCTGTGCGAAAGAGTAATATTTCATTCACAAAGTCGATGATGGTCAAGGAGATTTAGATGAGCGTGTAACGTATAAAACGATTAAGTGTTGGCTGAAAAAGCACAGGTGTTATTTAATAGTATATCAAGGAAAGTACCAAGGGATTGGAACATTGGAATAATCTTACCATTATATAAGAAAGGGGACAAAAGGGAGTGTTCTAACTATAGAGCAATAACGTTAATGAGTGTACCAGGGAAAATACTGGCAAGAGTAATGGAAGGCAGACTAAAAAAAATAGCAAACACACTAGAAGAATCCCAATACGGTTTCAGAAGAGGAAGGAGTACACAAGACCCAGTCTTTATATTAAGACAAACAATAGAAAAGAGCTTAACAAAAAACAAGGAAATTTATTTATGTTTTATAGACTTGAAAAAAGCATTCGATAAAATCAATAGAAAAGACGTATGGAGAGGCCTAAGAAAGAAGGGAATAGAAATAGAAACAATTGACTAATAAAAGCGATGTACGAAAAAACGGTAAATATTGTAAGAACACAAAATGAAGAATCGGAAGAGTTTGAAACAAAAGAGGGCTTAAAACAAGGATGCGTGCTCAGCCAGCCCATTATTGTTCTTAATAGTCATAGATGGATGGGGTAATTAAAGAAGTAAAACAAAAAATGAGACCGTTTCACCTAGGCAACTGGAAAATGGAAAAAATTAACATAAGGGAGCTAATGTTCGCAGACGACATGGTCTTAGTCGCGGAAACAGAAAAAAATCTACAACATAATTTAGAAACTCTAAATCTGGAATTGGAAAAAATTAATATGAAAATAAATACCAAAAATACTAAAACTATGATCATTACAACAGAGAACAAAGGGCATAACATCACTTTAAATGGGCTTAGGTTAGAACAGGTAGAAAGCTTTAAATATTTAGGAGTGATCATAGAGAAAAATGGAGGAATGGACAAGAAAATAAGCGAAAGGACAGGAAATGTGAGAACATTCAACAGTTTAAATCTTAAACTTTAAGAACAACATTTTTTGGAAATAAAGAAGTCCCAAAACGAACAAAAGTGGAAGTGATCAAAAAGGTAGTAACCCCGGCACTTTTATACGGAAGTGAAAGGTGGGCCCTCACAAATAAATATAGTAGCCGAGTGAATGCAGCAGAAATGATATATCTAAGAAAAATCCAAGGAAAAACAAAAAAAGATAGAATCAGCAACGAAACATATAGAGAACAATTAAAGATAAAATCAGTTGAAACAAAAATACAGGAAAGGCAGCTGGGATGGTTGGGTCACACTTATAGGATGAAAGAAGAAAGGTTAACCAGAAAAGCATATGAAGCAAGATCACAGGGAAAAAGTAAAACTTTCATGTAGAGTAGGCAGTGAGAAAATGACAACTTTCGAATAAATTAAAAAACGTTGCGCACGGAGCCGCGCAACGGCAAGCGCGTAATTGCTTTACAACTCGTGTTTTGTACCATACTTTTTCTACGATCACATAATACATACGATTTTATCGGTTCTTTGGCTATCAGTAAACACGCTTGTACGTACGCTGTTAACTGTCAAGTTTGACGTGAATCTACTTTGACATTCCTAGACAAGTGTGCTTTTCGCTTACCGTGCGTAAAGACCCACTTACTATGCAGGCTGTACAGTAATAGTCATTTACAATAGTGGTCGTGGAAAAACCACTTAAAAATATTTTTGTAACATTTACGTAATTATAAAAGACGTTTAAGTTTTTGCACTAGATTTTCCAAGCTGAAAATTATGCCACTAAAAATGCATAGCGAAGATATATACTCGTGCATACAAACGAAATTTTAAATTGTGGAAAACATAAATTTCAAAGCCCTGTGAGATATCTTATTTTCAGCTTCATGTTTATGAATACATTTCCGCCAAGTTCTTGTAGATATTAACAAGTTTACACTTGAATGCAGGTACATTTTTCATGGTGAATAATTATTTGTGGTCGAAGTAATAAATTCAACTATTGCAAGTGTATTTCTTATCATTAAATATAAATTATACGTGACATCGGTTGGCTCTTTTTGTGGATATGTTAATTTATAGTTGGCACAACATTTTAAATCTTCGGTCTCTGTGAATGCTAACTAGGTTAGCGCAATTACTGAAATATGGAAATACGAGTACATATTATAATTTGAATACGGACAAAGTCTAGAAATTTATAGAATTTTCCGTTTTACGCGACGTCGAGCGACTACACATTCAACTTTTGTTTGCTAAACGTATTTGCTATCAAATTTTGCTCTCCATCGTTGTGTTTCTTTTCCAAGTAGTATGTGTTCTAAAAGCTGGCGGTTCCTTTGTGCTTCGCGGCCACTTTTCACGAAATAAAACCGTTTTAATTATGCGCAAGTATGCGAAAAAGGAGCACTTTTATGAATGTAACTAGGAGCTGAAATATTTGCCATGAAATAATGTGGCTAATTTGCATTTTTCTTAATGTAACATAAACGTTTCCCGAATGCTAATATCTTTGGCGAATTTCCTGGCACACAATGCAGAGATCCCGACCTTTAAACAAGTTAAATTACAATCCTTCGAGACAGTTAAATTGATCACTGAACCAAAACTATGCGCAAATCATTAATTACTGGCTGCAATTTGCTCTTTTGTCGCCTGGAACTATTCGCAACCTTTATTGAATCTCAGTCATTATTTCAGGCAGCTTAACGTCAGCTTAGGCTCAGCCCCTAATGGTTTTAGATTTTAACTTATCGCCCGTAAGTTAGAGGTGTAAGTTACACGAGTTAGTATTGAGCACATAACTTTTAGTCGAACAAGTATTTCTTGGCACGCTCACACTTTAAATTAAAGTAAATTAAACACAACTACACTTGAAAATGAAGACATATAACAGAGGTGGCGGGCCGCCAAGTCGTAGTAGGTGGAAACAACAGATTAAAATGAAAGAGTAAATTTTCAAGAAACATAATACCTTCACGAGACATCATATTTAGCACAGGTTGCGTTAGACCAATTATCTTTACACAAAAAAAGTAAGTTGTTCAAATATATGACATGTTCTACGCCTATTTGGATTTTTCAGAAGAAATAAAGACTACTACTACTACTAAGATAATAATAAAACAGTAAATAATTATAATATTTCATGCGTCGACTTGAGTGAGTCTGTGAAACTTTGTAAAGCACTACCTAAAGTGGGGAACTACGAAATTTTGCAGTTAAAACCAGGGGTTTGGAGCAGTCCAATTTTTTAGTTGCTCCGCTCCAGCTCCGCTCCGGCATCAAGATTCCTGCTCCAGCTCCGCTCCCGCTCCGCTCCGCGCTCCAAATATTAATAAAATAAGTTTTTTATTTAAAAATTTGTTTTTAAAAATAAAGCTAACATTTTATGAGATATGTGGAAATGGACCAAAAATTACAATATTTGACCCTAAGAAACACGTGAAGTTAAATAAATGAACAAATTATTGATCTTCAGTTAAAAAAGTGAAAAAAAGAAAAAAAAGTTCTTTAAAATTTTACAAAATTCAAATACAAAATAATGAAAATTAATATTCAGAAAAGCTACATTATAATAATTTTACTTCAAAAAAATCAAATTTAGTTTATTTATAATTTTATTAAATACTATACCCATGAGAATATTTCATTAAAAAAATTGTAGTTTATAATAGTAAAGTGGAGCAGTGGAGCAATCAAAATTCTTTGTTCCGGGCTCCGCTCCCGCTCCGGGCAAAAACCCATTGCTCCACTGCTCCGCGCTCCAGCTCCGCGCTCCGCTCCAAACCCCTGGCTTAAAACTAAAACAATAATTATAGAGTATAGATCAGGCCTGTGCAACCTTTCAGCCAAAGGGCCAATTGCAAATTTTATGAAATCGAAACGTGTCGCACCACTTTCTAGTGGATATGGAGATTCTTTTAAGTGTGAAAGGTCCGGATGAATTTTGAAAGATGTTTTTTTTCGCGCATAAATTTTCAATATGAGCAACGCAGTGACATGCAAAGAATTCCCTAAAAAATTCGGTTTAAAATTTTTTAGTCAGAAGCGTCGTTAATTCGAAGCGATTTTCTCATTTTTTATTTCCAAATCAGTTTTTAATACAAAATAGAAATTCTCAGCTGTTGTAGTTCCTGTCATCCTTACCAAAGCCAATAATTATTCAGTAACATTTAACTTTATATCTACTCCACGAAAAAAATTACACAAGTTGAGCAGTATTAGATCTTGTCCGGAACATTCTTCGCCCACAATTCTTCGCCTCCACAATTCTTCGCCCATAATTCTTCGCCTACACAATTCTTCGCCGCCACAATTTTTCGCCACATACAGGCATATCACAAATTTTGTTTGTAAATGTGATTGATTTTATTTATAACGTAATTTTTACAGTTTTTTACATTAGATTAGGTAGGATTAGATTAATTTAATTTTTATTTATACTATAATAACATAAACAAGATTAAAATTCACAACATACGCTATTCATGTAGCAATTTTTAAACATTATATTAAAAGAAGAAGTATTAATATACAGAAAACAACTTTAGGCTAATGTAAAATAATCTGTAAAAATACGTTATCAATAAAAACAATCACATTCACAAATAAAATTTGTGATATGCTTGTATGCGGCGAAAAATTGTGGCGGCGATGAACAAAGAATTGTGTTGGCGAAGAAATGTGGGCAAAGAATTGTTGAGGTGAAGAATTGTGGGCGAAGAATGTTTCTAGACCCTTTCATCAATTTATCTAGCCACAGTAGATTTAAATAAAATATTATCAAAAAAAAAGCTTTTTTTCAGGGCAAATTAAGTTCAAAGCCATATTAATCAATCTTTTATTAAACTACAATCAGAGAATGGTTTCAGATGTTAAGCTGAAATGTTAAAAATTTCATAACTTGCTATTGTTGTGGGGTCTTTAAAGTTTAGTATCTGGAGGTATAAGAAAACTCTTCATCGGATGGCGTATTTAAAATTATGAGACATAATTAACTTTCGTTAATAAAAAGAAATTTGAAACAAAAACCGGATATTATACAGGGTGGCCAACATAGAAGAAATCGCGTAATCGGTAAGAGCTACAAAGAAGTTTAAATTAGACAAATTGTTCCTCTTTTAAAGTCCTACTCAGTGATGATTTAATGTTGTAAAAAAGTTCCATGGCACGCTAGATAATAAAAAAAAATTTTTTTTTTTTTTTAAATCGTTAATATCTCGGTTATGATGGTACAAAAATATGTTTGGTTAAAAAGTTGTAGATTTTCTTACGCTATGTAAAATAAAAACATTTATTTGTTTCAATATTGTTTAAATTCATGGCACTCGATAGCCATAGGAACTTTTTGATGAATTCTATTTGTTTTAAGCCTAAATACCACAATAAATACATTAAACCTTATATTATTTATAACAATTTATACATAGTTTCCATTAAAAAAAAGCAAGTTTGTAATTTATCTTAGAATTTAAACAATATTGAAACAAATAAGATCCAATTTTTATATTACGACAAACGATAGAAAAAGCTATGATTAAAAACAAGGAAATACATATATGTTTTATTGATCTGGAGAAAGCCTTCGACAGAATACAAAGGAAGGATGTGTGGAAAAGCCTAAAAACCAAAGGTATAGACTATAGACACACTAAAAATAATGTACGAAAACACGCTAAACGTGGTAAGAACACATAACGAGGAATCTTCAGACCACTACAGTTGGGGTATTAGAGGATGGAAAAGGTTGAGCTGACGGAGTTATTATTCGCAGATGATATGGCGATGTTAGCAGACTCGGAGCCAAACCTACAGTATAATATGGAAAGACTAAACAAAGAACTAAAGTAAATTAGTATGAGGATAAATGTACAGAAAACAAAAAGCATGATAGTAACAGAGAAAGAAAGAACACACAACATTTCAATAGAAGGGCAGTATATAGAACAAGTAACACATTACAAATACTTGGGAACAATCATAGAAGGAAACGGAAGAGAAGACAAAGAGATAAACGACAGACTAGGAAAAGTGGGAAGAATATATTATAATACCCTAAAAACGACCATCTTTAGTAAAAGAGAAATATCCAAAGAAACAAAAGTAGATGTAGTTAAAAAAGTAGTCACACCAACTTTATTATACGGAAGCGAATCATGGACACTTACAAAAAGAAACTTGAGTAGAATAAATGCAGGTTTTTAAGAATTGAGGGAAAGACAAAACTAGACAAAATAAAAAACGAGACATATAGAGAAAAACTAAAAATAAAATCAACAGAAGCTAAGATATGGGAAAGACAATTAGGATGGTTAGGTCACATTAACAGAATGACAGATGAAAAATTAACAAGGAAAACGTACGAAGCAAGGACGCAGGGAAAAAATAAAAGGGGTCGACCAAGAAAAACTTGGAAAGAAGGAGTAAAGAAGGCAGCGCAAGAAAAAGGTATTGAATGGGAGGACGTAAAGGAGCTGTCTCAAAACAGAGCGGGATGGAAAAGAATAGTGAGCAAGAAAGAAAGTTAACAGAAAGTCTTACACCTAACGGTAGAAAGACTAATGATTAAATAAAAAAAAAATAAACAAATAAATGTCTTCATTTTACAGCGTAAAAAAATCTGCAACTTTTTACCAGAAAATATTTTTGTACCATCAAGTATAAGTTATATTGTATAACCGAGATATTAACGACTAAAAAAGAATGTTCATTTTGATTTTTGTTTGTTAATTGCGTGCCATGGAACTTTTTTAAAACATTAAAGCATCAGTGAGTTACTTCTTTGTAACTATTACCGTTTACGAGATCCCAATAGTGGCCCTTTTATGTGGACCACCCTGTATAATATTCGTTTTTTGTTTCAAAGTACTTTTTATTAATGAAAATTGATTGTATCTCATAATTTTAACTACGCCATACGATAACGAGTTTTATTTTACCTCCAGATACTAAATTTTAAATATCTAATGTTGACAAGAAGAAAGTTGTAATAGTTTAAATTTAAAATTGAAGTTTGAATTTTTTGGGTTATTTCAGAAACCGGACAAAATATACACATTTTTAGTTTAAATGCTCACTAAGCACACTTCTTTGCTATTTTAACTATCCTTCTATATCAAACCGTTTCCGCAATCCCCATGTTGAAAGATAATAATTAAATAACTTTTAGTCTAATAGTTGCCTCCAACCCTTGCTGCTTTCATTAATATTGTATTTCGGTGGCGTCCTTTAATTGTCTTGAATGGTCCTTAATTATCAAACTCTTTAAGTAAAAAAACAGACACTTTAATTATACTCTCGTGCTAATTGCAGTACTCAAAAAACTAAAAGGAGCAAACGTTTAATTATCTATTATATTAATTGGAAACAGTTTAAAGTTGGTAATAGCTTGTGAATTTTAAAAACGAGTTGATTAATGCAATTAATTTTAAGGAGAAACAGCAACGATAAATATTAGCCGGAAAATCCACATTCTACCCACAAACAGTTTTAAAGTGAGTTTTCAGAAAAGTTTATTTTTATTATTTTGGCTGCCTGTCCCTACCGACTTTTTTCCAATCTTCACGAGACGCCGCATATACTTATAAGTTTATTCGGAGCTCTGATATTGGCTGTAACCTCCCAGGCGAACTGACCGTGGACCAAACAGCCTTATCTTTTTTAAATCCACACTACTAAACCTTTCGAAACAGGTAAGAGATATGAATAAAAAAAAAACAGCACGGAGAAATAATTTTCGAAGGTAACATCTCATAAACGTGTGTGTTTTTTTTAAGTTTGACGCACATGCCACAAATATAAAACACACGTCAGTAAAATCAAACTATCCCAATTTTATTAAAAATTTAGCGAGTGGGCGTTGAGGTATTGTTAGCTGTTCTGCTTCGTTTTTGTTGGTATTCGATAAAACTTTGCACAATAGCTTTCGTAAAGTTGTGGAGTTGAATAAATTTTGAGCCAGTGGGCATGCCGCTACTTGAAAAACTTAACCTAGATAAACAAAGCGGTTTCCCGATAAATTTAAATGAAAACTCAATAAGGGAACTGTCAAGATATTCAACTGCTGATAAACTGATAGTAGATACCTACATCAAAGGAACGATTTTAAATACAATAAAAGTAAAGAGATAGCTGCTCTTGATAAAAACGGAGGTCAAATTTGTGCCTTAAAAAAAAATAACAATACCTACCTATGCTCCCACTCCCATTCAAGGAATTCAAAAGAGGGTAGTAAATTTTTTTCTTACCTGAAACAAAAACATAAAAATAACATTCAGTACACTAAAAAAAATAAATGTAAGGTAATAAGTGATAAAACAGCTTTTCATTTATTTTCTGTTTTAATCTTATTTGGGTGGTAACTGGTAAGTGTCGTGAAGTTATGGAATTTAATTTAATTCTAAGTGATTTCAATATGTAATTTAATCTCACACATCGGCCAAGCCACTGGTTTCATTATAATTACAAAAGTTTGAGCTTGATTTTGCTCTTTATTAAACCGTCTTTAAATTATCTAGACTACTGTGTACGTTTACTTGTCGTTTACGGGAATCAAGTTATTACGTCGATTTTCATAAGAAGCAAAAGAACGTAGTAAGAAGTGCAAATATTATTCAGGGTGTCCCAGCATGGGGATCTCGCTTATCATAGGAGATACAGGTTTGCTTCAATTGGTTGAATTATTCCCAAGTAGGGCTTACAATACCGGGCTAAAATCTTAATACCTACCGGTATTCGGTATCAAAATTTTTAGTACTGGGCTACCGGTATTACTATTAGAAAATTTACTTATATATTTTTACCTAGTTATTATGACATATTTAAAATAATGTTCAACAAAGAAATACAAATTTATTTTTAAAATTAACCTTGACTACAAAAAAGGAATTTCATTAACGTAAAATTTTTTTTTTACAGTAGATACAAGAAAGACAACAAATAATAAATTCTATAAATATGAGAAAATTAAGTCTTTTTAAGTGTAACTGATAAATGAACTAACAAATAAATTAAAATTGTCCATAAAATATTAATTTTCTTTATTAAAATGCGCTCTCAAAAAGCATTAAGAGAGGACCTAATTTTTGTGCAGATTTTACCAGCCGCAGAAAATGCCCTTTCCGACTCCACACTTGTCGGTGCAATGTTCAATTAGTAATCGTATGCCTTTTTTATACACGTCCCTCCTGTTCCAGTTTTTTTTTCAAAAAACGTGATCTCATCTTGTATTTTTTTGCTCAAATCCCGTTATTTTTTTTAATTGTTGGCACAGTTGTAAGTGTTTCCTCTATTGCCTCTTGCAGTTTCTCTTTCACACGTCACAGACAGACATCGAGCTAGATTCTAAAGCTGCGTTCACATAGAAAAGTATTGTATTGTATTGTATATACGAATATCAAATGCTAGCGTTCACATAAGCAAAGTAGTGTAATTGCCTTGCAAGCCGCGTTGCTAGACCTTGCAAACTCCAAGCTTCTTGCAATACCCCATAACAAGAACCAATCACAGTGATCTACGGATTAACCCTGTGTATGCGCAATGGGAATCGGCATTAGTGTACAAGTAGCTACTCTTGCAGGCACCTTGCAATACAATACAATACAATGCAATACTTTTCTATGTGAACGCAGCTTAAGATCGTTTTATTATTACATGCCGAGCAGGATTCTTCTTGTACATCTGTAACTTCTGTAAGTAATGTTTCTTCCTCTAAATTTTCCTGTGAAAGCCGATTAGTTAAATTTTTCGTAAGTGTAACTTTAGACTTTAGAAATACGTTGAAATAACATGTTTCTGTCATCTTGTGCGCCTCTTATGTGTTATGTGTTATATTTATGAGCTTCTTTCAAAACGTTTTACTTTACATTGTGATATGTGTAAATTTTGATTTATTGGTCACATTATGAGACATATTTCATTTAACTGTATTAAATACTTTTATAAAATGTGATTTTTATAGAAATATGTTAATACCGAAATACCGGTATTTTTTTACATTAATACAGGTTTTCAATACCGGACAAAAGTCGTCCGGAATCCCGGTATACGGGATCCCGGAATCCCGGTATTGTAAGCCCTGTTCCCAAGTATGAGATAAGCTACAATCAATTTTTAAAAGTACAATATTCCTCTTACTTCAGATGTTATAGCAAAAAAATATGAAATTGTAGATTTTTTTTTTCTCTCATATCTTTTATGTTTCAATCATTAGATTAATTTTATAAGTACTTTTTTGAAGTACTTTTCAATGTAGAATGTAACTATTATTTTAGAATTTTTTATCACTTTCTATTTTTGATATACATACATATAAGCCCTGATTCTTTTTTTAAAGCTAAGTCGGCTTGGAATTATAGTTAAATGTGTTTTTTCCGTCTTTTGAATGAGATATTTTTGGCCATATTTGTTTCTATAAATAGTTCAGAAAAACAAGAAATCCTTGTTATTTATCAACGATATATGAGAAAAACAACAACAAAAAACAATTAATTAAATGTCAAATGACGGTATCAGTTGTCTGCGGTATCATTTATTAGAATTTTATAATATAATAAATATAAAAACAAATATAATAAAAAAACAACTATTTTTGGACCCGATTTTCATCTTAGATGGACGATTTGATATCGATATAGAGAATACAAAAGTGTGGTAGGTAGCATACTGGGTAATGTCCGATTTATTTTATATTCATCACATATTAGAAGTATTCTTACGATAATCATTGTCGTTTCATTATCGTTTTTTGTGGAAATTGCTATACAATATTTGTTAATTTTGTAAACTAGTCTCCGGAAAAATTGTTTAAACGGTAATTTATTGGTCGTTACAATATTTACTGATACAACATCAACATAACAATATTTTGGTTGATATTAAAGCAATTAAAGTATGCAAAATTGGTAAAATTAAATGCAAAATTACGAATCGGACAAATTTGAGCTTTAAGGTTAAATGATAAAAATCATCGATGGTGCAATAAACTAAAGTTACCAATACATTAAATTAGTTTAAAAGGCATTAAAATAGTTGAGTGGCGACGCGACAACCGTGTACACGGCTCCGTCACATCGTGTTAGTTAAAGTTAAGAAATCCAGTGAAAATAATAAAAAATAAATAATAACAATTTAGAGAATCGAAGCTAATCTAATAATACATTTAAAAATAGTTGTGAAAGTGAAGGGATTTTGAAATTAGTTTTTAAAAGACATATTTAACATCATTAATAATAAAAGATTAAACGTACGTGTAAGTGTAAGGGAAACGCTGAGTGCGCGAAACGTAGGCAATTGACCCTAGTGCAGCGCGTCAACTATAAGTGAACGATCTAATAGTGAGTAAGTGAGTGATAAATGGACAAATTTTTTGGAAAAAAGGACGACAGGAAAAGAGAGAGAGAAGACAAAAACAAAGAAGGAACAGAGGCATTTCGGAAACGTAAATTAGTTATTAGGTCCCCGGATCAATCAAAGCAAAAGATAACAGCAACACTGCACATCTTTAATAATCAAGAGAGAGCAGTTATAAAACCGGACATTAATATGGAGGAGGTAAAAGCTATGTTTGAGGCCATTAGGAAGGAGATGAGAGACGGTTTTAATGAGTGCAATGAAAAAATAAGGAAACTTACCGAAAAAATGATAGAGAGAGAAGAAAAATGGGAAGAGGAAAAACAGGGCATGCAAAAGAGAATTAAAAGATTAGAAGACAGACTGGAAGCACAAGAAAAAGAAAGGAAAAGAAACAACATAGTACTTAAAGGTATAAATATACAGCAAGAAAAACTTGAAGAAGGAGTGCAAGAATTCATTTGGAAGGAGATTGGAGTAAAAGTTGATGTGACTGAATCGTATAAAGTGGGAAAAATCCCGGGGCAACAAGTCATAATAGCTAAACTGGATAACGGAAGGCAAAAGCTAGAGGTAATGAAAAACAAAAGTAAAATGAAAGGGAAAAAAATGTACATAGACAATGACCTTACGGTCATGGAGCGGGAAATACAAGGAAAAATTATAGAAAAAGCAAAAGAGGCCAGTAAGCAGGGCCACAAGATAAGAATTGGATATAAAAAACTTTATGTCGACGACGAACTATATATATGGGACGGAGTGGAACAGAAATTGGCAAAAAGGGAAAACAAACACTCAGATTCAAAAAACTAACAAGCAAGTTTAAAGATGGGGTAATCTGGAATTCCCACTTGAGTACCCCAAACGGAAACATCGGGAATATAAATGACAATGAGCAACGGAAATGGACAGTAAATATAGGAACATGGAATACAAGAAGCATTCAAGGTAAAGAAGTAGAATTAGTAGAGGAATTTGACAATAGAAAATTAGTAATATTAGGATTAACGGAAACGAAGAAAAAAGGGAAAGGAATAGTAAAACTCGACAAAGGGCATATATTAATACATAGTGGAGTAAAAGAAACGGAATTTGCTAAAGCTGGGGTAGCCTGCGTAGTAAGTAAACAATGGAGTGAAAAAGTTAAAAAATGGAAAGGGATATCAGAAAGAGTATTGATGGTAGAACTACAAATTACAAATAAAGAATTGATAGGGGTGATAGTGGCATATGGACCGAATGAGAATGCGGCAGAAGAGGATAAAGATATATTTTATAGACAACTACAAGAAACAGTGGATGAAATACGAGGGAGAACAATCATAGTAGGAGATTTTAATGGAAGAGTGGGTAATGATGTCAAAAAGTATGGCACAGTGCTGGGAAGATATGGGGAAGACGTACTAAATAACAATGGAAGGAGATTAATAGAATTTTGCTTTGAAAACAATATGACAATAATAAACAGCAGATTCAAACACAAAAATATCCATAAATACACAAGAGAGGTAAAAAGTAGGGATGAAAAGTCAATAATAGATTATATTATTGTAGAGGACACAGAAAGGAGCAAAGTCATAAACGCTAGAGTATACCGAGGGGCAGAAATAGGCAGTGATCATTATCTACTTATGGCAACATTACAAATAGGACAAAATGATCCAGAACGAATAAAACAAGATGAAAAGAAAAATATAATAAAAATAAAAGCATATAAACTAAAAGAGAAGGATGTACAACAAAATTTTCGAGATTATATAAAAACTGAGAAGCAAAAGAGCGAAGGGGACGAACAAGGAAAGGATTTGGAGCATTTATGGACAGATTTCAAAAGAATTATTCTTAAGTCTGCCGAAAGGGCATGTGGGACAATGAAACAGGGTAATAGTAATAATAGGAAACAAACGGCCTGGTGGAGCGAAGAAGTCAAAAGAGAAGTGAAGGAAAAGAAAAGACTATGGAAAAAATACCTGACAACAAGCAAACCAACAGATTACGAAAAATATAAACAACAAAGAGAAAAGGCGAAACGGACTGTGCTAGAAGCAAAAGCAAAGACTTGGGAGGACTTTGGGAAAAGAATGGAAGAACATTATGCGAGCAATCAAAAACTCTTCTACAAGGTATTAAAAAACCTAAAACAAGATAAAAACCATACATTAAAGCAAATAATGGATAAACAGGGAAAAATACTGACAACAGAAAAAGAAATTATCGAAAGATGGGGTAATTATTTTAAGGAGTTATTGGAAAGTGATAACACAATGAATGACGAGGAAGAAGAACAAGGACAGGAGGAATACGAAACAATTGAACAAGAATATGAACAAGAAATAACCGAAGATGAGTTGGATAGAGCGATTCATAAAATGAAAATTGGAAAAGCAGCAGGGCATGATGGCGTTTTACCTGAAATGATTAAGTACATGGGAGTAGAGGGTAAGAAAATGCTGTTAAGAATAGTAAATAAAGCTTGGCAGGAAAAAGATATTCCAAAGGACTGGGAGGTATCTGTTATATTACCGATATTCAAGACTGGCGACAGCAAAAATTGCGAAAACTATAGAGGCATATCTCTACTTAGTGTAGTAGAAAAATTATATGAAAGAATATTGGAGGAGAGATTAAGAAAACATTTCGAAAGTAATTTGGAAGAGGCGCAATGCGGATTTAGACCGGGTAGAAGCACGCAAGATCTAATTTTTACGCTAAGACAGTTAAGTGAAAAATCAATGGAACATTCAAAGATGGTGTATTTGTGCTTTATCGATCTTTCTAAAGCCTTCGATAGAGTGCCAAGGGAAAAGATCTGGAAGATATTGAAACAAAGTAGAGTTCGAGAAGGATTATTAAACGCCATCAAGAGTTTATATAAGAGCAGTAGAAATTATGTGCGAACCCACAACAGCAGTTCCCAGGAATTTATAACAACAGTGGGAGTAAGACAAGGAGGCACATTAAGTCCTCTGCTCTTTATAATTCTTATGGATAAAATTATTAAAGAATGTAAGCAAAACACAAAGAAAGCCCACTGGGGTTGGAATAAACTAAAACCAATATCCTTAACAGAATTAGCCTTTGCAGATGATGTGGTGTTATTAGCTAAAAGCGAAAAGGACTTGCAATTTAATCTAGGCGTATGGGCAGATACATTAAGCAGATATAATATGAATATTAATATAACAAAGACAAAGGTTATGGTTATAGCAAAAAATCATGAACCAGCTACAATAATGCTAGACCAAAAAAAGATAGAACAGGTAGCAAGTTTTAAATATTTAGGAACAATAATTGCAGAAAACGGTAAATTGGAGGAAGATCTGAATAACAGAATAGCGGCAGCGACGAAATTTTACTACGCCACAAATAAATGTCTGATAAGTAAGAAGGAAATATCAAAAGAGACGAAGACGCGAGTTTTTAATGCAGTGTACGTACCCATACTCACGTACAGTTCAGAAACTTGGACACTAACTCAAAAACAAAAACAAAGAATACAGGTACAGGAAATGAGATTTTTGAGAAGAATAGAGGGATGTAGACTGATCGATAAAATCAGTAACGAAAAAATCCGAAATAAACTTGGAGTAACAGATATTAAGAAAAAGATGGAGACGAATCAATTACGATGGCTGGGGCATATACTACGCATGCCAGAAAGTAGATACGCGAAAATAGGATGGAAAATGCAGATAGAGGGGAAAAGAACTAGAGGAAGGCCAAGAATAAAATGGGAAAAAGAAGTGAGGAAGAGACTAGAAGGAAAAGGAGTCAGCTGGAAAGATGTGCCACAATTAGCCAACGATAGGAAGAAGTGGAGAAAGATAATACAGTAACAGAAAAGCAACCTCGACACCGAAAGGTACAAGAGGAAACGATTAAGAAGAAGAAGGCATTAAAATTAACAATTACCGTGTTTGATAATAAATTTATCATTTCGTTCTACACATTGTAACACTGTTTTGTTAGATCGTTTTATTTAAACTACAATGATTGAATTTGCACCTGAGAATAACAGTAAGTAAATACTACAACGAAGCAAACATTTTAATTGGCCGAATTTCTTTTGGTGAAAACATAGCTTAACGGCAAGGTTAATGATATGAAAGGTGAAAAATAGTATTGGCTGTACGAGAATAAAATTCTGGAGGTAGGAACATTCATTTTGCGAAAAATTAAAAAAAATTCAATTTTTTTTGTATTAATTAAGCTGGACAAATTAAGGATTCCTTAAGAAAACCTAGTTTTTTTTTGGCAAAAGTCGCACTAACTGTTTTTTATTGAGTCAGTATTTTTAAACAAATTTCATCAGTATTCTGTTCCCGTATCCCGAAAAAAATCGTGAAATCCCGGAATTCTTGAAAACTGCTCTTTGAACCATTAGTACAGTGACACCCCGCCTGAGATCAATTGTTTTATTTTACTGCAATGTTATTTCATTTATGCATTTTTAAATGAAGAACATTGCAACAAATGCTGATGCATCAGTTACTAAAACATGTAACACTTAAAAAGCGCCAAGTTATGAGGATTTCAACTTTAGTAAAACACATTAACGTTAAAATATTATGGTCATAACTTGGGTCCTACAACGCCAGCATTTGGGTTTCATCAACCAACAAACGATTTGTTGATAAAGTTGTACATCATAAGTAGAACAAACTACTCGCACAAATACGTGTTTATAGGAAAGAATGACAAAGATGCAACTACAATAAAAAAGGGATAGCAACAGGGAACCTAAAATCTGGGGACAGTCGCGCTTGGGTAGTTAAGAACCAACCACCGAGAAATGTACAGCCAGTCAAAAAATAAAGGATTTTGTTGTTAAACTTGTTGTGTTTTAGTTGTTTCTTACTGTGTACTAATTGCTCTAGACCTGTGTACTACGCAAAACAACGTTTGAGGGTTCAACCACGATACAAAGACGATCACGAGCCATAATTAACAACAATAAATAAAAGAGTAATAAAATAAGTACTCTTTCCCAACAGTGCGGCTTATGTACAGTACGGTCAGTCACAGTAACAACAATGGGAAATCAACGTACTTTCAAATTCAAATTCAAATTCAAATATTCCTTTATTTATAAATTCGTGAAGTATTGTACAGGACATAGGTATATATACATAAACTAAGAGCTTAAAACATAGTACATAATATATAATTTTTAATTTGACATGCAAAGGAATACTGCCTTAATACAATAAACTATCCAAGACTTTTTATTATATTGAAGGCAACACCACAAACCATAAGGTGTGTGTGGCTATCATTTTAGCTTTTAATAATCGATTGTTGTGAAACGATAAAGTAGGCAGACATAAGAATTAAAAGAAAGTATGAAAGTTACTACATAGGATTTCGAAAATATTAAATTATTCTTATGAATTACACATACCTTGGCATCCTTCCGTTGACAATAAATGAACAAACTTTTTTGCGACTTTTTTCCAACTTAAGTTTAGTTTAATATTGTGTTCAAGTATGTAGGAGTTAAAGGCATTTTAAATTTTTGGTGCTACATAAATAAATGATCTTTGGCCAACTTTTTTGTTGCTTCGATGTAATGTAGCAAAAAGGTGGTATCTTGTGATATAGTATTTTACTGGTATAGCAATTAAATATTTAGGTTTTTTTTTATGTATTATAAGTAAAGTTTAGTAACAGAAAAGAAATTAGATTCAGTGTATAGTTGGGCCGAAGGATAACGCCATGGTTTATTATATAAAGTCTTAATGATAATTTAATGGGAGATATTTAAGTTGTTTATATAAGTGTCAGCTGCATTACCCCAACCTATAATTCCACAAGTCAAAAGAGATTGTACCAGTGCAAAGTAAAATGTACGTAAGGTAGGAATAGATAGGATTGTTCTCAATTTTTTGAACAGGTATATTGTTTTTCTAACTCGGGTACATAGATTATTAGTGTGTATGTCCCACCTCATAAATTTATCTATTGTAATTCCTAGATATTTAACAGAGTTTACTCGAGTTATTAGACAAGTACAATCACAATCATTTACAAGATTACATTTAACATCATGAATTTTAGTATTCTCCCAATTTGGTTGATGGTTTTTATACACAGAAAATGTAATAAAATTACTTTTTTTATAATTAAGGGTAAGAATATTAGTATCCAACCATTGTTTGATAAATTTAAGATCTTGCATTGTATTATTTAAATGGTTAGTATTACTCCGATTAATACAAAAACTATTAGTAGATATTTTAATTAAAAGTTTTGTAAATATAATTGTCAGTTTTTTAAATAGATGGTCGGTATTTTTTTTTATATTCAACTAAACCTATTAGCTTATGAACTAAAAAAAAGAACATTAACCAACCTTTAATCTGACCCTCTATTACTGACCAAATAAATAAGGGTCAAGTAAAAGGTTACTTAGCTTTTTAAATTAAAACAAATATATTAGGTCAATTTTCAATATATATTTAGAAAATATATGTACTCACCAAAAATTTAAATTTTATCGACCAAAATACAAAACACCAACTGAATAATAAATCGATCTAAGTAAATGCGATTTAATACTGACACTTGATTATTGATTTGTATTTTATTAACTCATCTACTGTTAGTGTAGGACTCAACATTAATTTTACAAAATACTTACTGCATTAATAAAACTACTGGCAAAAACATAAAAATGATTTTAAACTCCTGTTACCACTATCATGGTATTTTTTTAGGAACCAGTTGTTTTATGAACCTTTATAATTCGCTGTATCTGCATTTGCAGATTTAAGCTTTCTTAAGACAAAACAATAGCGCAACGAAAGTGATAAGTAAATATAATAAAATAAGGTGGATTGGATATAGATATTTTAAAACCTTTTATTTATTGTAGTTGTTACAGAATATCTGCTGTGTTTGTAAAAAGCACCAAAGAATTTATTCAAATATAGCCGCGTTGTACTTATTTTGCAAGATTAGAAAGGAAATTTAAGCAAACAGGATCGTTATACAAAGAAAAAAGGGGGGAACATCGTAAAAGAGATATATGAGGACAAGTATTTTAGTGTTCGCTTTTATGCAAAAAGCGAATGGATTTCATTCAAAATGTATTAAACTTAAAATTGCGTAGTTTTCTTTATTAAATAATTCGCTACATTCATAGCAATTCAAAAGAGAGCTCTACAATTTTAATACACAATTATATATATTTAAAATCAATAATAATACATGCTATAAACACTAAGGAGTAAGGAATTATCTTAAAACTTTTCAACCGTTAACATTAAGGTACTTAAATTTCACGATATCAAAGCTATTAAAATTAATTTAGCCGTGGTAAGTGCATGATAAAAATGTACTGGATGACGAACGATGTAAGTTTGTTACGAGTTTTCTTAAAGTAAATAGCTTTGCTTTGAGGCAACTTGTCTACACAAGTTTTGCAGTTGGCTTTACATATAAATTCATAGAGTACCTAACCGTTTGTGAATTGCTTCATGAAGTATAGTTCAGACTATTGTGAATTCGTCCTTATCTAACATCCAGCTCTCAATTTCTGCTCATATTATTAGTTTGATGTCGAAAGGTCTGCGTATCTATCTAGTATTCTAGTTAATAATGAAGTTATCATAGCGATAGCGGTGCGGTAATGAAACTGTCCAATTTGCAGAGGGCTGCGTAATATTAAGCACTACATTATGCCCTCACGACTGCCTTAGAACCTTACCAGAGGTTCTCGTAAAATTTTATACCCCTTGCTTTACACCGAAAGACTTAATTCCTTCTTTTATATTTGCCATATGTGGCGTTCAGGAAAAATGGACATTAAAATCGTGAGTGTGACGAAACTAAAACTAAATTCGATGAAAGTTATGTTCAATATCATTATAAGTAATTAAAATTGGAAAATAAAATTTTAAATTTAAAAAATTAATTAATGAAGTGACAATAAATGTGACGACCAGAATTAAAGAAACTCCCAAACTCAGATATTTATAAATGAAATATAATTTAATTAATCTTGTGTTAGTCGGGGTTAAAGGAATTTTGCTTGTTTTCAAGATAATTATTTATAAAAACCCAAATTGTTAGGTAAAAAAGCTGACCTTAAAAACATCCCACTAAAAGGCTATATCAATAAATTAGTCTAATATCATCAAAAAATGTGATGACCATGTATTTTATGAACAGTTTAGTAGTTCACTAGCGTTTACTTTACCCTGTGGAAGAGTGGCTATTGTAAACAAATGTTTACCTAATACCGGGTTAAAGTTGTAAAAGCACAAAATTTAGTGGGAATGTTAACAGCATAATCGCATACTTAAAATTCAATAACCAAAGCGGCCAGAAACGTTTACGGCAAATAGGCTTTTTTTTAGATATTCAAAAATCAGTTACAGCAAGCTCTTTAGTTTTTTTATACAGTTTTGGGCGTTTTGATTCGTTAATCAAGTCATTTTGTTAATATTTTATCAAATACTGCTGTTCTGGAACGATTAGTTGCTAATTACAACTAAATCGTAACGAATATTTACTTTTACCGAAAGTTCATAATATGCATAATAACAGTAAAAATTTTAGCTCCGCGTTATAAATTTTATCCACATAAATAATAATACATTACTTTGCTCTGTCTGTGTCCCTAATATAAGAATCTAATTTTTTTCCTTCGTAAAGAACTCTTTCTATGTAAAACTTACTCAATTCATAAACTATTTACTACAATAAGACTTCGGAACAAATCACACATACGTAAATGTACAAGTACATAGTACATCGACCTATTTGCTAGTCATTTAATGGTAAAAGAGTAGTTAAATTTCAGTAAAACTATTTATTTATTCATTCAGTTGCTTATTGAATTTTTTTTAATGCCTGTTCATACCAGTTTTAAGATTGTATTTTTAATAGTAGTTTTTGTATATTTACATTTAATTTTAAAAGTCGACAGTTTTGCAATTTGAACAGGGCGAATATAATTTAAACAAGGAGATATAGGAGCCGTTTATTTTAAAAGTGGGGCCAGTCCATTTTTGGTTATTGTGAGATATTTAAGGGTTTGTGTTTCAATAGATTTAAAAATATTGGTATGCATTCACAGACAACTTATATTTACCTATATGTGTTTTATGGTGTTAGATAACGTAAATTTATTATCCAATAGCGTTTAATAGTGATGGCTATAAAAAATAAAGATTTTGTTAGGGATGGGGGGGGGGGGGGAGTCGGCAGAAAAATAACCGACTCCCGACTCCTTAGTCAGTATTTTTTAAAACTGCCTACGACTCCCGACTCTTTTCATTAGAAAAAAACGTGATTAGTATATATTTACTATATGGAAAGCCCGTTTTTATTTTTGTTCCTAATAAGTCCGTTTTATAATAGCGAACAGAGTTTATTTTCTTATGTTATCTAAATAATAAAGAAAATGTAAAAACTAAGTTTTTTTAAATAAAAATATAAAATTTTTAACAATTCGGTTATAGCGCGGTTATATTATAACGCGGGTTTGAAAGGTTGTACCGGACCCGCGTTATAAGCGACTTTCATTCTATTTGGTATTTTAATAAAAGGAATATAACACTGTTATCGTATACTAGGACTGTTACATGTTAAATGTAAAAGATGAACATGTTACACATTTATAAAAACCATGAAAATTTTGATGTGAAAAATGTGTTATCAAAGTTGCATATTTTTAATGAATCATATTTCTGCTTATATTTCCGTAAAATCTGGCGTATAATACGCATGCTTAGTTTAGTCCAAAATTTTCTGGATATTTGTTTATAATACCGTAACTTTTCAACACTTAGCTTCATTTTCACACTTAAATTTAACAGAAACTCGACAGATGTAGTTTATTTTCAAAATCAAAAATTATATATTTTTTGTACTTGCGTATTATACGCAAAATTTAGCAAACATTGTGCTTAATATACAGGAGATTTTCGGTAATCTTATAAAACGGAAATTATTTTAAAATACTATAAACAAGTTAGCATCCACTACTGCGCAAATGGGTGCAAATTTACAAAACTCATCTGCAAAACACCCCTCATTATACATCGACTCTGTAACTATCAATTTCTTATTTAATAGGGTTAATTTAACAAAACAAAATTACTCATTAAAAAAGTTTTAGCATTAGAACCATATTTCCACAAACCTTGACTTTAAAAACTTACAAAAGGCACTATCGGCTTTTGAAAACTTTCAAATGTCAACACGGGCTACAGAACTAACCCTGCCGTGTATCATACGAATTAAGGCTCCCCCAGACAGACGCGATATGCCTGCCGCTCGGTACGATACAGTCGGTACATAACTCAGTATGATTATCGCTGCTTACCGCAATGAGTGCCCACACAAGTGCGACACTCGGGACGTTCGGAAACATATGCAAGTGACAGTATTTCATATACCGAAATGTTATTAGATATCGTACCGAGCGGCGCATATCGCGTCTGTCTGGGGGAGCCTTTATGCGTTTTGTATTCTTGCGCTGTCTATGATCCTTATCCAGACAAGTAATTTTTGTAGATAAAAATTGGACGTTCACAGATAAAACTAGTTTGTTACTTTAATCGTCGCCTTTAAAAAAAAAAAAACGATTATCATCGTAATTTTGTTTTTGTTTAAATTTTTCATTCTGTGCTCATCCTCGAAAATAAGTCAAAACAGAGTCGAGATTCGGTAGTTTTTCCGACTCCCGACTCCGATTCCCGACTCCTCAAAAAAGCTCCCACTCCTCGACTCCCGACTCCGACTCCCCATCCCTGGATTTTGTTGTACATCACTTTCAAACATAATGAATTTACAATAGTAAACGTGAATTAAATGGCTAATATAACAGTTGAATAATCCGTTTTTTAAATAATAATAAAACTTTATGGTATTTTATTTAAATATTAATTCATTTGATCAAAAATAAACGCAAAACATAAAAAAAGTATTTGAATACAGCAAAAAATATAACATAACCAATAATAATAAATTTTTGTTAAGAATTCCAGCAAAATTATACATTTTCGTTAATAATTGTTACTGCTTTATCTTTATATTTTTATTTAGTATTTAACATTTTAAAGTATCCATCATGAACAGGAGGTATATGTGGTAATAAATCTTTAATGTCCTTATATGTTTCTCATGTAATGGAAGGTAATCTAATTTTGTCTCCGAAATTACTGAATCTTCCTCGTTGTAGTGATAAATCAAGAATTTTAAATTCTCAGTTCGTTCCATCGATGTTTTATATAGCACATTATATGGTCTATTCTTGCAAATCTGATTCAGTATATATTAATTTAAATAATTCACAGTTGGACTTGTACTTGTACCATTTTCAAAATTAAAATGTTTGCAATACTGTTAATCATCAGAACTTCTATTGACAAAAATTAGGGATTTTGAATTATTTTGACTATACAGGGTGAGTCACGACGGACGCGTCGGAGTTTTATGGCGAAACGGTTTATATTTTCCAATTTCTGTCGCTGTTAGATTATGTAAGTCAATAAGGGCTACATTTTAAAAATATTTTCAAATATACAGGGTGCTCCAAAAAAGAGTGCCATATCAAAGTTATACTTTTTCTTATGGAACACTCTGTATATTTTTACATTTTTGGATTCCTCTTTAAATTTACTTCAAAAAATGTAAAAGGTTATATGGGTCTAAAGTCAATCGTTCTCGTGAAAATTGCATTTTCATGAAAATACAGTATTTTCAAAAATTTTCAACATTTGAAAACTTTGACAAGTCTGAAGAAATTCGCTTGGAGATCAGATTGACAATAGATTATGTAACACTTTGCACCACCTACATTTTTAAAATATTATACAGGGCGTTTTTTACGCTTGGTCAAACTTGTGAAACTTTAAACATCGATAACTCATTTTTTTTAAACACAACACCCTATATTTTTTTACACCGTCTTATAGAAAATTTAATTCTCTTTCGAAAATATTAAGGCGGTTTTTCATCTAAAATTGATATTTTCCGAGATATCGTGATTTTATTGTTAATTATTAGGGCAAAGTAATATTTTCAAGTAGGCTATGAAGGTAGACAGCGGTAATTTGAAACAATTGAAAGAAAAAACAAGACACTTATAATTTTGTTGTTTGCCTACACATTTTTGACATTTTTTTTATAAGAAAGTTGTAGATTTACCATTTTTACGTTTAAATATAGGTTTCTCATCAGGGCCACAGTATTTTTCATATAATTGAGTTTGATCGTTTGCCAAGTCCTAAAAGCCGATTGATAATGTATTAGGTACGAGAACGGAACGCTGATTTAAAAAAAAAAGTAATACTGACTTGTCTAATTTTACATTTAAAAAAAAAAACATGGTTGGTACTGTTTTCGGTAGAGTGTCGTAGTATCGTATCGTTAACAGACAAAAAATGGTTTATAGGATTTAGTTATTATCTTATAACACAGGTCCAATAAATAAATGCATAAACAATTTTAAAAAATGTCTATTTAAACGTAAGTATGGTAAAACTACCACTTTCCTATAAAAATATGTCAAAAGTCTGTAGTCAAACGATAAAAGTGTCTTATTTTTTCTTTTAATTGTTTCAAATTACCGCTGTCTACCTTCATAGCCTACTTGAAAATATTACTTTGCCCTAATAATTAACAATAAAATCACGATATCTCGGAAAATATCAATTTTAGGTGAAAAACCGCCTTAATATTTTCGAAAGAGAATTAAATTTTCTATAAGACGGTGTAAAAAAATATAGGGTGTTGTATTTAAAAAAAATGAGTTATCGATGTTTAAAGTTTCACAAGTTTGACCAAGCGTAAAAAACGCCCTGTATAATATTTTAAAAATGTAGGTGGTGCAAAGTGTTACATAATCTATTGTCAATCTGATCTCTAAGCGAATTTCTTCAGACTTGTCAAAGTTTTCAAATGTTGAAAATTTTTGAAAATACTGTATTTTCATGAAAATGCAATTTTCACGAGAACGATTGACTTTAGACCCATATAACCTTTTACATTTTTTGAAGTCAATTTAAAGAGGAATCCAAAAATGTAAAAATATACAGGGTGTTCCATAAGAAAAAGTATAACTTTGATATGGCACTCTTTTTTGGAGCACCCTGTATATTTGAAAATATTTTTAAAATGTAGCCCTTATTGACTTACATAATCTGACGGCGAAAGAAATTGGAAAATATAAACCGTTTCGCCATAAAACTCCGACGCGTCCGTCGTGACTCACCCTGTAGATTGTGTATCTATAGATAAAAAGAGCAAATTAAGTTTTATCTATTGTAATCATTACCGGTACTTGTCTGTTTCGTGAGAGCCAGTAGTGTCTATTGTCACTTTTTGCTAACCATCCGATGTCGTATTATATTGCCTTCATTTTTATTATTTATTAAAAAAAAGCTTTAACCAACCTTTAACCTGACCCTCCTTCACTGATCAAATAAATGACGGTCAGGTTTGAGGTCGTTTAAACTTTTTTTCTTCTTCAAGAAAACAAACTGTATTTGTGAACCAGTGACAATAGACACCAGACTCCACTGGCTCTCAAGAAACAGACAAATACCTCATTACTTTAATCTTTTTCTCAAACTTTTAATCATATGGATATCGAACATTAAATTGTTTTCTATATTTTTTACTATCAATGTTTTTTGATAAACAAGACATTACATGATTTATATAGAAATGTTTAATATACATTTAGATTTAAATGATTCCAGCTTCATAATTATTTTTTTAAATAAAAGATGTGCAAATCCAACGGTGCATTTATATCAGGAATGGAATAACGTTTTAAATCGTTACGTTATTGTATAACGTTATTTATTATTTGTTTTCGTTACATAACGTTATAAATAACATTAAAAAAATGAATCGTTATGTTATATAACGTTATATAACGTTACATACATTATGATATACAGGGTGTTTCTTAATTCATGCGAAAAAATTCGGGAGGTGATTTCTTATCGAAAATTAAGGGGGGTCTTTTATATAAAATTTTTTCCTTAGACGTTTTGTTTCGGAGTTACACCCCCCTAAAGCGGATTGGTATTGTTAGGTTTTTATTTTATTTCTCAAATATGGATAAATGTAGAATGATATTTGATATGTTTTGTACTTATTTCCATAGTCATATTTTCACTGAAAAGTGCGACCTTTGTTGGTTTTTAATCAGAATTTTTTGGTGAGTTAAAATTTTGCAATTTAATTTTTTTTTGAAAGTTATATTTATTTAGATTTTTTTTTATTTTTCAACTTTTCTCGTAATATCTACAATTTTTGAGTAAAAAACTAAATGAGTGAACATGATGTTTATGTTCATATTGGGTAGAACTAACGGGCATTTTAGCGTCAAAATTAATTACATCCGTCAATAAATTCTACCCAATATGAACATAAACAAACCACAATACACCAAAATGAATGTTTTTATATTGGAATAATTGATGGTTCATGTTTACTCATATAATTTTTTACTCAAAAACTGTAGGTTTTACGAGAAAAGTTAATGAATAAAAAAAATATATAAATAAATCAGGTTTTCAAAAAAAAGATTGCAAAATTTTAACCCATCAAAAAGTTCTGATGAAAAAAAAAATCAACAGGGGTCGCACTTTAGCTCCCTGTGAAGATGGGAGGTGATTGAAAATATTACTATGGGAACTCCTTGAAGTCTGCCAAACCTTTTAAGAAGTATAAAACATCTACCAAATATCATTCTCCTACAATTATCCAAATTTGAGAAATAAAATAAAAACCTAATTTTACCGCTCCCCATTAGGGGCGTTTAACTCCGAAAGGAGACGTCTAAGGAAAAAAATTTATATGAAAGACCCGCTTAATTTTCGATGAGGAATGACCTCCCGATTTTTTTCGCATTATTTAAGAAACATCCTGTATAACGTTGAAAAAATAATTTTCATTTGTAACTCTGAAATTATTTTTGGGATCTGTAAATGTAAATTTTGAAAATAGTACAAAATTACGTTGAGATACTGTATTTTCATTTTAATTTCCAAAATATAAACAAAATATATCTTCTGAAAATAAAAAGATGGCCATATAAAAATTTAATTTATAGAGAATAACAATACAAAATAACTTTTAATGAAACGTTATCGGTTATTATAACGTTATATAACGTTATTAATATATCGTTACGTTATTGTATTAAAACTTATAATTGAATCGTTATTATAACGTTATCGGGTATCGTTACGTTACGTTTTCCATCCCTGATTTATATACATAATTCTATATAGAGGAATGCGTAAAATTATTATATGTAGTAGAGCCTTAGTCTGCGTTTTCATTACAAGCGTATTCGCGCGAATGAGCCTCGCGCGTACGCGTCCGTATTCGCGCGACTGAAACAAACCAATGCAAGCATATAAGAGCGGTTATACTACAAGCGAGAATTCGCCCGAAACCACTCTCATATGCTTGCATTGGTTTTTTGATTCGCGCGTATACGGACGCATACGCGCGAAGCTCTTTCGCGCGAATACGGCTGTACTGCAACCGCAGCCTTAAGGCGATCTAACGTACGCTTGTAATATTGCCAAGAAACAACTACCCAACTTTACAAACCTGTTATGATCGCTGTTATGAAAATATCCGTGTGTATTACATACTAATATCAATCATATGCGGATATATAAAGTTTATTGTTATGGATGAATTCAATATTTATATTGGGTTGAAAGCACATGACCTGTGCTCTATTCGAATGATAGGCATGGATGCTTTGAAGAGCTCAAAGGATGTGAACTTGTAAATTAAATTCTACAAACTGTAGTTATTGCCTGTGAACCGCCTCCAGCAATGTATTTAAATATCCTAGTTTGAGTTTCTAATTATAAAGAGGTTGACTGACCTACATAAACACTTGTTTATTAAAGTATGTTACCAAAAAATAACTAGGATAAAAGTTCGTGAATATTCGAGGATAGTAGCATTAGTAATAAAAACATTATTCAAATAAAGTGTGAATAGAATTAAAAAAGTTAAGCCTTGTTTGTCTTATAACTGAACGTACATTTCTCTCCAGCATATTGTAAAGAAGTGTTGCTAAAGTGTTGGGTGATTTTAATGTGTGTCTGAAGCAGCGATGTGTGATTTAGTATTAGAGTAGTGAGAACACACGTCTAATAAGACACAAAGGCGCCTAGGCAAAAAGAAATTTAAGTTGAAAAGTCTGTTTGAAAATTCATGCCCAGTGTTTTTTTTTAATTTTTTTATATAGGTACTCTGGAACCAGGACGCACTGCTGTTTGCTATGTGGAAATAATGAAATAGTTTGGAAACCAGATTGTCGATGGTCTATCAGAAACATATGTTGTTCTTCAGCAAGACCTAGCTAAGTCACAAACTATGATGTCGATAAAGTATTGCACTGTTAAATTCAGGGCTGCGGAGTCGGTAAAAAAAAAGTCGACTCTGACTCCGACTCCGACTCCTGATAAGTTTAGTAGTTCGACTCCGACTCCGACTCCGACTCCGACTCCGACAAAATTAAATACCTAGACATTTTATGGTGTGTAATATAAGAAAAAAAAAGAAATATAAAAAAATTATTTAAAATTTGAGTTTAAATTTTGCGGCAAAGGACCACCCCGCAATTTTTTGTTGTACCCGGAGTCGGAGTCGGAGTCGGTACATTTTTTCCGACTCCGACTCCACTGACCAGAAATTTCTCCTAAACTCCGACTCCGACTCCGACTCCGACTCCACAGCCCTGGTTAAATTGTCATGGATTGTTTTGCCCCGTCAAATTTTTATCAACATTTCTTCAACTTAGTTTGTAGCAAGATATGCGGTTTACTGGTTTTGTAGCTAATTAACTGTTATCAGCTTAGGGAGGGTACTTCTAAGAATTAACCTGTTCACGCCTTCTGTCTACATCAACAGGACAATAACATCAGGACCGTATTTTTAATAAATGACTTTATCGTAAATTGTACAGATTTTTAAATTTTTTACAAAGTTATCCAAATAACAAACTGATTATCAATTTATACCTTCAAGTTGTCCTATAATCAGATTTATATACTTTAGCAAGAATATTTTGTGGGACTAAATTCGCAATACAGCAAGCAGTAAGAAGAAAAAGTATGATAAATACTAATTTTTTTATAATTTAGACAAAATTTTGCTTAATTTGTTAATATTACATGTTTCAATTCAAAACATATGTTAAAAACTTGATTTGAATTTTAAAGTGAAAAATATATTATCAAAGTTGCATAATATTTGTAATGAATCATTTCTGCTTATATTTCCTGTAAAATGTGGCGTATAATACGCATGCTTGATTTAGCGCAAAATTTTCTGGTAAAATGGATTTTTGTTTATAAAACGCACCATAACTTTTCAAATTTTTTTGTTAAAAACATTTATTAAAAAACTTTGAAAGAATAATACAAACAGAAATAAGTACGCAATAAATAAAGTAAACATCCTATTTCGCTCCATTTTCACACTTAAATTCGATAAAAACTCGACCGATGTAGTTTATTTTTGATATTAAAAATGATGTATTTTTTGTACTTGCGTATGATACGCAAAATTTAGCAAAAATTGTGCTCAATATACTGGAGCTTTTCGGTAACCTAATAAAATGAAAATAATATTAAAATATTATGGACAAGTTACTTCGGCAAGGTGAGCCAATTTACATAACATCTGCAACACACTCCTCGTTATACATCGATTTTGTAACTATCAATTTCTTATTTACTAGGGTTAATAAACCAAAACAAAATTAATCATTAAACAAGTTTAACATTAGAACCATATTGTAAATGAAATAAAACTCTGGTATTACTGGACGGTATACTTTATTTATTAACGTCTACTGATCCTACGTTTCGCTCATAATTTTAAGAGCATCTTCAAGGCTAAAATTTTAATAAACATTTAATTAACTAGTCTTTTATCTCAATATTTAAAATTATTAATTTAGTAAAATTGAACTAACAACATATTAGAACCATATTTGTACATACCTTGACCTTAAAAACTTCAAAATAAAAGCACTACCGGCTCTTGAAAACGTTCAAATGTCAGCACGGGAAAAGATTTGGTGGATTACGGAACTATCCCTACCATGTACCACACAAATCATGCGTTTCTTATTCTTGCGCTGTCTATAAACCTTATCCAGTGAAGTATTTTTTGCAGATAAAAATTGGACGTTCAAAGACAAAACTAGTTTGTTACTTTAATCGTTCCTGTTTCCGTAAAAAAAATCGATTGACATCGTTATTTTGTTTTTGTTTAAAATTTTTCATTCTGTTCTCATTCTCGAAGAAAACTAATCAAAAAAGGGTCGAGAGTCGGTAATTTTTCCGACTTCCGACTGCAGGCTCCGACTCCCGACTTCAACTCATTAAAAAAGCTCCTCGACTCCCGATTCCGACTCCAACTCCTCCATACCTGCTTCGTTTCGAATGACGTCTATTTTGGTTAGGTTTCGGAATTGTATTTTTTTAAACTAAACCTTGCGTGTATTATGTTGTAAACAATTTTTAACCTGGTCTTTTAAAACAAAGTTTATATATTATTATTTCAAATATATTCAAAGGAACTGAATCTCGAGCTTTCGCTAAAAATCGCAAATAATTTATTTATTCACCAAGCACATTGTTATCAACAAGGTCAAAGTGAAATTTCTTTTAGAAATAAGCTTGGCGCACCCTAGCTAAATTAATGTTTAGGTATAAAACATAACTTTACGCTGCTTCTACCTTTCGCATGGTAGTTCTTTTTTTGTATAGCAGTTTTATGTTACGCAGTTTGAAAGTGTTTACGGAAGCTGCCTGGGGGCTTCTAAAGCACTCAGTACCATCCTGACATTGTATCTATTTGAAGAAACGCAAGGAAAAGCCGCTTACAAACTTGGAAACAAGATAATAAATCTTGAATATGTCTTTGTGCCAGGAAGCTGCTACTATAAAAGGGTCAAGGAACTGAATAATTAGAAAAAAAAACTAAGAGAATCTATAGTTTATGTCGAGATGTTTAATCAACAGGCTACAGCGATAATGAGATTATGAAAGTACGAAAAATGGGAAAGAAAAACTGAACCTTGCCGTAAATATAACTTTTTATTATATTTGAGTCGTAATTACACGTCGTGATAAACAACAAAAAAAAGATAATTCGTTTATGTATCAGGGGAATACTGCGGCAACAGTAATTTATCACCGCTAATAGAAATGCCGTATTTATTTCAGCCGGTAAGATACGCTTTGTTTTATGAAGTCCTACAACCGTTACAGCCCCATCTTTTCAAGGACTGTGGGGAGTTATTTTGGGAGGCCGCGGACATGTAGCGACCCCAATTTTCCAGCTCGTTGTGTAGCTAAGTGATGACGGGTTCGTATCGAACCGAACCACTTGACTCGCTTTGCCAGCGATAGAAAAGCCCGTAGGTACATTTAAAGAAAACGTCTGCTTTAATATAGCTGCGAGCATTTGACCTACCGCCGCTTATATTAAAAACTTCCAGATTGTACGGAACAACTGCAAACGTAACAAAATTTATTTTAAATATTAATAATCGCCGTGTTTAGAGTTGCGACATTTCGCGAAATCCAATTTAAATTTGAATACAGTTCCACTTTTACCTGAGATTAAGACCAAAGCTCATAACTTTGTGTACGTCAGACTTTTTGCTGCAAGTGAATTTATGTGCGAAAATAATTACAAAGTGCGGTTAACTTATAAAGCAATACTGAAACGAGAAATTCAATTTTGCTGAAAGCTCTCAAACTTCTCGATAACAAAGTTTGGTCACTAAGCAAAAGTTAATTAAAAAACAGCAAAGAGGAGGATTATGATCTATAACTATCGATAATGATGAAATTGGATAAATGTGGGAAACTTTTAACCGCAACATCACGTTTTCCACGGCTCTTTGGTAAACGCGAGCGGTGCCGGTGGTCTTGCTGTGCTTTATTTATGGATAAACAGCCCACCCTCTGTTGTGTATGAGTTTTACTGCGATGCGTCAATAAACCCGAAAGTTATGACCAAATATAATGTTGATCCCTTAATTTTGGGGAGCAGTTATATACAACGATCTACATTATTTATTACTATCTATTCATTGTTTCGATTTGATTTTATTTATACATACATTGCTGACCCAATTCATTTTTGATTTAGGTCTTTTTTTCGCAGGGTCATTCCTTTTGTGCAAACGCTAAACGAAGATAGATTTTTAAATCCCATATCACTACACAGCTTGCGCCAAATACTCAGAGACTAAAAACGAAAAATATTACGTTTGTTTTAAGATCGGAACGAAAATGAAATATTTTGTTTTCGTCCCACCCATAAAATTTTGTTTTCGTTAACCAAAGTTTAATATCGGTTAAAACCGGTTTTGCGGTTTTTTTTTAGTCACCTAGACGAGAACCTATTTTTTTCTGACCAGGGAAGCTTACGATCGATACTTTGTCGCTAGAATTTGATTAAGGCTGTGTTTATTGCATGAAGAACACCAAAACTAGATGTTTTGCAGAGTTAATACGTGCCACTGGCCATTTCCTTCGGATAAATAGGAGCAAAATTGAAAAGTTGAATAATAAAGGTAATTTTTGCGATCGCGTTGGCTATTGTTTAGGTGGTCCAAATTCGGCAACCCTCCTCTTTATCAAATAGATTATTTAAAAAAATAAGATTTTAAAATGATAAGGAAATAAATTTAGCGGATATTGTTTTTTAAATGAAAATTTCTTACATAAGAAAGGTAATTCTTTGGTGCTGACTGAGTATACAGGGTGATTGAAATTCTAGTTTAAGCATGGGGATCTCGCTTATTATAATAGCTATAGGTTTAAATTTAGCAAAGTTGCTAAATTTGCTGCTTATTAAGAATCCGAAGAGAAATTGGAAATATATCAAACAGTATCCGATAAAATTAGGAACAACAGGAAAATACGATTTTTGAAAACCGTCTATAACTCCTTTGGATTATGTAATATTTCAAATGTGTAACAACATAAGAAAAAATAAACTTGGTTGTCATAAATCAAAAACGCATCGATCTAGGAAAAATTAGTGACCACCATCCGATTTGGCTTAAAAAGTTGCTTCGGCAATGTTTTCACACATTTGAAATATTACATATTCCAAAGGGAGTTATAGACGATTTTCAAAAAGCGTATTTTCCGGTTTTTCCTAATTTTCTCGGGTACTGTTTGAGATATTTCCAATTTCTCTTCGGATTATTAATAAGCAGCAAATTTAGCAACTTTGCCAAATTTAAACCTATACTCTAGCTATTATAATAAGCGAGATTCCCATGCTTAAACACGAATTTCAATCACACTGTATAGAAAAAAAAAAAAAAAAATTGGCTAAAGAAATTTCCACATGATTGTTATCATAATGATTTTTAAAAATTATTTGAAATTTTCAAAAACAGTACAAAAAGTAACTGACTTGTCCAATAGACCTCCTCCAACTAACCTCTCGAGTTCTATCGACCCCTTTCAAAAGTTCATCGACCCCCAGGGTGTCTATATTAACCCCGTTGGGAATCTCTGTTATAAATGGATAAAGCTGCGATATCAAATTAACTGTGAAGATTTTAAATATGCGAGGTGTTAACTGATTTACTTAATTCTAAATTATAAGCTATTTTAGCTGCTTGAGAAACCATGAAAAATGCGATAGGGAACCTCACAGTTTTGTAATGTTGAATTATACAGCAATTATTTTTCTAACAATACCTAATTTAGGTAATTATTAACGTCACTTAAATAAATACATGGCGAATACTTCTTTCTGTAAGGACATAAAACACATTGTCACATGTAACATAGCTAAATAGTATAATTTATGATATGTAGGTATGTAATTACATTATATTTACAACTAACCAGCTTTATTTACATAGAATGCATGTGAATCATGTGAATGTACGGTAAATGCTATGTAATTTTGAGTAATCGTTCGCTCCAACCACATATCACGTGATGGTTTTGTTGCAAATGCGGGCACATGATGTTGTGGTTATCCCTAAAGGACCATCGACAATGTCAATAACAGGATGGGAGCCGTAAAAAGTTCGAGAACACGTTGTTTGAAAGACCTTTTCTGATTTAAAGTAACAATAAAATTCATTTGTATTAAGCAATGAAAATTATGCCAAACTAATTTTGTTTGATAAATTGTTGTAAAACGTAAAAGATTTTTTACAGTCCTGTTTTTTTGTTTATTAATTATTAAAACACACACACACACACACTACACCTAGTCATTTTCTGTTTAAAACATGTAAATCGACTAAAATTTCGAATTTTTTTCAATGTTTCCATTTTTGCCGATAAAAATAAAACCAATCCATTTCAGTTTTACATAAATGTTTGTGCAAAAACAATTCAGCTTGAGGAGGTATCCGTTGTATCAGTCAGTGAAATTCGTTACACACGTTATCGTTTGTGGAAAATAGAAAATAAATATGTAGCGGTCGATTTGCATACTGAAACACAAGGTTCCATGTTATTTTTATCTGTAGTTTCAGGGGGAAAAATGTTGAATAGTTTATCGATTCAAATTACATGTTAAAAATGTTTACTGTATTCGTTTTTTACTTGGTGTGTTTACTTTTCATCAAAAGTTTGTGAAAGCCGTTGCCGTGGCAGAACGCTGTAAAAATGAACTTATTTTTATCTCCTTATAATGATATTCTTTAGCAGTGTTGCTATGGCGTTCGCATTTATCCTCCTATTATGGTTGGCGTTATATAGTGAATAGAAGCAACAATCTCGTGTTTTGTGGCGCAGGGTAAACACAGATACCATCAGCTCACAGATTACTGATATGAATAATTTCGTAACAATTAATGAAGTGCGGCAGTTAGTAAAAGCTCTCAAAGCTCTTTATGAGCTGGCCTTGCGGGACTCGCACTAAGCTACAGCTATTATTGTCTATATGACGTCTATTCATCACCGTTTTGATATGCATATGACACGGCTATCTTCTGTTATGCAAATCACATACTTCGTCTCATATAAATTCCTGTTTACATCTTATCGCGAGTTAATGGTTTTTCTCTTCTGCTATCTCTTACGTTCTGATGGAGAAACTTCTCAATTTCCGAACGTACTGCGATAATATTACTGCATTTTGGCTGATATATTACTTGATCTCGAGTTACTTGTGCGATTTCAGTTCCCCGTATGTTAATTCCTCGGCAATTACAACGAAGAACTTTAAATGGGTGTTCTGTAAAGTCATCAAAGTCCTCAGAATATATCGAGTTGGTGTCTAGTTTCAACGCCCATTACCATTGCCGTTTTGCAGTTCCACATGGATCCTCTTAAATGCAAAAGCAACATCTAAAATATGTAAGATATCGGTTTAATGCGGAAATAATGCCACATTTAAATAAAGAATACACTAAGTTACACGTAAAAATATTTATAACTAACAATCTATTTAATATCTTCTATTTTAGCTTAAAAAATCAATAAAGATTTTTTAATTTTGCGTAATAAATTATTACCAGAACTAATCTAAGTGAAAAACTGAATTGGCTCGATCTCAAAAATGCCAATAACATTTTGCTAAATGTTCCAATTGAGTTTCTTTCATTCGTACTTCCTCCATCATTGTATTTATCCTCTAGAAATGTTAAGCTTTTATAAAAATTCTAAAATGCTTCATTTAAATTTCAGAAACTGGCCAATGAAATCGTTTAGTTTTGGTTTGAATTCTTAGATATTTTAATGGACATTAAGGTCCTTAAAATGTTCTTATTATGATGCAATTTTTTTTTAAAATAGAAGAACATATATTTTTTACGTTATAATCCAGTTTAAACTTCACCAAAATGGACCGAGTATAACAAGCACTCTATTTATTATTATTATTTTTTTTTTACTGATTTATTTTACTTCGGCATGTTTTCGCTGCTATGGCCAATCACCGAAGTGAAAGAGAAGGGAACTAGGATTAGGTGAGTAAGGGTAGAGGGTAGGTGGAAGTACTGTCACAGCATTTGCCTATAGTAGGTAGGGGAAACCACCTGAAACCCCTACGATGACAGACGGCCGCGGGATTCGAACCCACGCCTCCCGACTTTACTCGCTAGGTTGCATACCAATTAAAAGTTTAATTAATAAGATGTTACTAAAAAAGTGTAGTTAGTAAAAGTTATAAATAATTCTTCGCCCAAACTTTCAAAAAAGAAACGTCAGTAACTCAAAATCTCTTGATTTTATATACATTAAACTTTAATTCTTTTAACCCTTTAACTGGTAATGACGAACTCAGTTCGTCAAGGGTCACCAGAACGTCTGGTTTTTTATGCAACATAACAATATACATCTTAAACTGAGAGTTCCTATAGCAGAATCATCTTCTGGAACCGAATTACAGATGCTCGAACTAGAGCAGTGTTGCCGAAATAAAGAAAAACGTAATTTTATGAATTTAAAAAATATGCGTTTTCAATTTTTTTAACGGTAAAACTCAATAACTTTTTTATTTATTTTCTTATTTAGGCGATTTTTTCATTTAATTATACTTTTCGATTGGCTGAACCGCAATGTGTAAAAAATTATTCTTCACGAGATTTAGTTACTCTTGTCAAGTAAGTTTAAAGCCCGACCTCGTACATTTTGGAAAACGCGTAAAAGGTCACATGCGAGGACTTTTTTTGTTTTTATGATTAGGTCACTTCTATATTGAAACGAAAATGTTACAAAATAATCACGAAGTTTTTGCAACAAACAGAACTCGAAAAACCTCTAACGGTTTAAGATACTTCCTCTTCAATAAATATCATTTTTTGATGATTAATTTTGATGATAAATTAATTTGCCAATTAAAGGGTTTTAAAGACAATTTGATTAGGAATCTAAAAAATGTGAAATATGTTGGTATACTATTTAAAGCTATAACATCATTGGTACACAGAAACAAGATACTATTACTGTACAGCCTGCATGCATAGTAAAAGGGTCTTAACGCACGGTAAGCAAAAAGCACAGTTTTCTAGAAATGTCAAAGTAGAATCACCTCAAACTTGACAGTTAACAGCGTATGTACTAGTGTGTTTACTGTTGGCCAATAATACGATAAAATCGTATGTATAATGTGATCGTAGAAAAAGTATAGTGCAAAACGCGAGTTGTAAAGTAATGTAATCCTCCAACTCTTATGTTTTTTGTTTGTTTATTGGTTAATAAATGACATATGAAGGAAAAACACGCTAGATAGACCCACCGTATATACACGTTTGTTCGCATTTATAAGTATTCTTTTTGAAGAATATGTGGACGAGTATTAAAACTGCTATCTCTACTGTATATGTAATGAAAACTAGATCATGTAATGTAGAAAACTTTTATATTGCACTATAATTACAGTGCCGCGATTTTAGCATTTACCTAAAATTGTAAATGGTTAATTATAGCATCCTAAAATTTCCAACAAATCTTTTAACGTATATATTTATCTTTATAAACTATATTTAAAATCGGATTCTAAACAAGATTGATAAATCTTAGTTAAAACGAAAAAATTGGTAATATTTATTTTTTATTTCATTAAACAGTTTTTTTTAGGATTAAAACATACAGGTCTAATAAAATTCCTGTAGCGTGACATTTATAATTTGACGTCATTATAACAGCTCATAATCAACGATCCTTTTGACATCCTTCTAAACACAAAGCGTTATCTCCTATAAAAGCATTCCCGGTGTAGGTTTAACCAAGACAGGTTAATTAGATTTGACCCAATGTGTTTTTTTTTCTGTTACAATTTTGTACCCAACTCATTTTTTACTTTCCTTTAACATACGATGTAAACAATATTTTTGTTATTGTAATTCGCGCAGATGCACTATTACTGCCGTATAATTCGGTGGAGGTGATAACTCACGATGAATTCAAACATTTTATCTAAAAGCTATTCAATGTCGATATACCATGCCTGGTCTCTGTGATTCTCTGCTATTTTGAGTAGTTTAAATTTTAACCTGCAAATTTTCATTGTTAACCAACAAAGGTCGCCTCAGCTGTTGTTCATCAACCAGCAAAAATCACCCTATCACAATTTACAAACAAGCGCTGGTTTAATCATACGTGCATGACATACCTGGCACACACACTCGTTGTGAATTTTAATCCTTGCATCAGGACTTTACAAAAGTTGTAAACTAAATAAATATTCAGTCGTTCTAAAAATAGAAAAAATATCCTTTTTGAAGTATTTGCATGGTAGGAGACTTTAACAGCAGAGTAGGGAGAAAAGATAATATACACAAAGTAGCAATAGGAAGACATGGAGAAGATACAAGAAATAATAATGGCAAAAGGATGCTAGAATACTGCCAAATCCACAATCTTGTCATCACAAATACGTTTTTTGAACATATAAACATACATAAATATACCTGAGAGGTACCAGTAGAAGAGAAAAATCAATCATTGATTATATTCTAGTAGATAAGGAGACAAGAGCATTAGTTACAGATACAAAAGTGAGAAGAGGTCCAGAAATAAATAGCGATCACTATCTACTTGTAACCAAAATCAGAGAAGACCCACAAGATAAAAGGAATAACATACAAAAACAAACACAAAAGAAAAAAGAATATGAATCGATAAGATCATACAAACTTTTGAATGAGAATAATAAAATAAAATATGTAGAAACTATAAATAAAGAACTTGAAAAAAGGAAAATAAAACCAGCTGAACTAAATACTGAACAATTATGGAAAAGTTTCAAAGAAATTATTAACTATTCGGCCAAAAAAGTGTGCGGAGTATGCAAATCTATCAACAATAAGAAACAAACAGATTGGTGGAATGACGAAATTAAGAAACAGGTAAACACAAAGAAAAGACACTGGCAGAATTACTTATCCAAAAGAACACTAGAGAACTACGAAAAATACAAAGAACAGAGAAAAATAGTCAAAAACTTAATAACAGAAGCAAAACAGAATTCATGGAAAGAATTTGGAGAAAAACTAGAGACAGACAGTAAGGGAAATCAGAAACTATTTTATAAAATACTGAAAAATCTAAGATCAGACCGTAAACCCCAAATAATAACTATTAATGATAAAGCAGGAAATACGCTAACAGACGAAAAAGAAATAATGGAAAGATGGAAAGAATACTTTGAAGAATTATTGAATACAAACAATAAAGATTTGACACCACAAAATGAAAGAAAAGAGCAGACAAAAATCAATAAAGAAGATCAAGAAGACGGCATAACATTAGAGGAACTACAACAAGGATTAAAGAAATTAAAAAACGGGAAAACGCCAGGAAATGACAGAATAACAAGCGAAATGATGAAAAATATGGGACTCAAAGGAACACTTTTACTATTAGAAGTCATGAACAACGCATGGTCAGAAGAAATAATACCAAAAGACTGGGAGATTGGGATGATACTGCTTATATTTAAGAAGGGGGACAACAAAGATTGCAATAATTACAGAGGCATAATGCTTCTCAGCACAGCACTAAAATTGTACGAACAAATACTAGCACAGAAGCTAACAAAAATATTAGATGAGACATTAACAGAATCACAAAGTGGATTTAGAAAAGGTAGGAGTGTGCAAGATCATATATTCACAATTAAACAGATTATAACTAAAACACAACTAAAAAGAGAAAAAGCATACTTCGCATTTATAGACTTGCAAAAAGCATTCGATAAAGTATCTAGACAAAAAGTGTGGGAGATCCTTGAAGAAAAAAAGATAGATACCAAACTAAGAAAAAATATTAGCTGTTTGTATAAGACAACAATAAATTATGTGGCAACAAAAAACATGAAATCAGATTCTTTCAAGACAGAAGATGGATTAAGACAAGGAGAAGGTATGAGCCCCATATTGTTTACGATTTTTATGGACAGTATAATAAAAAAATGCAAACGAAATGTTAAGAGTTTATTAGTAGGAAACAAAAATTTACAGAAAGTCGAAGTATCAGAATGTGCGTTCGCAGACGATATAGTGATTATGGCTACGAATGAAAGGGACCTAAAAACCAATATAAAAATTTGGAAAGACGTACTGGAAGAAAATGGAATGGAAATTAATTACAATAAAACAAAAGTGATGACGATAAACGAAGAAAATGAGAATATAAGCATAGAAATTGAAGGAGAAAAAATAGAAACCTTACAATATTTTGACTACCTCAGTGTAACAATTGAAAATTCAGGACAACAAGAATTAGAAATAAATAAGAGGATCGAAAAGGCAATAAAAACCTTTTACGCCATAGACAAAACCTTTATTAATAAACAAGAAGTCACCAAAAAAACAAAAATGAGCGTGTACCGTGCGATATATAGACCAATTTTGACATTTGGGTGCGAGTCATGGGCATTAACATCGAGCCAAAAAGTAAAATACAAGCGACTGAAATGAAATTTTTAAGAAGAGTAAGAGGCGTAACAAGAAAAGACAAAATACGAAATGAACAGATTAGAAATGAACTGGAAGTAGAATCTATTCTGGAATTCATAGAAACTAGGCAACTGAGCTGGTGGGGGCATCTACAAAGAATGGACACAAGAAGACAGGTAAAGAGAGTGTGGGAAGCAAGAATACAAACAAGGAGGAAAAGAGGAAGACCGAGAGAAACATGGGAAAGGGCAGTAGCAAAAACCTTGGAGAAGAAGGGAAAATCGTGGTGCGAAGCGAAAGAAATGGCACAGAACAAAAAACAATGGCGAAAATTCATGTACAATACATAGATGTGCACACCTCCCTACACCTACGGGTAGAAGGGAATTTGATTATATATATATATAAACAGTTTTAAATTAAGGTTTGTTCTGAAGTAGGCACGTGAGAATATTTTTGAGGTATATTAATGAAATTATAGGAATTTTACAATATTAAAAGTTCCATTCCAAAAAAAAAATTATTTTCGTAATTTTTTTGCTGATTTTTAAAGAAACCGAAGGTTTTTGTTATACTTCAGCTTGGAAAACATGCATCGAAAATACTAAAATAAATAAATAAATAGTTCACCAAAACGAGCAAAAAAATATAAGTAAACGTACTATTTAACGCAATGAAACCATTTAAAATTTAAAAAATCGAGCTTCTTCAGTTTTTTTTTGAAATATTTTAGTAAGTTGAGAACATATGTAGGTCAATTTTTAATGTGGCATTAGATTTATTTCTAAATTCTGCACAAATTTGCTAATTTAGAGGTTTCTGTATATTTAATACTAAAAAATGTATCCATACAATCAGTAAAAAAATGGGCACCCTGTACAGGGTGGTCCACATAATATTATTAATATTTGACTTAGATAATAAGCATGTTTGGAATCAATTAAATAGCAAAGATAATTTTCGGCAGTTAAATCAGGCATATACCCCACTGTGCGTCATTCAAAAATGATGCTTTTATACAATGAAGAAGAACATTAAGCTGTTTTAGTTTGAAAAACAATCAATATAATTTCTGCATCAGCTTCATAATTTTAAATGAATTTTCTTAATTTACCAAATTATGTCTTTCTCTGGAATATGTAAAGTTGGTCCTTAGCAATTATCGCGACTTTGAAATAATAATTTGTTATAAAATTCCCTTATTACATGTACAAGCGCATCGCTATATCTCAGCAAAAACTAAACAAGGCATAATTTATTGCAGTATAGATTGTAAACACTGATAGTTGGCCGTGATGGCTGGTTTTTCACAGCGTCACGCGCCTAGGGACTAGCCCTAGACGGCGAGTGTCCCTTTCCAAACAAACTCGAGTGTGTACAGATCCAAGATAGCGACCTTTGATTGCGTTTTGTGCGCTTCACGTTATTTGAAACAGGTTATTTAGCAAGGTTTTTCATGCGACCACGCTGTTTGTGGGTTCGCGTTAAAACAACAGTAATTAAAGCTAAATAATAAATTATCAAAGTATTTAGAATGAAACATATGTTTGAAGGAGATGATGAACCGCAATTTAAATTAAATGCTTTTGTGTTATTAAATTTAGCTTTGTCTTTGTATCGGATTTATAGAAGGCTTTCGTACAAGAATTATCCATTGGTTTGTGGTGGCTGTGTACAATTCCAGGGTATTGTAAAATCTCAAAATAACATTCAACTTTACAAATCCTTTGTTCTTAGTACATGATACTGCAAATTGCTTTTTAGGTCTTCAATTCTAATGAAACGTGTGGCAACTGACCTTAAAGACAGTTGAGAAAAATGCTTTAAAAAATTTGCTGATTAACTTCATAACCGTTTTTAAGAAAAATCAAATTACATTAAGTGAATAAAATTTTTTCACAAAAAGTTTTGATTTACTATAAAAACGTTTAAAAAGCATTCATACAACCAAGGTGCGGTCAAAAAACAGACGGAATATTTTACAGACGACGGTTTTTCCAACAGTTACTTTAAAACTGGACGCAGCTATTACTTTGCAACAAATTTTCCATTTCTTAATTTAACAAATTTACTCTTTTATTATTATTATCTTAAACCTAAATACGAGATAGTTAGTTTTGTCGTAAATAGTGGTCCAAATTTCTAGTTAAATATTTAGCGTAGTATTATAAATATACAGGGTGAGGCATCACTTATGACACCCCCACTTATTTTGTTATTGGAAAGAATTATCAAAAAAAGTTTTAAATAAAAGTTGTTTGATACAGTAATTCTCAAAATATTGTCACGTCAAATTTTGTTTTTTTTTTGTTTTTATAGGAGTTATACATTTTTTTTTCTTTTTTAAATTGCACCATACATATTTTTTTATACGGTTTGAAAGAAATTTTCTTTCCCTTTTCAACGCACTAAAACTTTTATACCCTTACATTACAAAATTTTCAAGAAAATCGCAAAAGAACAATTTTGTTTTAAAAGCGTAGTAGCATTAGTAGGCTTTAAAAATGATACAAAACCGTAAAAAAATAAAATGTAAACACAAACGGTATTTTTAAAACTGAAATAATTAAACTACCCATTGCAAATGGGTTGTAAAATTTTTAAACTACATAATAGAATAAAGTTACTTGAATGAGTGTTTTCAAGAACAACAAAAAACCGGATGTCTAAATAAAAATATGTTATAATGACATATTTTACTTATTTTATGTTAATTACTTTATTACATTCCTAATATAATATTAAATTCACAAAAACTTTTTCGCTAGTTATCGGAGGTTTTTTACGATTTTCCGTCAAAGAATTTCGAAAAAATCTAGAAATCCCGGAAATTGGTAAAACTCATTAGTACTAATAATGGGAAAATGACGTACTACTTGTAATGTATGTCTTAGGTTAGGACATTTTCCTAATTATGGCGGTTCAACCGCATTGCCGGCACTGTCGGAAAAAATCTCTAGGAAAACTAGGTAAGGGAGGCCGGGGCAAGTTGACGAAGTTAAGGAAAAAATTTGTTTGGGAAAAACATACACCCAGAAGATACTATTGTTGTATTGTTATTTTTATTCAGAAAGGTAACATGTAACACAACGTAACTATGATTCAATAAAGAACTTAAACAAAGTCAAGCAGCTATATTTTTAGTTTAAACTTTTTGGTAAGTGTTCGTCATCTTACCCCATTACCGGGGTAAGATGACGTACAATATGGGGTAAGATGACGAATCAACAATAATCGCATATAAAATCTCCGCCACCTTCATATGCTAAACAAGCATCATGCCACCATAATTTACAATTTTTGCACTCTCTCCAGTCTTCATCTGGAGGATCTACAAAAACTACGTGACAATTAATTTTAAATAATTTTAAAACCGCTTTAAAATAACCCCGTTTTAGACCACAATTCTTCCGACTCTGCATACGGCCATAAATGTCTTTGTTATAAACCAGACAGTAAAATTAGTGTCAGAACACGATGAAAATCAAAAGAGGCAAGATGACGGCATTCGTCATCTTACCCCCACCATCTTGCCCCGACGGGTAACTTGGACAAACATCTATCTCTTACAAAATGAAATAATTTAAATGTTTTTCTTATATAGTCAACAGTTTTCTAATATGTTTAGGTATCAAAAACAACTGCGATAAATTTTCAAAATTTATAACTCTCAGTGCTACAGCTTATTTAACCTTAGTATGGTACCACACAATTTTAAATTTTACTACAAAATAGTGACATCAATCGGTCGGTAAAGTCAACATGTTACTTCACACTACTTGTATGTATTGTATTTTAGTCAATAATGGTGACATATTTTGACAAGAAACTGAATTATATCCCGTTAGTCATCTTGCCCCGTTCGTCATCTTACCCCGATCTCCCCTACCAAGGATAATTTCAAAGAACACCGCCAAGCATGCACGCGCGACACAAATCAAATTATAATTTTTTTGTTTTTTATTACCAGGTGTTTTATGAAAATTAAATTAAAAAGATGATATTGGGAATTCCCGAGAATCCCAGAGAAATACAATTTTCCGTTCCCGATGGTTCCAGAAAGTCGGAATTTGGAAACCCTTGAAATGGATATTTCAAGCCCTTAAGTCTGATTTTCCAGCTTAAATTTTAATGATAAACCTAAGGACTATAAGCGGATTAAACAGGCGAAAACAATACGAAAATAAGATTTCAAAATGTAATAAAATAAACTAACTGTACAATAAACATTTTAGTTTAATAAACAGTAGCTGTTACCACTGGTTGTTAATATTCAGTTTTGTTATATTTCTAGCAATAAGTGGAAGAAAAAGATTTCGTACAAAATTCTGCAATATCTTCATATTGCAAAAAACATCTGATACGTTTGCTAGTTTTTCACTAAATCAGCAGATTCGACTGAATATATCTATCTTATTGTATGGTGAAACAACTTTAACAATCCCTTATCGCCAAATTTTGACAAAGTATCAATGTTGCAAAAATACATACTGAAATTTTTATTTGAGAAGTCACACAGCTATAAAAAATTATAAGAGAAGTTAATTTCAAAATAGTTTTATTTTTAATTTTTATAAAAATAACTTATATACGCATGTAAATATATTTTTAAACAATTTCTTTGTTTAACTAGAGGGGTTAAGTTGATTACAATATATTGGAGTATTAATAATCGCCTCTAACAATATTTTCAATATTTAAACAGATTACTGTTTATGTCGTTATTTCCTGGGTTTATTTTTAATTAAGACTGTAAATAAGGGAAGCAACGGGATACAACTCATTTTAATGGCGCTTCTGTAATATTTCCGTTCACGCACCAGTGACCAATCGATTATTTCTATCTCACACATTCGCCAGTTTTTGCCAAGATCCGTGAATTTGACGAATGGTTTCAATAACTTTACCGAACCCGAGGCGTGTATTGGAACTCCTCGCAAAAAAGGGCCATATCTTGGAATACATTTCTCTTGTCATGTCGGTTGACTTTCCGGCGATTTATTTTCTTTATTCTCCATTGTTTTGTTATTGTTTTTGCTATTGCTATTGCTATAAACTGATATTATTTCGTATAAGAAGCAGCATTTGCCGGCTTTTGTGTTGGGATATATTTTTAGTTTTTGTGGTACTTATGTTAAGTTTGATATATGAATCTTCGTTTAGTTGAATATTTACATCTTTTCGAAACAATAAATTGTATTTCACCACGTTAGTACTGATAACCGATCCTTAATGAACACGATTAATGTTCAAGCGACTTTATGAAGACATTTTACTGAGCCATGGTGTATAAAATTAAGAAAAGTTAAGTATCATATGGTCCAATGTATTGCCCTACGTCAAACCATTGCCATTGATACAAATTACAAACCAATATGCATCGATTTTTCGTTTTTGAATTTATAAACTGTTTATTGGTCGATACAAAGTTTTTAATATAGAATAAAGTACAAATAGCTTTTTGACTTTAAGTATGACAGATAGAATATAGTAATCAGGTATTTTTTAGACAATTCTACGCACATTATGGTTTAGTTACAGTTTGTTTAAGTCAACTGTGACAGTTTTTCATAGAAAATTATAAACAATTTTGAAAATTTAAACTATTGTGTTGACTTTCCATACTTTTTTGAGACACCAATGTTGAAACTTCATATGCATTCGCATAAAGCATATAGGAAGATAAGAGTATGTAATGAAATAAGCAGGGGTTTGGAACAGTCTAATTTTTTAATTGCTCAGCTCCAGCTCCGCTCCGGCATCAAAATGCCTGCTCCAGATCCGCTCCAGCTCCGCTCCAGCTCCGCTCCAGCTCCGCTCCATGCTCCAAATATTGTTAAAATTTTTTAAAAAAGTTTTTTGATTTAAAAAAATTGTTTTTTAAAAACAAAGTTTTAACTTTATCGGATATCTAGAAGATGGTCAAAAATAACAAACAAGTGAAGTTAAATAAATGTTTAAAAAAAAAGATTATTGATCTTCAAACGTTGAAAAAAAGGGGAAAAAGAGTAGTTTTTTTTTAATTTTACATAATTAACTGGAGCAGTGGAGCAATCATAATTATTTGCTCCGGGATCCGCTCCTGCTCCGGGCAAAAACCCATTGCTCCACTGCTCCATGCTCCAGCTCCGAGCTCCGTTCCAAACCCCTGGAAATAAGCCATAATTTTAAATACTTCTTGTATATAACACCAATGTATACTGTACATCTTATTTAGTCAATAAAGACAAATAATTATTTCTTACAGTCTTTTATAATTTTTTTGTAAAAATATTTAGGTACATATTTACAGCCCTTTATTAATAACTACTACCACATTATAGAAACCATATATTAATTAACTTACCTATTTACAACTTTTGGAAACGACAAAAACTACAAAGACCGGCCTACATGATTTGTAGTGGTTGTTGTCCAAAACGTTTTTTTTTTAAATTTGACAATGAATGTAGAAGTAAAATACCATGTGTAAAACATAAATGATTAAAAAAAAATCAATTTGATTATGTAAATAGCAAAAATTGCGCCCATAAGAAAAATTATCAAAAAACAATAACGAATCGACTGAGACAAATTTGTGATCATCATCCGATTCGGCTAAAAAAGTTACTTAGGCAATGTTTTTACACATTTGAAATATTTTATAAATCAAATGAGTTATAGGCGATTTTCAAAAATCGTATTTTCCGGATTTTCCTAATTTTCTCGGATACCCTTAGAGATATTTTTAGTTTTTCTTCAAATTATTAATAGCAACTTTGCCATTTGCCAAATTGAAACCTATACTTAGCTATTATATAATAAGCAAGAATTTCAAACACCCTGTATATAATTGTCAATAATATATATTGTCAATATTGATAATGGCAAGGGAGAGCTAGCCAAAACGTTGAGCCAATTTAAATCCCAAAAACCATATTAAAAATATTGACAACTGCGAAAATCTAAAACGAAATATAGTTGTCAACCTATAGGTACACAAAATATGAAGTGTGACAAATTCATCAAATACCATACCTAGAAAAATAAATAAATGAACTCATCCTTTTGAAAGTTTTAATTAGTAATTGTTAAAAAAAGCAATGTCATTGCATATTATGCATTTTGCACGAGATCTGTATTTCTGGACCCGCTGTGCGATTAAATTGTTTTAGAAAATACTCTCTATTTATGTAGTTGTAGTATATAATTTTAGCACGTTTAAGCGAATTAAAAATTTAACTATTGAACGTTTACAACTTGTATCAGACCATTAAAAATGTCAGTTTGAAAAAGTATGTATGCAGCGTTTACAAATTCAATTTTGCAATTCCGGTTACTTTTAATTGCATTATTTGAATAACTTTTATAGTTTTGCAAATGCACTTTTGTGGAGTTGAATTATAAACAAGTTCTACAGATTTTACAGATTTTGTGACACAGTCAGGTAACGTTACAAATTAGGATTAAATATTAACTTTGAATACAGTAATCGTTCATAAGTAAGGGGGTGCAGTTAGGGAGAACTGCACATATTTATAGTATTATGAATAGTGGCACTGAAAGCAACTGAAAATGTTTTCATTGATAATTATACATTTAAACGTTTTAGAAATATTCATGCCAGTATTATTCATAGTATATAATGTATCTTCGATGAAGGTTAAAATTTTATTATGACGCTGTCTAAAGAAAAGTGTCCCTATTTTCCTTCCATACTCTAAGCCTCTGAAATGTTTTAAGATACTTACAAAAAATATACACAAAAACGATTATTTGTCAAGTGCAAGCGGTCTTAATTTGCAAAAATAACACTCTGATTCGACAAAGTAATGAGGAGAGATGTTTTCCGTTAAATCTAAATTAACATAAAAAAATACAACAAAACTACGTTCATTAATAATAATTTTCAGACCAAGCTGGCCCACGGCTTTGTTACATGTGTTTTGCCATTCTTTTTCTATTCATGGTCTGTTTTTCCACTCTTTAATTCCTAGTAACTTTAGATTCTTTTTAACTGCCTCTATCTATTTTGTCCGGGGTGTACACCTCGTCCTTCTTCCCGTTACTCATTCCCACAGTACTTGTTTTGTTACTCTCTTCTCCGGCAATCTCGTTATATGACCTAGCCATCTCATTCGTTGCGTCTTTATCACACTGACCGACTGACCACATTTGGTTGACCATATAATTACTCCAGTTCATTATTTGTTCTTCTTCTCCATTGTTCTCCTTCCCTTCTTTCTCCAAATATCTTCCGTAATACCTTCCTTTCCCAGACCTGTAAAGATTGTCCTTTTTGATTCATTTTCCAAATCGTAATTACGTAACTATTGGTCTTTTAATTGTTCTGTATATACCTATTGATTTTTATTTTCCTTGAGATGTTTTTTGACCTAATTCATTGACCCAATGCTGCTAGTCATCTTGAACCTTTGATCGTTCCTTCTTTTATCTCACCTGCTTCTTCCCCGTTGTCTAATAAAGTTATTTCCAAGTATGTAGTTACATTTATCCCGTCTGTCAAATTTATATTTAGTACCGTCCTCCATAACCAGTTCCAATTTTGTGTCTCGTGTCCCGTTTTTCTGCTCATCTAGAGTCATTAATTTGGTCTACTTTTCATTTATATTTAGTCTTTGCTCTTATTGCGATTTTATTGATTGTTTATATCTGATTACTAGAAGGTATCAATTGTGTATTCAGCAAGGTGGCGGTCAATTTGAACAATACTTGTAGATACGTTTTGCAGTTTTTTTTTCCTATTTCTAAGATTGTAATTATTGTTTTCCATGGCACATCGACTTATTGTTAAAAAATGTTTTTGTTAATTTTGCAATAAAAAAATATTGTGTGAGACTTTTTTTCCTTATTAGTTTTGCATTAAACTCAACTTATTATCATCATTGAATTCGGAAAACAAATCTCTATCAGAATTAGTCTAGAAAGCTCTATAGTTTCTTATACTCTCTTCAAGCCTTTTAAATTTACGAAAGCGATCACCGTAAGTACGCATGGCGTCACAACTATTTTTATTGCATTCGAAATGCACTTGTAACATATCGGTGAGTTGATTGTTATCCATAATTTTGTGTTATTCAACAGAAAAATAGAAAATCAGACCAAAAACTTATTTCTAATTAACTTTTATTTTTTATTTCTTATTAGTTTTGCACTAAAATAAACTTTTTATTACATCATTGAATTAAGAAAAAAAATGTCTACCAGAATTAGTAAAAAAATAGATAGTGCCATTTGGAAAAAAACTATCGTCTGACATTTAAGTTGAACTTGAAAAAAATTGAAATCCAATTCAGTTTATAGTATTTCTGGAGCGATTTCATTTACTTTTTTGTCCATCAAAATCGGACCACAAACAACGCAGTTACAACTTGCGGCGTTTTTTGTGTGACACCCTGGATAAAAGATAACGTAGGTGCAGAACTCCGTCTTGCACCCCCAGGAAAAGCTTCTCGCACACCAGGGGGTGCATGCATCCCCGGTGAAGAATCACTGCTCTTAGTCAAGCCAATTTTTCTTATCCCACGGATTGCAGCCCAACTTTAGGTCGCCAAACTATCATGAGTAGGTCGCGTAACATTGTCAAAATTTCAGGATCTTACTCACTAAATGCTTGTAACTAATTTTAGCAATTCAATTTCTGTCTTATGTGTCACGAGACCAACACCACTAGATCAATTTGGGTCGCGCCTTGTAAGGGCTAAGAAACGTTACTCTGAGCAGTGGTAAACCTGCTGCAATTACTCGTGATTGTAATAAAATGATTTTTTATTAGATTTCCAATATAATAAGATAATTAAATTACCATCAACTGTTAATGTAATAGTTTCATGTTCGTGTATCATCGTGCGGTCACGTGGTATCTTGGATAAATAGATCAGCAATCTAGTGAAGCTAATAACATGAGCATCGATGCTGTCGGAACTTCAATAAAGCTAATTCAGTTTGGCTTCCAATACCCCAGGGCTGCAAAACCAATCATTCGCGAACCTATAGTAGTCGCTGAAAAAATTAGATCAAAATTTTACTTGTGACATGGAAAGCGCGTAAAAACTTCCATCGACTTAAGTCTACTCCATTTTAATAACGAACATGACCAACGTGATGAAATAACCGAGTTAATGTGGAATTTTTAGGCACGTAACGATTTCCTGCAAATCTTTTTTAAATTCTGTTTTTACGCGCACATACGCGCGTATTAAATATCAAATCTACGTAAATGCGTATTTCCGGAATAAATCATTTCATATATTGTATCCGTTCTACCGAAAAGGCTGACGACTTTTCGACTTTAAAAAGATAATAAGGCATGATAAAGCAGGGCTATGGTTTATAAACGATGAATTTTTGGTTGTATAACATGCGCTAGGATGGTTTATTTTATGTCAATGTTAAATTATTTTTATCCCCAATTTTCGAATTTTTGTAATAAAATGTTATTACTATAATCGAGAGGATTTTGTAGTAACGGCTTCTTAAAAGAAGGAAGATGTTTTCGTGTTATTTAATACGAAAACGTTAATAATATGAAACGACATTGAATTTACCTATGGATAAAAATTAAGATCTCATTTATCACGTTTCGAACAATGTTCAATGTCTAAGATTCTGGACCTCGGAGGGCTATTTTTTTAGGTTTACGATAGAATACTTATAATTTTTGTATGAAACAAAATGATAGCTCCCCAACAACGATTTATATAAAATATTACTTTTGCTATCAGATAATGAAATATATAGGTAAAACATAAAACTTTGTAGAATAAAAATATTAAAGAAAATTTCCTTCACCTGTCAAATTTTCGTTTTCAACCAATCACTATTCTTAAATCTTCTAGAGACTACCAATAGGAGCATTATTACACTGTAATAATTTTACATTCACCTGTCAGGTGTTAATCCTCCTGTCAAATTTGCGTTTTCGACTAATAACAAACTCAGATTTCCTTGAAACGGCCCTAATAAACATAATCATACACTGAAAATATCCTTTTCGCAATTAACAGATTTTCATGCGTTTATTGGTCGTTTTTAAGAACTAGGTATGTGTTTGTGATTGGTCGAAAATATAAGTTTGGAGAGGGAATTAAATATTTTAGTCTTGATAATTTTTTGACGAATTTCGGCGACCAGTAGCGTTACTTTAATATAAATTAAACCACACCCCTGATGCACTACTCTGACAGTACTTGTAAAATTTGACGTAACATACATTTAATTTGACAGGTAGGTTAGGTGAAGGAAATTTTCTGACAAAATATAACTCGTGCATTGCAAATAATCTATAATTTTTGACAAATTTTAACTCATGCAAGTTGAATCAGAAAAAATCACTCGTGCACTTCATGCACTCGAGTTTTTTCAGCTCAACTTGCATTCGGGCATATTTATCAAAAATTATCGACAATTTTCAATGCTTTTGTTATACCTACTACTAATATTTAAACTATGGAACTTATTTGATACTTTTCTCTTAAATTAATGCTGCTAATGTGTAATTTTATGACCATTTTTGTTAAAAATGTTTAAACAGTTATGTAATAACCAAAATTCACAATGTTGTTCAATGACCGGGTACCTAAGTATCCATCTACAGAATTTTTATAATAAACTTATGTTGTTGATTTGCATATTCTGTAAATAGAATGACAGATTGGTCAAATCATTCAGTTTTAAATTTCAAATTCTAAAACCTATTACAAACATACGAAACATTTTATTTACTTTAGAATGAAGTAATAAACAAACCAGATAAACATAATTAAATAAGTTTAAAAAGGTTTTGCAATTCAATCTATACGTATATGGGTAGATATGTCGTAGGCATAATGTGAAATCCGGCATTTTATAAAACGCCTAGGCATTTTATAAAAAGCCGGCTAAACGAGCAAATTAGGCCTTTTTCTTAAACCCATACATTTGTATTCATACAAAAGAAAAACTAACCTTTAACCTGACCCTCATTCATTTGGTCAGTAGTAGAGAGTCAGGTTAAAGGTTGGTTAAAGTTTTTTTTTTTTAATAAATAATAAAAAAGAAGCTAATAGTTTTGTACCTAGGCGTTTTATAAAATGCCGGATTTCACATTATGCCTACGACAGATACATTAAGTAGATATAAGATGAATATTAATATGACAAAGACAAAGGCAATAGTTATAGCGAAAAATCATAAACCAGTTACAATAATTGTAGAATATGTGAAAAATAATGTTAAGGTTTAATATTTTAAGAGAATATGTACTAATAAATATAAGCAGAATTAATATGATGTAAATTAGCTAAAAGCTAAATAAAGATTTCTTATTATATTATGCTAGACCAAAAAAGAATAGAGCAGGTAGCGACATTTAAATATTTAGGAACAATAATTGGAGAGAATGGTAAATTGGAGGAATATCAGAATAGTGGCAGCGACGAAATTTTACTAGCCACTAATAATTGTTTGATAAGTAAGAAGGAAATATCAAAAGAGACGAAGACGCGAGTTTTTAATACAGTGTACGTATCCACTCTCACGTACAGTTCAGAAACTTGGACACTAACTCAAAAACAAAAACAAAGAATACAGGCACAGGAAATGAGACTTCTGAGAAGAATAGAGGGATGTAGACTAATCGATACAATCAGCAACGAAAAAATTCGAAATAACCTAGGAGTAACAGATATTAAGAAAAAGATAGAGACGAATCAATTAAGATGGCTTGGACATCTACTACGCATGCCTGAAAGTAGATACGCGAAAATAGGATGGAAAATGCAGATAGAGGGAAAAAGGAATAGAGGAAGACCAAGAGTAAAATGGAAAAAGAAGTAAGGAAGAGACTAGAAGATAAAGAAGTCAGCTAGACAGACGTGCCACAGTTAGCTAACGATAAGCAGGAGAGGAGAAACTTAATTAAGAAATAGAAAAGCATACCTCGACACCGAAAGGTACAAGAGGAACCGATTAAGAAGAAGAAGTAATTATACATTAGTCAGTGTGTTTAACCTATAATTGCTCATAAATAACATTTTTCTACAGGTGGGCACCCGAGTGAGTACCCGGTTATTGAGAATGACTACGTGAACTTTGATGCAAAAAAATGTTGGTTTAAGAACGGGAAAAAATATTTAAAAGCATATATCGCTTTGAAAAAGCTAAAATCGCGACGATCTGGGAGGTTTTAAAAAATTTCACTAAAACATTTAAAAATGTCACTAAAAGTGCTTAGGTGAGTACGTGGGCTTATTACCATAACGTTTAATAAGTTTAAAAACATCATAGTTAGGTTTTTAACTTTCGAAAACATTATTTCCGCAAATAAATCTTGTACAAGGAATAATATAAGCACAGCTTTTTACTACTACAACTTAACGATAATACTGGAGATTATAACACTATTAATTGCGTAGAACATTTAATACATTTAGCTTAAGCCATAAAAAAGAGCAACCATTTGTTTTTACAGATAAAGTTTAGCCGAAAAGCATTTTGGAACAAACGTTTCTAAGCTGTTGTAATTATTTAGTGTTCCTGTATATTAACGTTAAGTGTCACGGATGTAGTAGGTCAGTAAATCATTCCCTAGGAATTATTTAAGTTGATGTTTTTAGGTCATTTAATACGCTGAAAATGTCGATGGTCTCCTGTTTAGGCCACTCAATATCTTTCCAGGTAAAACTATTTTTCTAACAATCCTAAACTCATTTTAAAATTTAAAAATCAAAGCACATCTTATGTAAAAGATATAAATTAAAACCAAAGTGATTGCATAAACAAAATATATCTGAATATAAGTTGGTACTTAACATTCTTTTTTGAAAGGATTATACAAATTAAAACACAATTCGTAAAAGTTTACTTTTCACTAGGATCTAGGAAAAAGCTTTTAAGGGTACGTATCCTTTCATCAATTGATTGAGTTAAAATATAGCACAAACTAAAATGCTTTCGATTTATTGTTCTTTTATATAAACCGACTTCTTCGCAGTATCAGGGAAAAATGCTTTCAAGATAATAAGTAAATCACATTTTCTCTACTCGTCTATATCACAAACAAAATGGCGTTTTATATACTTACGTGTGTATGACTAGTAACATTTTAAAATGGGTAAAACATAACAAATATGTCAACTTATCGTTGTTAATACCTTTTGATTTCAGAAACTGAAGAATACATTAAGAACAAGAAAACTAGCAACATTATGAAGGGTGTTGGGAGAAAACAAGGAATGTCAATTTGTATTAGATCTCTACAATTCGATTTTGAAGATTCGAAAGATTTTTTTGTTTATAGAGCTGCATCAACCAAACTTTATTTTACTATGGATCATATCATTATTAAAGAGTATTAATCAATTATTAATGTAAAAAATAATTTTTATTTAAACTATAATAATTAGTTATTTTAAAGGATCTGTGAAATTTATGGTTCAAAAAAAGGAATGTCAATGAAAAAATACTATGTGTCAACCATTTATTGTAACTTATTTAAAACAAATATAAACTTAGGATGTAACTAAGAATTATTTATACACACCAATAAATAATTATATTATTTATTAATAAAATTGTTTTAATGAGGTAGATTAAGGTAGAAATTCTTATTATTCAGAAGAACAAAACTTTGAAAGATGTGCAATATCTTTGCATTTTTCTTCATTTAGTGAAAGCAGTTCATAGTGTGATTGTGTTGGCAATTTAAATTCTTTATTTTCTGATGGCCTTGTTTGTACTATAGAGCGAATTGGATTTTTTTGCCATTTCACCATTGTATGAATTCCGAGCAAAACAATAAGCAAAACAACCAAAATAAAAATATACAAAACCCTGATAAGACCCGTCATAACATATGCCATGGAAACAGTAGCAATAAATAAGAAAGAGGAGGAAGAATTAAAAATAGTGGAGAGGAAAATAATGAGAGCAATACTAGGTCCTAAGGTAACAAGAGATGGAGAAGTAAGACTGAGAAGGAACAAAGAAATAGAGGAGGAACTCGGAGGAGAAAACATCACTCGACACATCAAAGTACAGCGACTACGTTGGGCAGGACACATCATGCGAAGGAAACCAACCGCAATGATTAGGAGGGTAACAGAATGGATTCCTATTTGGCCTAGAAACAAGGGTAGACCAAGGAAAAGATGGAAAGACGCCCTGGAGGAAGATGCAAAGGCACTGGGAGTAAGGGATTGGAAATCTAAATGCAGGGACAGGAAGGAGTGGAGGAAAATAACGGAGGCAGCCAGAACCAATGAGACTGAAAATTAGAGGAGAGGACTGATCCACCTCAACAAATGGATCTACAACAACGCCTCGGCGTTAGCCATAATCCCTAGGATTGTACGGCTCAATGATGATGATGATGAATTCCGATGCAATATTTATTAGACGAGGGTGTAAAATTGTGGACTCAATTTCCTTAATTTTTATCATAGGAATAAAAACATTTCTTAAAATAATTGCGGTTACGAAGATTTGACCATTGTTTTACCTGAGCTTGAACATCCTTCCAGATTTGTTTCGTTTTTTAAAATCTCCGACTTTTACATCATCCTCCATTCACGAGCCGCCACTGAATTACAGCTACTTTTAGAAATATCCATCCAATGCGAATTAAAGTAAATAATTAACGCAAATCACTCTATTCGGATCAGTCCTAATGTATTCGTTTTATCATGAACTTTTTCTTGCTCCTTTGTATTCCAGCCGTGTATAAAAACAGATCTACGACGTCAATAATCCTCGCCAGAGGTTGCCAGGGTCTTTTATTTTTATGTATAATGTGTGAGTGTGCGCCCAATTCGCTTTTATTATCTTAGTTACAGAGCTACAAGATATTAAAAAAGAATACAAATTAAGAATGAATGTTTGATACCGAGACAAAGTTTTATTTGAAACAAAATTATATCAATGTGCTTCATATCTTGTTCACTTATTTCTGAAAAATGATTCCGTAAATGAAGTTATTTCAGCAACAAGAACATAAATTAATTAATTAACTGCGACCTCTTAGTTTCTCCCAACTTTTATCCTGCAGCACACGAGCAGTTTGTGTACATGGCTGAAATTGTAACGCATGAGGAGTTACTTGAACGAATACAGAATGGGAAATGAAATTAGATTTGATCCAAACACACTGATTTACCTGCACGTCGGTTGCGGCTTGGATTACAATTTAAGTAAGAAAGTTTGAGCGTTTTCGTTTACATTAAACGACAACCTATCCTTGAATGCCCTTATACGGTATGCGCCGGAACAAAAAACACTCAAATTAAAAAGCCTTTAAAATAAAAACGCATCAAGTGATATATGTGGAAATTAGTGATGTACCGAGTCCAAAAATTGCCGGGTACCGGGTACCGAGTAACGGGAAAATTAAAAATATTTACCCGGCCGGGTCCAGATAATCGGTTATTTAGTTAAATGTTTATAATTTTTTTTTGTTTTTGTTTATAATAATAATAAATAAGCACTACAGGCCATTTAGGCCTAGGGCTTGGTTTGCTGTCTCCCTCCACTTTTTTCTATTTTTCGCTGCCTCTGTCCAGTTCGTCACTTTTAGTTTTTTTAAATCATCCTCGACCGCTTCCAACCATCTTTTCTTAGGTCTCCCTCTTTTTCTCACACCCATTCTGCTTGCTTTAATCATTATCTTCGTGTTTCTTTGGTTGGAGAGGCGTTGTGCGTGCCCAAGCCATCTTATTCTCTGGGCTCTTACTACTTCGGTTATAGACGGTTCTTTGTACAATCTCATTACTTCCTCGTTTGTCCTTCTTCTCCATTCTCCGGTATTTGTTTTTATTCCCCCGTAGATCCTTCGCAATAATTTCCTTTCCCACCTTTCAAGGTCTTCTTTTTCTTTTTTGTTGATTATCCAGGTTTCACAAGCGTATGTTACAGTGGGTCTTAATACTGTTTTGTACAATCTTACTTTGGCCTTTCTTGAGATAATGTTGGATCTTAGAATTGTAGCAAGAGATCCTGCGCATTTATTACCTTTTGAAAGCCTCGCTCTTATTTCCTTTCCGTTGTCGCAGTTGTCAGTAATTTGTACACCCAGATAAATGAAATTTCTTACTTTCTCAAAGCGTCTCTCCTTGTTTTGTTCGATTTTGATCGATAGATATTCATCCCCTTCTATGTCCTTCCTTTTAGGTCCCATTATCATGTATTTGGTTTTCGATTCGTTGATGCTTAATCCCATATTTTTTGCTTTGTCCTCTAACTTCCTGACAATGTTTTGGATATCTTTTTTTGTTTTGCAGATGATCGCAAGGTCGTATATGTTGCCATTTCTGTTAATTCCACTATCTCAAATTATCTTTTCTAAGGCTATATTAAATAACAATGCCGACAGCGGGTCTCCTTGTCTCAATCCTCTAGATACTTTAAACACCTTTGACTTCATGCTTCTGTTTTTTATAAAATTTTCCGTGTTTTGGAGAGTCGCCTTTGTCATATTTATTAGTTTGTCAGGTATTTTAAATTCTTTCATGGCTATGTACAATTTTTCCCTAATTATTGTATCGTACGCTTGCTTAAAGTCTATAAATACTACATGCAGCTCTGTATTATACTCGTAATGGCTCGATTGAATTTGCTTTACCGTAAAAATTTGATCGATGGTGGATCTATTGGGCCTAAAACCGCATTGGTAATCCCCTGTGATGTTTTCAGTGTAGCTGGTGAGTTGTTCCTTTATTATTGTCGCTAATACCTTGTAGGTTGTGTTTAGGAGAGCTATGCCTCTGTAGTTATCGCATACTGTTCTGTCGCCTTTTTTATGTATTGGGCTAAGCATGGCCCTTGCCCAGCTTTTAGGAATTTTTTCTTCGTGCCATATGTCTAGCAATAGTTTTGTAATTTCTTCATGCAGTTCCTCACCTCCATATTTAATCATTTCTGCTGTTATTCCGTCTTCTCCTGGGCTTTTGTTATTTTTTAAGTTCTTAATTATTTTCTTTATTTCAGTTCCCGTTGGGGGTTGCGCCTCTTGTTGTTGCTGCATATTTCTCTTGGGTTCCTAGATTTTCCACCCCTTCCTCCCTTTCGTCTAATTCGTTCCTTTCGTTGATTCCATGTTGTTCATCCGCTATTCCATTTAAGAGTTCCTCAAAGTATTCCTTCCACCTCTCGATTATTTCATTATCTCCTCCCAGTAGCCTTCCTGTTTTTGTCCTGTAGAACGGTGTATGTTTAGTGTAGCCTGATTTTATTTTTTTTACGTCTTGGTAGAAATTACGTATCTGTTTGTTTTTAAAGTAATCTTCCATTTTCATGATTTTGCTTTCAAATGCTAGCCTTTTTTTCCTCCTACAGGTGCTTTTTGCTAGTTTCCTAGCTTCTCTGTATTTTTGCCTATTTTGTTCATTATTTGCTCCTAACATTAATTCTCTGGTTATTTTTCTTTTTTCCACAACAGTTCGGCACTCTTCGTCGTACCAGTCCTTTTCCTTGGATCGGGTCTCACTTGTTATTGTGTCTTCGGCGGCTTTTGTTATCACCCCATGCAGTCTTCTCCATTTATCTTCTGTTTTGTTTATAGTCGTGCTCTCCTTTAGGTGTTTTTGTATAGTATGCTGGTACTGTTCTTGTGTTTCACAGTTTTGTAGGATGTTGTAGTAATATTTGTTGATCTTTACTGCTTTCTTACCTTGTCCTTTAGCTTCCATTACTTGTTTTATTGTCGCTCTAACTAAGAAGTGATCTGAATCCGCGTCCGCTCCTCTGTAACTTCTGATATTAGTTATGTATCTTGCATGTTGCTTCTCTATTAGTACGTGATCTATTTGGTTAACTATTTCATTATTAGGCGCTTTCCATGTTCCTTTATGGATATTTTTTTTCTCAAATTGCGTACTTCTGACTACCATATTTTTCTCCATTGCAAATTCTATTAATCTGTACCCATTATCGTTTGATTCGTCATGTTTGCTATGCTTCCCTATTGTTGGCATGTAGATATCTTCTTTTCCTACTTTTGCATTGAAATCCCCTAGTATTATCTTTATATCATGCCTGGGTATAGTGTTGTATACCTTTTCCATTAGTTCGTAGTACTCATTCTTTGTGTCATCGTCTTTTTCTTCCGAGGGTGCATGTATATTTATGATACTAATTTTCCGAAACCTTCCTCTTATTCTTAAGTAGCATAATCTGTCCGAGATGGGTTTGAAGTCTATGACCAAATGTTTGATCTGTTTGTTTACAAGAAAGCCTGTGCCAAATATTCTATTTGCCCCTCCGCTCTTAAGGAAAACATGGTCTTCCAATTCCATTATTTCGTTGCCTTTTTGTTTTGTTTCCTGCATCGCTAATATTTCCACTTTGTACTTTTTGATCTCTGCTGCAAGGCTTTTCAGTGCTCCCTCTGTATATGTTCCCCTGACATTCCACGTTCCTATCTGCAGTGTTTTGCTTATCTTGCCTTTTTGATTCTTGGTTTTTGGATTGTCTTCTTTTCTATTTACCTTACTCATTTCCGTTTTACTCGCCTGGTCTGTTTCTTTTTCTCTTGTTATCAGTTTTTTCGCCATGTAGTTTTCGTTATTTTACTTATTTGTTCATTGGTACTGTCACCCTCTGGTGACCTTTGAAGAACTGTTCTCTTTTGACTAGCATTTCCCTTATTTCCCTCTTTAGATATCATTCCTCCCTGTTGTTCAACATCTTCTGCCTTGTATATTTCGTTGTTTATTATTAGTTTGTTGTACCTTATGACTGCTCTGTGCCCTTGTTTCCTTGCTTCTTTTAATTGCGGTATCAGCGAACTTCTCTCCAATTGCACGTTTTTGGGGTAGTCTTCATCTATCCATACTTCTGTACCCCTTAATTTTTTTGAATTTTTTAGAATGTTGAATCTCGCACTTTCTTTTATCAATTTTACCAGTATTGGTCTTGGTCTATTCTCTGTGTATTTTCCAATTCTTTTTATTTCGTCTATATCAACCTTTTTATCGATGCTTATTCCTATTTTTTGCAACACTGTATATATTTTTTCTTCAGTTTCTACATCCTTTTCATTTTCGTCATCGCTGATTCCGTTTACTACAATATTTTTTTTCCTCACCTCTTTTTCAAGCTTCTCTATCTTGTAATCCTGTTTTATTACTTTTGATTTCAATTTTTCGTTTTCTTCTTTATTTGTCTCATTTCTATGACCAAAGCGTCCATTTTTCCATTCATTTGTTTCATATTTTCATCTATCTGTTGGAACATTCTTTCAATTTTGTCCATATCACACATGTTTCGATTTTCTTTTTCTTTACTTACTCGTTAAAACGTGGTTGTTAGCAGGTAGTAATATCGTAGTAGATCGCGTAAAAAGCAGACCCCGGTCAACCCGTCGTACGTCTTACTTTTATCGATCTAATCTTAGGACGTCAATATCGCTGATATTCGTGATTTTACCTTTTATAACACTTCTAATTACGTAATTTAACTGTTTTGAACACTAATTTGAACACTAATAGCTATTTGTCCGACTTTGAGCTCGTGATAAGACCCGGTATTCGGGTTTGTTTGTTTATATTATGCCTTAAAATTAAGTGTAGTAGTGACTATTACCTACACATTTAATTTTTTTTTAAGTGGCAATAATAAAACAATATAATTTTTATTGGTGCAATTTATTTTTTGTAATTTTTAATGTAATCCTTAATTAAATTTTGGGTCTAGTAAAATACCAATAATATCATTAACTTATTATTATTTTTATGCATCAAAATCTTCATTACCCGGCACCGGATCCTAAACAAATCCCGGATCCGGGTAATTTGCGGGTACTGAACATATCGCCGGGTATGCCGGGTACCGGGTAATTTCCGGGTACCCGGTACATCTCTAGTGGAAATGGTTGTCATGGAAACTCAACAATATGTTTATTCGAATGTATTGTCAAAAAGATTCAAATGGTGCTAACAACGCAAGAAAAATGTTTTATTGTTGAGCATTATTTTCGCTTATACGAACTGGGCGGTTGAATGGACCCAGTTTGGTAGTGATTGCCAATCAATTTAGAGAAAATTTTCAGAACACACCACCAAGTTAAGGTCCACACACACCGGCGCGATTTCGAAGCGGGCGCGGCGCGGTCGCGGTCACGATAATTGGTAACCATGTTTACTTACCTACGTAACCAGGTTACTAATTATCGTGACCGCGACCGCGCCGCGCCCGCTTCAAAATCGCGCCGGTGTGAGTTGACCTTTACAAGGATATGGGTCGTTGGAAAATTTCGACGCACAGGAAGTGTTCTAGCACAACCCCGACTGGTGGTCCGATTACCGTAACAACTAATGCGAATCAAGGAAGGCTTTTCGAACAGGTGTTGGAATCTCCAAAGAGAAGTCTCCGGCGAACGTCTATGAAGATGAATTTTAGTCAAACGTCTACCCGAAGAATGTTCAAGAAAATTGGGGTTTTCGCCTATGAAATACAGATTGGACAAAGTTTGAATGGTTTACGATGATCCAATATTCCTTTCGAATGTATGGTTTTTTGACGAATGCCTCATCCATCTGGCTGGATTTTTTCTATATTAAAATATTGTTACTAGTCCACGGAGACTAACCTACAAGTTTATTCTAAAATTCTTAAAGACTAGGGATTTTTTCAAGTTGTCCCCATCGGTGTTTCTTGGTTCCTAACATAAAACACAAGTTTGTCGTGTTACGCACAGGTTCACTATGCTCTGCTTTAGCACTGTACCGCGATATACACTACACCAGTTCAAAAGGTTTGATCCTTTTGGGCCTTCTTTTCAAACCAACATTATCTAGGAGCTGCAGCACCTCGGTTGCCATGGAAGCGAAATCTTCCCTCGTGCTTTTCTGCGAACGTTGTGATCTCTTCTCTCACGGTTGGAATCTTCAGATCTTTGTGTAGGTGGTCATTCCGATAGTACCATGGAGCATCGACAATACCTCTATTTTGAAAGACCTGGATCTTATCTATATTGCTTTTGGCTGCACATCCCCAGAGCTGAACCCCATAAGTCCAAACTGGCTTAAGGAGTTGTTTGTATAGCAGCATCTTACTATGCACAGACAATTGTGATTTTCTTGCGATGAGAAAGTCATTTTTTTTTGTATTTAAGGTAAAGTTCTTTTCTTTTTTTCTTTATGTTCTTTCCATCAACGACGAATATTCTGATCCATTCCCAAGTATTTTGTTGTATGGCAATGTCGGTTTTTGGCATTGTTTATTAATATCGGGAATTGTTCATTTTGCTTGTAGGTAAAGCAATAAGCGCTGATTTACTCTCGTTGATTCTTACTCTCCACCTCTTAGTCCAATCGGTTACTCTTTTGTATACTTCTTGAAGTTTAGCAGCTGTTTCTACACTGTCATTACCAGTTGCCAAGATGGCTGTATCGTCAGCAAAAGTTGCAATTGTGACGTTTTTAATCTGTGCAATGTCGCAAGTGTACAGTAAGTATAAAATAGGTCCTAAAACACTGCATTGGGGTACTCCTGCATTTATATTTCCCATGTTTAAGTAATCTCTCTCTTGCTTGACACGAAACATTTAATCGGATATGTAAGATTTTATTATTTTGGCATATTGTTTTGGCAACATGTTCTTTAGCTTCTTGTCTAGTCGTTCACGCCAGACTTTGTTAAACGCCTGGGCCTGGGCTACGTCAGGGAATATGGCTGAGCATATTTTCTTTTCTTCATACGCTTTTTCAACGATGGCCGTTATTCGATGAACCTGATCGATTGTTAAGTGCCTGTTCCTAAATCCAATTTGGTGATTAGGTATTAGATTCTTGCTTTTAATAGCTGGTTTTAATCGCTGCGGGAGCAGTTTTTCGAATAATTTTGACACTATAGGGAGTAGCAATATAGGTCTATATGATGAGACTTCGTTCGGAGGTTTACCAGATTTGGCAATCATAATTACCTTAGCCACTTTTCAGACGTCTGGCACATGTTTCAGGCGGAATGCCGCGTTTATCAGGTAGGTAAGTTTTACTATTGCTTTCCTAGGCAGCTTCTTAAGTATGTCTCCGGTCACGAGATTATATCCCGGAGCTCTTTTTGAACTGATATTGGTTCTAATTTCTTCTGCAACTTCTTTTGGAGTTACCAGGTCAATGTTTATTTCTTCGCCTTCATGTTGTGGCAGTTCTTGCACAAGCTGGCCATCATTTGGCTGAAAAGTTTGTTCTAGGTGGTTAGCAAACACTTTTTGCTTTTTGCTGATTGGTCTTTGCCCAGTTTCCTTCTAGGGATCTGATTGGTGCGCTACGCATGAGTCGTTTTAAGTTTTTGGTAACTTTCCAGAGGAAATAATCTGTTTCCTTGCCATCTGTTAATTATGATAAGTATTTATGTATAGATTCAATTTTTAATGTTATAATTTCTCTTCTTAGTTCTTGGGTAGCACTATTTAATCTGGTTTTGTCGTCTGGTGCTCTTGTTCGTTGCCACTTTTTTCCTTAGTTTCCTTTTTCGGCCACTAGTTTTCTAATTTCCAATGGGTAGTTGTAACCAACCGTTAATCTCTTGGTTTCAGGTGTATTTTTACAGGCAGCCTGTTGTATGTCTGTTACAAACTTCTCGGCTTCTTGATTAAGTTGCTCTTTAGTCTTCAGCGGAACATTCAGTTGCATATAGTTAGACAGTTCTTCTTGGAATCCTTCCCAGTCGGTCTTTTTGTTCACCAATGTTGGGTTATGTTCTTTCATTTAGTGTTAGGATTACTGGAGAGTGGTCCGAGTCAAGATCAAAATTCTCTTCCACTATTATGAAGTTTGAAGAGATTTTCCTAGTGATCTGACTGAATTTATCAATCGACAGACAAGTCGATTTCTTTCGACTCGGAACCCAATGGTTCTAACAGAATTGATCTGCTCCATGAGAATTCTGATGAACGCGTATTCTCCAGTCGTACCGACTTTCCATACCCTGCTCGTTCACCTGATATCACACCGCCTGATTCTTACGTTTGGGGTATGCTAAAACAATTTGTTTTACGAGAGAACCCATCGGCAACCATTAATGAACTACGTAAAAAAATTGTAACGAACATCAGAAGAATGCAGTAGCCTCTTTTTACAAATATGTTTGATAATCTTTGTAAACGCTACAAGTGCTGCCTGGAACGAAACGAACATGTTTTATACCTCAGAAATGCAGAAATTGACATATTTCTACTTAAGGTGGTTGAATGTGTCCTTTGTTCTGGCGAATACCGTACTTTGTAGTTTATAAAAAAAAATTAAGAAATAGGACTGTTATTTGTTGTAGCATCGTAACTAAAAAACCGGATTTATATTCGCAAATATCCTTTTAAGCAATTACTCGTCAAATTTTGACCATGACACCAACGATCACTCTGTATAATATATTGAACGGTAAGTTCTGGCCGATCGTAAATTGAGGGAGATGATTACAAAGTTTGAGGTAGACGACAGTATTATATCTGTTTAATATTCCATTCAATTACTTTGAGATACAATCGCGAAATACACTGCAAAATTCGGAAGGACTAAAATTATCTGCATACGCCACGGTGAATGTAAAGAGGATAAAGTGTTACAAACTTACTAAATTTATTAGAGCCAGTGTAGATTGTGCTTGCTAGTAATTAAACCGCAAACGCGTTTTCCCGTTAAAGTGCGTGTGTTTTATATTAAAATATTTTAATGCTTTAAGTGGAGAACAAATTTTAGTAGCTCATATCAAGCACTTTTAAGTGGCAGCACGTGAACATGAATTGTTAAAGAAGAATAATTGAGAAAGATCCTTGGAGAACAGAATTGTACAAATGTCAATGTGGGTGGTAACAAACTGGGAATATTTGTTTTTCTCGACAAACAAAATCATATTTTACTTTGCAAAAAAGTTCAGGATATAACTAATGTTCCATTCAGTAGAGTATCTATAGTAAAAACGTTCGTATGTTTATACAAAATGCTTTAAAAAGTCGAATCCGTGCGTGGTCTATTATACCGGGTGATTCCAGTTTGACTTTCGCACCCTTATAACTTTGTCATTTGAAGAGGAAACCCCTATAAACCTTATATTCTTGTAAATCGCAGGAAATTTTCCATAAAATAACGGTAAAAAGAGTTTTGTACGATGAAATAAGTCAGACTGGCGATAGCCAATTTTTTTTTGAAAGTACAGAGTATATTTTGTTTTTGAGTTTGCTAGACGAGCTAGAGAATTGAATTCTAAATGTGCATTAAAAAATGAACATACAAGAGAATTTTTTTTCGTAAAATCAATTTATATGTTATAGGTTATAGGAGTATTCTTTTTCGACGGAGAATCATCATTTTCTAAGCATTAAATTAAAACGCCGTAATACAATCACAAAGGCAAATCATCAGAAGGTTTTTTGAAATTTAATAACTCAAAAAGATCTTTTTTACCTAATACTCGAAATATAGCCAACACAATTCTTGGCACTTTTCAAAAATGTTAAATATCTCGCTTAAACAAAAATATGGAGAAAAACTTTAAGGACAGTTTTGGTATGGTTTTTTGTATTTAATAAGATAGCTTTGCTCAATTTTTTTTTACTCATACTCTTATTTTAAATAGAAACCATAGTTGGCTTTGACACAAATCGAAAGCTTATTTTTTGCGCTTTACAAAAATATATAATTTGCTTATGGTTGCTATTTAAAATAAGAAAGTTAGGTGTAATATATCAATATTCGTATGAGTAAAAAAAAATTGAACATCGGTATCTTATTAACAACAAAAAACCATGCAAAAAATGTTATTAAAGTTTTTCTCTATCTTTTCGTTTAAGCGAGATATTTAACATTTTTAAAAAATTCCAAAAATGGGGTTTTGGCTATATTTCGAAAATTAAAAAAGATATCAAAAATCTGTCCACGGCAATGAATTCCTCTTGAAAAGAGAAATCGAGACTACGTACTTAATTTTTTCTATCTCTGATAATAACCGAGATACCCTGTTGGGCATCGAAAATAGGCCACCCTGTGTATCATTTGTCTGTTATGTCAAAATATAAAAGTGTGATAGGCTTACGTGAAATGCCGAACTGTCAATATCGATGTCGCGACATCGCGACATCAGCATCATGCCATCAAAAGTCGCGGCATCAGGCTGTTCACACGGTGACATTTGATGTCGCGACACCGTATGAACTACCCTTAATAAAAAATTTAACAAACTCGTCAACTAAGAATCAAAAAAGTTAAAACTATTTGACTGAGAAAATCAAAAACTTAAGGGTGTTTTAACAAGAGGTATAGGATTGAATTGAAGAACAAATTTCATTCGTCAAACTTTTTAAAGTTTTTGTTTGACATCTGTCATCTATATCCTAGTAGAATTTATCATGGAGCGGTACACAATCGCAAAACGCATACAAATCGTTGCATTTTATTGAGAAGATTTACGTTCTTTCATGAATACACTTCGCAAAATTCGTGCAGTTTTTCCAGATAATCGTCTACCGCTGAAACCGCTATTTGGAACCTATTAAAAAAATTCAAAGAGATTGGTTTGCTATAAGATTTGAAGACGCCAAAGCCCACTCAGGTTTGCCGTTCCAGCGAAAATTTTGCCGCAATGAGTAAAATTGTCGAAGAAGGTCCAAACACCTCAAACTCATTGAAAACGATGCTAGAAGGGCTGTTTTGGTCGATGGAGTGCGCTATAAGGACTTGTTGACCAACTTTTTGTGGCCTGAGCTGGATAATAAGAGTATAGAGGACCTTTACTTCCAACAAGATTATGCCACGTGCCATACAAGTGACGAAACAATCACTTTATTGCATTCCAAGTTCCCAAGTAGTTTGATTTCGTGATTTCGAGAAATGGCGACATCAATCGGCCACCAAGATCATGCGATTTGAGACCATTGGACTTTTTTATTTGAATCTATAATTAAGGATGCTAATAATACACAAACAATGATGTCTCTCAAAGCCAACACCGAAGTCGCTATTGCTGGTATAGAGCCGGATCTTTGCGAAAAATGACCAAAAACTTCAAGAAAAGCGTGGCGGTCCGTAAACAGAGCCGTGACGGCCATTTGAATGATGTGCTATTCTATAATTATCTATATGTCTCTGCTCTATACCGAAATTTAAAAAATTGAATTACCTTAATTCTTTGAAATTTTATTAAAAAAACAAATGCTATATATCTCTTGTTGAAACATCCTTTAGGTCAAGAAATTTGTTATTATGTCTTAACATAAGATTTGACATTTGAACATAGCTAGAAAACAATATATTTTATAAATGAACTAACAGCGTTGGAGTTTCATGAACGATTATAAATTTTCACCATGGTGTACTAAAATTATAATGGAACTCGTTGTAAAGAGCAATACTTTTACTAAAACTTTAATTTTAACGTGGGTTGTACACGTAGGGTGGATCGAATTTTATTTATTTTTTTTTTCTGGCGGGGTGCGGAAAAGATGCTCTAGGGGAATACAATCAGAAGTCATGAAGACAATATTTTGATATTATTAGTGCAAGTACTGCCCCAAGCCTGCTGAATTTTGAAAAAAATTTGCTGAATGTAGGTTATAGTTTATGCCCAATAAAAGTATTCAAGGTTAGGCTACAAAATTTTTATACCTTTTTTGGACAATTAAAAGAATAATAAAATAGAACAGAATGTAAAATCACACAAAAACAGTTTTAAAAAAAATTAAGATCACTCCAAAATTAAGCTAATAACTTGGTTTTGTAGTCTTTCTTGGTATGATACGACAAGATTCTAATTTATTTCTGATCCGTCACCAATTTGACAAATCTTTCAGTGGTTTGTGTCTGACAAGGCATCAAACAAAATTTAGGTAAAATATCAGTTTCGACTTTGTCCAGATTTGCGATGGCTTCGGAAATGATGCGAACAGTCAATTGGCAATTTTTGCGTCACTAGATTTCATAGACATATGGTCAATGTATTGTGAGCCAGGTTTTTTCAATAAACTAATGCGCTCTACGAACACAACTTTTCTGCGATAGTCCTCATTGCTTTTCCTGCATATCAGCATTTGCTTTTAAGGGCTTAGAATTTGAACCCTTAGTTTGAGACGTGGATCTTTGGGACTTTGATGTTTGGGAAGCTTCTTTATAAAAGTGTCGTTGCAATTTTTTGGAAATATTGGTTTCGTTTTTCCTTGTAGTCTCTCTATCTAAGGAACACATCATCATTTTTCTTTGACCTCGCTGGTCTAACAAGAATTCTCTTTCTTTAATGAGTATCTTGCGCGATTTGTCACAAGAACTAGTCTCGAACGAACTACATTTGCGTGGCAATGTCAAACAGAGTCCTGGCGTCCATTTTGAACTTCTCCAATTTGTTTCTGTAGTTGTCACTATTCTTTCTACATTGATAGGGCTTTAGGATTGCACGGTATTTGGCATGATATGTTTTTATTCTCGCTAAGATTGTTCGATGCTCTACTGTAGGTAAGGACGCTCTTCTCCAGATTTGTTTTATGTCAGTAGTAACTATTTTACTAGTGTCTCTTACCAAATACTGGAATCGTTTGCTAAGGTTTGAAGACGTAAATAAAATATTATATCATGCCTTCAGGCTTTCATGCGTCGGTAACAAACTATTCGGGAATTCTTTGCCAACACCAAATATAGGACAGTTTGTATCACTGCTACGTAAACGTTTGTACTTTTATTACAAAAAAATCACACTATCAAATCTCAAATATTCGAAATCAGAACGAAACGTGATCTCTTCCTGAAAAAAAAATTGAAACTATAAAGCGAAGGGATGCTAAATGACATATCCGCTGCACTACCCGCGCACACCACGCGCACGTGACAATAAAATTACTCGGGAAAGTAAGAAAAACGGTGTGTTACATTGTTATTTTAATAATTAAAAGCATAAACTGTGATAATGTTCCAAAAGTCGTGAAATTCGTTGTTAAAAATAGAACAAAGACATTTTAATTTAAACTAACTTTTTTTAAATTCTACAAAACTTTGACGACTTTGGGGCAGTACTTCCAATTATTATTTTTTTTTAAATATTTTGCATGATTAATCAAAAGATACCAGGGCATCTATCGCGCACCCCTCGAAATCGAAATTCGAAAAAAAAAACTCCCATATAAGAGCGATCCACCCTATTTTACAGCTGCTCAACCCCTTAAAATATACTTTAGTTTTATATATCCACAGCTACTAAATTTAGGAAGTAAATATATCGGTATTTCTGTGTTTTCACAAGGCAGAATTAAAACGTGTCGTTTCGTAAAGAAGTGGAAGACTGATTATGTCATCTAGAAACAAAAATCCCTTGTAATCCTTCTAATAATGTAATTTAACGTAAGTAAGAGGATGTAGGGAAGTATAAGAGGCTGATAGACGCGTTATTCTAAACATTGAGCTGCTGATGAATGGGGCGCTAGGCGGGCTTTCATTCCAAAGCCCTGCTTGCACACTTTGTCACCTCCTGCATTATGTCCTTGATGGATAGCCCGTTGAAGCGCCCAGCTGTTTCGTTCCACGTCTCTATTAATTCGAGATTTGATGGAAATTTTTAACACTTTCCATTTGGCGACCGTCTAAAGGCAAGCGCGAGATTTACCGCAGTTGCCACAAACAACATTTTATTTTTAGTTATATCACACACATGCATATATCATGACGCATCCTCGTGCAAGCTGTGGAAGTCACAGTCCGTAAAATTGTGTTGTGCTTTGCCATTCTGATGCTATTGAGGTTAAAGCCGGTGTGACATTTAAATTCTAACAAAGTTTAAGAACTTTTATAGTGCACCGCATTTTGACGGTCTTTATTTGGAAATCGCAATAGGGTCATCAACAAGAGAAATAGTAAAAGAATTTAATGTGTAACTTACAAAAGCAGTTTACAGTACACTAGTTGACAGCAAAAACCGAGTAAAATACGGATAACGCAAAGATGAAGTTAGGGAAGATGAAAGGCGATATCTCTGGGGATATTTTCTAGTAATAAAATGGAGGCCAAAGTGTAATAACCCTTTATGATCTGCTACTGACTTTAGTTGGTGCACTAAGTTGGTTCTTTAGAAGAACAAACTACAGTTTCTGCTCTCTGCTTGTAATTCTGTCGACTTTAAGACTAGCACGCTGGTTTTCCTGCGATTACAAACAAGTACAAGTAAATATATAAAGATATTTTATGAGTCTAAAAAGTTATAAATAATTGGGAATTCGAGGTTGTTTTACAGTATTTAAAGTTACAAAATTGCGTTTGATCATTATTGTGAGGTATTTACAGTCATGATTAAGATGATAAAATATTAATAACAGCAGGCCATTTTATATTTTGTTGTAACGTAACACACATTGCGATCAGATCTGATTAAACATTTAACAAATTGGGGTTTTAAATTTTGTCCTAATAGGTAATAAATTTTAGTGATACTAATCTGGTTTGGTTACCAAATGACTATCGCCATAATTTTATTTTTTCTTATGGGCGCAATTTTTGCTATCTACATAATCAAATAGAATTTATTTTTCTGAATTCATTGATATATCATTATCACACATGGTATTTTACTTCTTTATTTACTGTAAAATTTAAAAAAAATGCGTTTTAAACAATAGCGCTGTAGTTTATGTTGTTTCCATGACAACTAATCAACAAACTAAAAGTTTTGACAGTCCGTTACTTGTCATCGTAATAGGTTCGTAAAATTGAACTTTAATAACGCAGAAAAACGCGATATGCGGCGAATTTTTTAAACCATTCTTTACCTAAAAGAATGGTTTAAAAATGCGTTATGCGTTATCACATACTTTATACAGGGTGGACCAAATTCGAATGTTTTACGGGGTATCTCGGTTACCGTAATAGATAGCGAAAATCTGATTTCGGTCTCTTGGACTATTTTTTTGAGAAAATAACGCCTATGCAATCAGATTTTTTCTATCAGATTCCACTTTGGCACTACAGACGAAAAATGAAATTTCATCATTTTTGAAAAGTTGCTGTAACTTCTTTATTTATTAAATTAGAACCAAATGTTATAGAGGTTTTTTATACAGATTTTTATGCTTAATTTAAAAACAAAAGTAATTTTTTCTTAGCCCCCTTGACTTTCGAGATATGGAGTAAACTTACATTTTTTTAAATAGAAGCCCTAGTTGGCCATCACTTTATGTGAAAGAGTATTTTTGTAGCTTTTCAAAAATATATAGTTTTATATTTTTTTTTCAAAAAATAACCAAGATATGGCCAATTTTGTAAAAATTCGATCATCAAAGTTAGCCATGATTTCGTAAACAAGTGATGTTTGCAATTATTAAACAACTAAACGTCATTGCCAAGTAAATTTTTTAACTTTTAAGCAAATCCGTGTATTATTTTGTATTTTATAACTGTTTATAGTGGTATTGTGAATATGGCTAAATTTGAACTCTTTGAAAAGTTTAATATGTTAGAATATTACTTTGTAAGTGATAAAAACGTAGCGGCTGTTTCAGAATTTACTTGGCAATGACGTTTAGTTGTTTAATAATTGAAAACATCACTTGTTTATGAAATCATGGCAAACTTTGATGATCGAATTTTTACAAAATTGGCCATATCTTGGTTATTTTTTGAAAAAAATATATAAAACTATATATTTTTGAAAAGCTACAAAAATAATCTTTCACATAAAGGCATGGCCAACCAGGGTTTCCATTTACAAAAATGTAAGTTTACTCCATATCTCAAAAGTCAAGGTAGCTATGAAAAAATTAGTTTTATTTTTAAATTAAGCATAAAAATCTGTATAAAAAACCTTTACAACAGTTTGTTCTAATTTAATAAATAAAGAAGTTATAGTAAATTTTCGAAAATGATGAACTTTCATTTTTCGTCTGTAGTGCCAAAATGGAATCCGATAGAAAAAATCTGATTGCACAGGCGTTATTTTCTCAAAAAAATAGCCCAAGAGACCGAAATCAGATTTTCGCTATCTATTACGGTAACCGAAATACCCTGTAAAACATTCAAATTTGGTCCACCCTGTACAACTTTACTTAAGTTTTTGTTTAACGTAGAAAAATATTTTTTTGCGGATGTGTTTGTAATAAAAATGTCTTTTTAAATAGTCATCTGAAACCTTTCTCCCATATTTTTCTCCAAGTTTGGCGAAAGACCTTTATTTACTAAAGTTTCTGTTCAACGTACAACAGTAAGTGTCTTCTTTCTGGATATGTTTCTGCATGTCGTTGACTTGACAATATACAATTCCTATTCAATGAATAAAAAATTGGCAGAATATCGCGTTTTTCTTCGTTATTAAAGTTCATTTTTACGAATTTATTAATAGGGCAAGTAATAGGTTTTCAAAACTTTTAGTTTGTTGATTGGTTGTTATGGAAACAACATAAACTACAACGACCGGCCCACATGATTTATAGTGGTTATTGTTTAAAACTTTTTTTTTATTTTGGCAGTGAATAAAGAAGTAAAATACCATGTGTGATACCTAAATGAATTCAGAAAAATCAATGCTATTAAATTTGTTTACGTAAGTAGCAAAAATTGCGCCCATAAGAAACAAAGTTGGTTGTCATAAAACAAAAACGAATCGATTTAGGAAAAATTTGTGACAACCATCCGATTCGGCTTAAAAAGTTGCTTCGGCAATGATTTTACACATTTGAAATATTTCATACTCCAAAGGGAGTTATAGACGATTTTCAAAAATCGTATTTTCCGGTTGTTCCAAATTTTCTTAGATACCGTTTGAAATATTTCCAATTTCTCTTTGGATTCTTAATAAGCACCAAATTTAGCAACTTTACCAAATTTAAACCTATGCTCTAGCTATTATAATAAGCGAGATCTCCATGCTTAAACTCGAATTTTAATCACTCTGTATAAAAAGTGCCGCTCATGCATCTTCTCATAAGCAACAACTATAAAATTCCTAACGTTAGATCTAACAAACTCGTTAAAGAAAAATAGCCATCGGTAAATAAATAATGTAGAAAGTAATGTACATATAATCATGTACGCCCGGTCTGAAAGGGTTAAAAATTATGCAAAAATATTTAAAAAAGTACAATTAGTAATTAGTAGAGTTCAGATTTTTTCCCAAAAATAACGTGATTTAAAATTTTACAATAAAATCTTACAGGGATATGTTATAGACCTCAACATAGATTACATTTCTACTTAATTAAAATGTTTCAATCTATAACCTTTTTTTTATTTTTCTGTGATTTTAGGATGAATGAGGGTAGGGCAAACCGGATAGGTAGGTCAAAGTTAAAATTGGACATTGCCCTGGTGGTTAAAAAATTACCTGGATCATATATTCTTAATAAATATTCTTAATAAAATTAATCATGTTGTTTTAAAAACGAATATTTTACAATATTGTTCTCAACGATGCTTTAATAAAACTTAAAATAGTATATTATATACCAAGGTAGAGAAGTCAACTATTATAGCCTGAGGGCTCAGATTAGATCACGAGGCGCGAAGCGCCGAGGGATGTAAGGGCCCGAAGGCTATAAGACTTCTCTACCGTGGTGTATATACTATTTTTTTCACTACTAGTAAGACAAACCCATTTATGTTATGTACGCACTTTCTAACCTAAAATATAAAAAGTTAAGTACCTATCTATTCTATAGAAATATTGAATCTGCGTGTTACTCATCTTGCTAAATCACTATTATTATTAAAAAACATTGTTTTTAAGCGATGGTTTCATCTAAAATACTGACATTATTAAAACTTTTCTCTTTTTTACGTTGTGTCAATCGACGGTGTGGATATTGACAACCCAGACAACCGTCATTTATTACGGCGCGAAAGTCGTGTTATTTAAATACACCAAAGTTTTTAAAATTAAATTAATTTATTTAAACAACGTTTTAAATGCTAAAATACCAATAAAGAGAATTTCTCCATCATACTAAATTGTCCTATAATTTTTTTTTCTTTAAAACTACAACAGCATTATCAAAAAATATAAATTTGTTCATTATTCACCAGTGGTTAATAATGAAAAATTGTTTACCTGTAACCATGCATAGGTAGAGAAATTGAATTTCACGGCATTCTAATATACGTCATAATGCTACGCTATATTACTAGTAGTGAAAAAATTAATTTTTATTGTCCCTAAACTTTAGATATTGTAAAAATATAATGGCTTTTGTAAGTTTCCGCATTCTAGCGACCTGTTATATTTCTTTTGAAGTAGAAATTAGTTCCCGTTCTCCTGCGAAAGGTATTTTGTAACAAACACGAGAAAACAGTGGCTTTATTGAGATTTTTTTGCCAACACAATAGACTCGACGAAAACGAAAGCCACGCGTTTTCAATCCTGAATTACTGTAAAGTTGGTCACTTACTGTAACGGCTGAATAAATTCGCCATAAATTCGAAATCGCGGCATTAGTAAAGCTCGGATACAATGTAAACAAATCTAAAATAAAATTTAACGTCTTTTTACGGATTGTTTCGGTGGTTCGAACGGCAGGCAATTTGGTATCGCGAAAATGACCATAACGTTCTTTGTAAAAGTGCTTAGCCGATGGAGAAATCGAGTGCGAAACGAGATACTCCACCCCGGACCTACGCCTTTATCTTTTAGAGGAAGTGACTGCCTCTCTGGTAATGGCCCGGAAATAGCACTGTTTGAATATCTACCTTCAACGTGGATTGCCTATTCCTCCCGTCACTTGCAAACTTTATAGTATCTGAACGCGTTTTTTATATTACTGCGGTTTAACAATCAAAAAACCATTTACATCGGGTGTTCGAAAAGTAACTACCATATTTGAAATCAATATGTTGCTGGTTCTACTACTAATATATTTACATATAGTAAGAACCCTTTTATGCCCTTAACATAAGACACTCATTTGACTTAAATTTGCTAATTTAAAATGACAAATGATTTTCCTCTTTTACTTTTAATTATTTATTAATTTTAATGAAAATTTATTAATTGAGGTTGTTGCTTTAATTTATTTTAAATAAATGGTTAACAGTATATTCCATATTTTAATATTTCATTAAAATACCGAATACTAATTTCTTTTTCAGAAATCGATAGATTTTACAAATTTTACCTATATTTTTTTTGTAACGATTTTTTAAACAAAATTCTTACAAAACAACATACACTATTTTTCGACGTACTCTGCTTTTAATTCTATGTACTTTTGCCACTTCTTGGAGGCTTCATAAAAAATCTGTTTAGATCTGCGAGAAGACAATAAAAAGGAAATTATCTTAGTTTTTTCGTAGAGTTGAAAATGAAGAATAAAAAGAACATAAAAAACAATTGTTAAAAACCTCTAAATACAACGAAGAGGACTATGAATTTTTTAGATTTAAGGTTATCACCAAATTATGCAACTTTGTAGCCTTAAAAAAGTAAGATTCCCATGTTGAAATTCAAATTTGGGACGCCGCGTACAGTTAAGCAAAATTACAGAAAAACCATTAAAATCAATTTGCATAACGAAGTGTGCCATGTAGTGCTATAAATCAACAGCTTTCTACAGATTTTTTGTGTTTTAATGTCAAAGTTGTTGATTGTGCTACCTGGATTACACTTGAAATTTAACAACTAGGTAATTCAGGGGTGGCCAACCCAAATGATCTTGCGGGCCACTTTGGAAACTCCGCGAGCCACATATAAAATTATATATCCCCATATTAGATTTAGATACACTATAGACATTTTTTTGGAGTGAAAAATTGAAACATAATGAGTTATTATTATTATTATTATTCTTACATGTAAACATAGATAATATAATAATAATGATACTAAACGTACATTGTAAAGAAGTATATAACACTACAAATTAAATATGAAATTAAAAAAATGAAATCATTAAAAAATATTTATTTTACTAGTGCGATATTTGTTTCTCCACTCTTTCACTTAGCTTTTGCAAATCGATCTCAATTTGGGTATTTGCACATCCTAATTGGTGTTGCAGGTTAGCGTCCGTTATGTTTGAGCGTGTTTGTGTTTGGTCAATTTCATTTTCGAAAAAAACGATTCGCAGGTGTAAGTTGAACCAAAAGCGCTAACAACTTTTTGTGCCAGATTTATCAAATTGGAAAATTTTTCTTTTGTAACGTAAGTGTTATAAAAATCTATTTTTGATTCTGATGTTTAAAAAATGTGTTTTAATTCGACATTGCACTGTAAGTCAACCAGTTCCATTTGGAGATATTCTGGGGCCGACTCGATTTCAACATGAAAGGGAGAGGAATGTATTTTAAAAATGTTGTTGTATTTGTCTAACTCTAAATTACTGAATCGGCTTTCAAAAGCAGCTGTAAGTTTTCTTATTTCTTTTGCATATTTGATAATTGTTACATTTTGATTTCTTAAATTCTTTCAATAATGGAAAGTGGTGAGCGTTATTACTTTACATTTGCGATTCAAATAACAACAATTTCTTAATTTTTGAATATATGGATGCACAAATAATGTATTTTTTTAATACATTGGTTTTCACTACTTTGGCCATTATAAAATAAATATATATTTTGTAAAAATGTGATGAAGCTCGCGGGCCGGAAAAATGTTCAAGGCGGGCCGCGGGTTGGTCACCCCTGAGGTAATTAAAGCCTCTTCTGACCAAAATTTTACACAAATACATCTTACATAAATGAAAATGAATTAAGAAAACAACAACTAGAATTAAAATAAATTAAGGAACAATAATTTGCGCGAAGAATACATGATATTTTTAAAATAGGAGCTTAATTTTAAAAAAATTGTTTGCGGACTTTTTTTGGATTCTGTATTGATTAACTGCGTTGCACCGCTTGAAATAGTTTATAGGTTTACAACTTTAATGAATTTGTTACATTAAACTAATTACGAACAGATGACGATCGCCAACAAATGTTCCTCGAATAAAATGGTCGTGTTTTACAGGAAAAGTTTATTTTCATCATTAACTAATCGGTGCAGATTGGATTTGGAATCTATCCCTCGGGCAACTACCGGGAATCGAATTGATCGACCCTACAAATTATAACCTTTTAGTTTGCTGCTCGTTTAACTTAAATTTTATTGACTTACCGCACAAAACCAATTTGATTATATCGTATCACTTCGTTAGGTAATACATTAATATTATATTAGTCGTATATCTACAATAGATAAACGTATAAAACTTCGCGATGAGGTTTACCGACGTTAAAATCAAAATATTTTTGTTATAATGATATTAAGGATAAAGAAAAAACGGATAATAGACAACAAAATCGTCAGAATAAAGAATGATATATACAGACGGACTTTAAGGGTCAAGGCAATGAAAGATAATATAGAAGAAGGACCACTAAAATAGTTTGGACGTGTGAAAAAGATGGCAGACAATATAATAACTACGAAAGTGTATGAGGCACAAACAATAAAAGAGGCATACCAAGAAATATTGGGAAGATATAGAGAAAGATGTGCAGGACAGAAAAACGTTGGATGAAACACACCAACAAGAAAGGGCTCAACTACCCCAATAACCTTACACCCAAGAAGGTTAAGAGAACTACACGCTAAAAATAATTAACATCTCGCCTTCAACACAATTTTTTAGATCTTTTTAAGTTCCAGTAAGCGGAACACATTTTTCAAATTTACATTAATATAATAATAATACTTTAATTTGGAGAATGATGATTCAGTAGCTAACCGGATTTATTAAAAAAAAACTTTAATTTCTTTCTTATATTCTATTTGTTTCTCAACTAATCGAAAACAAAATTCTGTATCGAATTCTACCGAAAAATTAGATGGTACTTTTAGGAACTAATAAAGCGTCATTCAAAAAGTCTACAACAAATGGAAAAGTATTTTATTATCCATTTCTCAGAAAATTTTATTCTTGATAAAAGTTGGTGCGTGGCTTAAAACTATATTTAAGATAGAAGAAATTTAATAAAAATTTATACGACACTTGATTTTAACAATTTTGGAAATATTCGCAAGAGTAAAGTGCCCTTATTTTAAGAGTTACAAAAAAAGGTAATAAAAAAAAGTTGTTTGGAAATCAAAATATGATTTAATACGTATTTTGACATTAAAACTTTAATCTTGAATTTTACACTATTTTTAACATTCAAAAAGTGCAACAAATTGAAATTATCTATCTCTCGGAAAATTCATTTTTGAGGAAAGTTGGTGCATGGTCTAAAACTAATTTTAGGTAAAAAAAAGATTAATAAAAACGTAGATGACACTAGATTTGAGCGATTTTAGAGATGTTCGCAAGAGTAAAGCCCTTATATTAAGAGTTTCAAAAAACTTAAAAAGAGATATTGTACCTATATTTAGGATTATTTTTGAATTCTAAAACATTTTTGTTGATTCATAAAATAAGACAACTTTCTTGCAATACCCCATAACACGAACCAATCACAGTGATCTACGGATTAACCCTGCGTATGCGCAATGGGAATCGCCATTAGTGTACAAGTAGCTGGCGTTGCCACTACAATACCTCTATGTAAACGCTACTCTTGCAATACAATACGAGTACAATACAATGCAATACTTTTCTATGTGAACGCAGCTTTACTCTTGCGAATAGTTCTAAAATCGTTAAAATCTAGTGTCATAGGAATTTTTATTAAACTTTTTTTTTCATCTTAAAATTAGTTTTAGATCATGTACCAACTTCTGTCAATAATAAATTATTTTGAGAAACCGATAATAATAGACTTTTAAACTTGTTAAAATTACTTCAAAAATAAAAATTAGAATTTTAACGTAAAATTTCACATTTGGCCCTATTTTTCAGTTCCAAACAATCTTGCCACTGAATTTGTTTTTATGACTCAATAATTAGGGGCACTTTATTGCTGTGAATAAATATTTCTGAAATCGCTAAAATGTAGGGTCGTATTTTTTCTATCCGTAAATTACTTTTAGGTCATGCGGCAATATTTATGAAAAATAAAATTTTCTGATAAATTTACAATAAAAAACGTTGTTGCAGACTTTTTGAATGACGTTTATAGTTTAAAATTATTTCGTACTGTGACATAATATGAAAGTAACCCACTAATAGCTTAAGAAGATGCATAGCCCATCTAATCTCTTTTATATTTCACTAATTATGTATTTGTTTTTTAATGGATTAGGTTTTTGTATTTCTATAATATGGTTTTCTGATCGATACTTGTATAAATGTTTAGCGAACTATTCCATTAGAATAATTATGCGGGTAAATTATTTACAATTGTCATCACTATTGTTAGTTGTTGTCAATTATTGTAACGACAAGCATTATTAAGTACAGTTCTGTTTCAATTCAGTTCAATTCGCACATAAATAATTGTCATTATTTACCAGAAACCTCAATAGGACAAGATCCAAATCGTCATTAATGCATTAACTTAGGAATATCGACGGCGGTCATTAAGCAATATTGTCATTGAAAATCAATCGTACTCATCAACGAAAACGATTGTTTGCAGGAAACCACGCACATCCTTGACCTCGCCGCAAGCGAGCACCTGGGTACCGTGTTTACCTCGTTGGTGGCAAATATTTGCCACTATTCGCAAAGACGGATAGCAGAGTTTACCTGTTAACATGCTGACGTAAAAGTGCTCTAGATAATTTGAATAAGTGCCTTACATAAATACTTCCGGTAATTTTAGCACGCCTGCTTCCGAGTGCAGCTTAAATTTTATGGCCATAGCATGGCGAAAATTTAAAACAATGCGACGATTACTAACAAAAAAAAAAAAAAAACAATTACGATGTAAGTAGTTGGACAAGTTAAGCTGACTAAAATGGTAATGAATAGTGTCAGTGGCGCGCCGTAGGTATTAATCGCAGGGGTACGAACTCATTTCTGGTGCCATAAATCCAAATTTGTAATGTCACGGACAGAAAATGTACAATTGGCAACATTCGATAGAGAGTAGAGATAAGTTAGTGTCATTCGCTTCGCAAGCGCAAGCGTAATATAAATAAAAATTCAAATTGTCATTTACTTTTACACCACGTAGTAGTAAACGTAGGTTAGGAGTTCAGAAGCCGGTTGAAATGTCGGGAACTTTTCGTCATAAATTTCCATTAAATGGTGATAAGTCTACGAATGAAAGTTATATTAACAATAAGTTAATTAACACTTTTCTACATTTTTAAAAGATTATACACTTGGTCAAAATAGTGAAACTTTACACATAAAAACTCATTTTACTTTAAATACAACCCCCTTTATTTTCTTATGGCCGGTATTATAGGTTCAGTTTAAACTGCTTGTGAAGTTTAAACTTAAGATTAATAAAAATAAACTGCAGGTTACTATGGTTATTTTTATTAATCTTAAGTTTAAACTTGACAAGCAGTTTAAACTAAAGCTATAATATTAACTTTGATGAGGCCAAAATACTGGCCAATGTAGAACATTTCTCGTCAAGGATCATCCGGGAGGCTATTGAAATAGAAAAGAGATCCAACAATATCAATAAACGGGATGATGGTCAGAGACTTCCAGCAGCATGGAAGCCAGTGTTGACCAGCTGTTGTAGAGAGAGGCAGGTACGTCCTCTACCTGTCAGCAAAGCGCCGCCAACAGACGCACTTTCAACCGGGACTGGCGCAGGGATTTGCCGACGTGTAACACGCAGTCAAGTGAGAGACGGTACAAATTTAGTCAACCTTGACTAACATAAAGTGACATTAGTTTCTGTCTGACATTATTTTTATCAGACAGTTAAAATCCTGTTTAATCTCTTGAAAATGGCCAGGGAGAGCTGGCCGAAACGTCGAGAATTTATAAATACTACGCGGATATACTCCGAAGACAAAATTCAAAATAATAGTAACCGCGAAAATCTAAAACACAACATAAAGCTATAATACCGGCCATAGGTCTCATAATTGTCCTTTAGAAACAATAAGCCTGTTTTTTTTTTAACTAAAATTGTTATTTTCTGAGATACCGCGATTTTTCATCAAATCTGGAACATACGATAACGGTCAGATACCAAATTTTATTGTAATATCTTCAATAATATCTATGTGTTTTCATACTTTTGCGCAGCACTGTATGTTATGTTAACATGTAATTCTGATTTTGTTGAATGTATGTGAGTTATGTTTATGTTTTTGGTCTTTAATATTTTTTTAACCCTTTATCACATATTTTTCCAGTTTGAATTTCAACTAAATAAAGAAAGTGACTTGGCGATTTTGGCTACATCAGCGTCGTATGTTGGCGATTTTGGCTACTTTAGCGCGCTTTTTTGGCGATTCAAGCAACAATTCACCTGGTCACCCTGAGTGCAAGTGCTATCTTTTTTGTTCAACAGCTCGTATAGCAACGAAACAAATTATTTTTAAGGAAAACCCCGCTGGCATTCCTTTGGGTTCCTTTCGCTTTTGCATGAAAACATAAAGGCACAATTTTATCTCGTTGCATGCATGTAGATGTATTTAAACCAAATTTGGTATACAGAACTATCTTACAAGTTACCACATTCGGTAAGAATATCAAGCCCTACAAGCAACCAGTGGCGGAGTTGTGGGGGTTCAGTTTCAATAAATTTTATAAAAAACTACTACGGTCCTGTTCAAAATCAAACTAGAACTTGTGTTTGGGTAGAGTATTTTATTCTTCACAAAAAACGTTTCTTGACTTTTCTTCGTATCTGCCACCGTTTAGTGCAAAATTTGATGTATTTTACAATTATCGTGAAAAATTTTCTCATAAGTTCGATCTAAAAATGTCGCGAAAAGTAGAGAATTGCAAGTTGCAGAGTGAATTCTCAAAATGTTGATCATTAATCAATAATTTATCGAAACTTTTTTCCTCATTATTAGCATGTTTTGTTATTAAAAACGCAAAAATCGGTAATTACTTCTTTATTTCGAACATTAGCGATATTTTCAGATCGAATTTATGAGCTAATTTTTCGCGAGAATAGTAAAATAAATCCAATTCCGCGCCAAACTGTGGCAGATACGAAGAAAAGTCAAGAGACACTTTTTGTTTAAATAAAATGCTTTACCCAAAAACCAAGCTCGAGGTTGATTTTGAACAGGGCCGTACTAGTTTTTTATAAATGTTATTGAAACTGAACTCCCATAACACCGCCACTGGTTGCTTGTGGGACTTGAAATTCTCACCGAATGTGGTAACCTGTAAAGTGGTGCTGTACGTGGTCTGTCCCAAAAGTAATGAGAATAATTTTAATACGCAGCTTAGAAGGATCAGGAAAAAAAAGTGGTGGTTGAGGCAGGTGTAGGGGGAACCCAGATATACAGTTAGACCATACTCGGTTGAGTCCGCGCCTTTTTACCGGTTTGAATTTTAGCAAAGTGCGTAGTAGTTTTTGTGTCTTGTCAGGGGCAAAAATGCAGAGCAGTCTGGAGCAGCGCTACGCGTTCAAGTTCTGCGTGAAACTCGGAAAATTTGGTTCCGTAACGTTACAGTTGTTGAGAACAGCTTATGGGGATGCTATTTTGTCTTCAGCCCAAATCTTCAGGTAGCACAAGGCGTTCAAGGACGAAAGAGAAAGCGTTGAGGACAAACAGCGTGCAGGGTGTCCTTCAAGTTCAAGAACTGAGAAAAATGTGGCTCGTGTGAAGGCTGTTCTAAAAAGGGACCGACGTTTGAATGTGCGTTTAATTGCAGAGGAGGTAGGACTACCGATAACGGTTGTCCACCGAATCATTACTGAAGACCTGCACAGGAGAAAAATTTGTGCGAAGCTGGTTCCCAAAAATTTGTTCGATGAACAAAAGGACAATCGTGTGTTCTCGCGAACTCTTGGATCATGTGGCAGCGAGTGATAACCGGAGATGAAAGTTGGGTTTTCGAGTACGATCCCACAACCAAAAGACAGAAGTCAGAGTGGCACACTTTCCAGTCACTTGGTCCAAAAAAAGCCTACTTGAGCAAATCAAGAGTGAAAATCATGCGCAATTTTTTAAATTTAAAGGAAGTTACTCAAAAACATTTTTGCCACCCGGACATACTGTGAATCAAACATTTTACGTACAGGTACTCGAGAGTTTAAAAAACAGATTTGTGCGTGTCCGCCGTGAAATTACAAACACGTGGTTCCTTCACCACGACAATGCGCCAAGCAAGTCACACATCAATCGCTGCCACAAAATAATATTACAACGCTTCCCCAGCCACCGTACAGCCTTGACTTGACTTCGTGCGATTTGTTTTTATTCCCCAAGCTTAAAACCCACCTAAAAAGACATCATTTTGGGACAGTTGAAAACGTCCAGGCAGCTGCGACGAGGGCTATAAGCAGCATCTCAAGCAAAGACTTCCTCCACTGTTATGAAGAGTGGCAGCAACGCTGGAATCGCTGTATTCAATCACAAAGAGTCTATTTTAAAGGGGATAAAGTGTAATAGCATGTATGTCCAATAAAAAAAATATTTTCAAATTATTCTCATTACTTTTGGGACAGACCACGTATATCAAATTTGGTTTAAATAAATCTACTGGTTGAGAAACAGTTAAAAATATATATTTTAGAAAACTTCAACACCCTGTATCTTTAAAACGAAGCGTTTATGGACCCATATTGATATGGAATATTTGCTTTAAAATGGCTTTTTGTATCGTCTGTGAAAGTTCTGCTACAAAAAAGCCGACCACCCTGTATAAATATAAAGAAACATAATTAAGAACTAGGAAAACATACCTCGAAACCGAAAGGTACATGAGGATACGCTTATAAGAAGATGAAATGAAAATAGGTATGGAATAGAAGAAATACTAAATAATTTAAAAAAAGTTTCGATTTTGTTGTTGTTGTTGTTATAACCTGATTTCTCAATTTCATAACTTAAGAATGTTGTTGTATAATGTATAAGGTGTGTTAGGGTAATACCGCCCGGTCTGAAGGGTAATACCGCCCGGTCTTAAATATCGCCTAGTTTGAATTTCCCGCTTTGCAACTTTAATTTTATTAGCCAAGGGTCGTGTCTGTGATTATTGAAGAATATAGTTTTTGTTTGCAGCTAATATTTTTATTTTTAATCTCTGACCACATTTTTTTAAAAATATCCAGAATAATGTTTTAGGTGGGCGGTATTACCCTAACTCACTATAGTTATTTTTAAGTGTAAACGAGATATTCTAGGTAGTAATGATCTTCCATGCTACTCTGTATAAATTCAGGGTTTAAAAAGAGAGTTGAGAATTTTAACTAAAATGAAAAATAAAGTGTGTATAGAAATATATTTACAAATAAGTAGGGGAGACCGGGGATAAAAGTAACACGGGTAGGTTGTAACAGTGCCTATAGTTTCTTTAATTTTTGTTTTATATCGCCCTAAACGCTTTTGCAATGTTAAGTTACATCCAGCTCCCTACCTACATTGCTAGTTTTCATCTGTCATAGAGGTTAACTTTTTGCCAGCCAGAGTCACTATTTTCCGCCTAAAAGTTACTGCGTTGTCTCGTCCGTCGAGTAACTTTTAGGCGATCTCTAAAATAGGAACAAAAAAGTACCTATATTATTTTGTTCTAAATTTAGTTGGCTATTGGTGGATGCAATACAATTTGACGTTAGAATCGTGGTTAATTGTGGATTCCCTGAATTTTTTTTTGTGTACACTTGGGGTCAAAAGTAACAAAGTGTTACAACCAACCACAATTAATGTTTTCACTTGCAAATGTTCACTCTTTCTTCGTAGATCAGAATATACAAGAGTTGTCGGAATAATTTTCCAGTTTGTTGTATCTTTTTGATTCACATTTTTAAATATGTAGGTACTTATAATCTTTGCAAACCTGGTAACTGCAGTCCCAAATTATTAAATTATAAAATACAGTATATAATATCGGTTTAATGATGGAAATGTATGTAAAGCTAAATCATTTCTTAAAAAGCATTTTAAATTATAAAACCTATGTAAATTGGTAAGATCTGGTACTTTTGATTTTCCTACCAGCCGCCATTGTTTTTATTCTATTACCTTAATATTTATAACTTAATAAAAACAAAGCTTTAACCAACCCAACTTAACCTGACCCTCTTTTACTGATTTAATGAATGACGGTCAGTTTAAAGGGCGGTTAGATTTTTTTAAAATAAAACAAACAGTTATTATGATCCAGTATAAATTTAATAATTTAGGACCGCCCTTACCTGGTATGCCATACTGTTCATTTATCATTTTGTATTGTACCAAAGATATTTTTTTTATTTTTTCATTTTGCTAATGTGTATTTTTGAATAAAATATTAATTTTGTTGATGAATACTAATATATTTATTCACTACTTATGAGCTGTGTAAATTATTTTGCCGTTACAATTTACCCCAATCATTGTTACTTTTAGCCCCAACGTTGAGGTTGAAAGTAACAGCTGTCTTACTAAAGAAAAATTTTTTTTCTAACAGTTGCTTTACGAAACAAACGAAATAAATATCTTGAAAGCAAGACAAATGCCCAATCTATCATTAATTAAACCAATTTGGATGTAAAAAATTTGTAATAATCTATGAGAAATTAAATAAAAACAAAAAAATGTTACTTTTATCCCTGGTCTCCACTACTATTAGAGGTACAGGGCGTTTAAGTTATAAACTTACGACTCAATCCTTTTGTGCCATGAAACAAAATACTTGAAATTGGTTATTCTTTTGTCATTCGCTTTTTAATTTCAGGCATAAAAATTGTATCATTGAGCCAAAACATCAGCATCGATATTCCATTAATTTCTGAATAAGTGTTGAGGGGTTTAAAGGCCCAGTTAATTTTACCGAAGAGACGCAACGGTTACTACAAATTTTTGCAAAAATATTTTTCCAAACTGTCGAAAGGATACAAATTTGGTTTATGTATAACGGGACTCCCCTTCATTTTTAACTTGTTGTCAAACAGTTCCTAAACCAACCCGGTGAATATTGGATAGGGCGCTGAGGTCCTATTCAACGGCCCTTACGGTATCCTGACCAGATTTAATCCCATTCAATTTTTTTTGGTAGGGATAGGTGCTAAAAAAAGTTTACCATATTCGACTCCAATCAATGACTTGGTAATATTTACGACGAGTGGTTAATGCCTCTCAAATAATTGCGAGTTATACCAAGCATTTCTAAGTGAATACCATAATATGTAGTTGAAATCTGTGTCTAAATAAAAGTTCGTCAATTAAAATATCTCTGTAGTGATTCAAATTTGAAGTAAACATGGTAATCTTCCCATATATTTTTCATAGCACATACTACACTAGTCCTTTAAAAATATTTATTTGTAATACAGGGTGCGTTTTATGTTCCAGGCCGATTTTGTTCGGCCGCCATTTTAATTTGGCTGTCATTTGACAGTTCATATTTGACCGGCGTGTAGAGTGGGCGATAACAATTTTTTATGGAACATCTATCTCCGCAACAACGTGTTGAAGTTATTAAAATATTTTTTTAAAAATAATTGTTCAATTGTAAATACGCGAAGAAAACTGCCTGATTTTTTTGGTGTTAATCATGTGCCAAGCAAGTCAACCATTCAGCGTGTAAAAAATAATTTTGAAAGTTGGTATACACTGGGAGATAAAGCCAAAGACTGTATGGTGCGCCATTTGGGCCGGTGGCATCATTGGACCATATTTTTTTGAGGATGCTAGAGGCAATGCTGTAACAGTAACTGGTGATCGCTATCGTGACATGTTGGTAAACTTTCTTATGCCCGAATTGGATCGATTGGGCCTACAGCACATGTGGTTTCAACAGGACGGTGCCACATCACACACATCTCGTGCTAAGATGCAAATTTTGCGAGAAACTTTCCCCGGCCGAATAATTTCAAAAAGTGGTGATATCGACTGACCTCCACGATCCCCTGATTTGACCGCCCCCGATTATTTTCTATGGGGGTACTTGAAGGGAAAGGTGTACACCAACAAACCAACCACAATCCCGATGCTTAAGGACAACATTCGAAAAGAAATTGCTGAAATAAAACCAGAAGTCTGCGAAAATGTTATGAAAAATATGCTCGAAAGAGCTCGCGTTTGCGCCACGGCCAGAGGCGGCCACCTGACCAACATTATATTCCATACATAATGTTAAAGACCATATAATCAATCAATAAAATATAAATTATAAAATTGTGTTTCTTTTAAAAGTTATTAAAAAAAAACATCGGCCTGGAACATAAAACGCACCCTGTATTTGTATAACTATATTCATATGCATATTTTAGTTTTTGACGACAAAAATCGATCGTCGAAACAAGTTGGAAATGTTTTAAAACAATACATTAAAAGAGTTGTTTTAGACCAGTAAACCTCTTTTACAAGAAAACTTTATATTGATATGTTCACGTGAACTTTGCTTCTATTTTATTGAGAACTACATGCCTTATAGAAACCTTTTTTTTAACACCTTATAGGTGTAGGGTTGATATTTTCGACTGTAAAAGTTCACCAAGTCTATATTTAGGGTGGATTATTATACTAACAAGGAAGTTTTAAACTTCATCCGCATTTTTTACGTGACACGAATACTAGTTTCATTTTACAATCTGTTCGTCTGTCTGGATGTGAACAAAAAGGAGGTTTAAAACAAATACTTGAGGGTATCAAGAACAAGATTGTGGGTGACGTTAAGGTAAAATTTGGAAAAAAAAAATTGAGCAAAGCGGTAAATACCTATTTATTTCAAAACAACGTAAATTAAAATTTTTGATGAATGGTTGAATTATTTAAGTGGTTTATTGTTTATTTATTAATACAATTAAGTTTTTAAAGTTGTTTATATCTATATTTTCAATTTATTATTACTAATTCTTATGTTCGTCCTAATAAACATCACATAAATAAACTAGCTGTACTTAATTAAACACAAAAAACCTTAATAAGTTAATATCTTTTTACATTTAATAATAATTTGCCCTTTTTTAGTTACTATTAGTATCGAATCTAAATTATATCAAGCATTCAAAGTGTAGCCCACTTTCCATGGGCAATACAAATTTTAGATCTGAACTTTGTAGATAATGTTTTCCTAACAAGGGGGGGGGTCACGATACGTTGGCGCTAGAATTTGATCAACGCTGTGTTTATTGCATCAAGGACATCAAAATTAAATGTTTTCCAGAGTTCTACTTGCCACTGGCCATTTCCTTCGGAAAAATAGGGGAAAACTGAAAAATTGGTATTAAAAGGTAATTTTTGCGATCGCGTTGGCCATGAAACCGTCAGAGACAAAATCGAAATTCTTCTATATACCAATGGGCGCATCTTTTGCAAGTAAGTGGTGCAAAGTTTTTGAAAAAATCTTGAACGGTTCCGGAGAAAAACGTCAAAAACGAAAGCCCTGCAAAAGCGCTATGATTTGAGAGAAGCTGTGGTATATCTATTATAACTAAATCTTTGCGACTTGCATAGGCGTTTAACATAGGGAAAAGCGTTTTTACAAAGGTCTCGTTTTTCGCGTTGTTCTCCGGAACCGTTCAGGATTTTTTCAAAAACTTTGCACCACCTACTTGCAAAGGATGCGCGCATTGGTAAATAAAAAAATTTAAATGTTGTCTCTGACGGTTTCATGGCCAACGCGATCGCAAAAATTACTTTTATTATTTAACTTTTCAGTTCTTTCCCTATTTTTCCGAAGGAAATGGCCAGTGGCAGGTATAACTCTGCAAAACATTTAGTTTTGATGTTCTTGATGCAATAAACACAGCCTTATTCAAATTCTAGCGACAACGTATGGTGACCTTCCCTGGTAAGCATATTTCTTTTTATTTATTGAATTTTCCTTAAAATAGCTAATCTTAATACATCAATTGTATTCAAGATTGACTGTTTTAAGAACATTTCATCAAACAAAAAGTAATATGCTTAGGAAAACGTTATTATCGACAAAATGCAGATCTAATTTGTATTGCCCGATGGAGAGCTAGACTTTGAACACGTGATATAATTTAGATTCAATAGCAATCGTAACTCAAAAACCGTAAATTATTATTAAATGTAAAACGATATAAAATTAATTAAGTTTTGTTGTGTTTAATTAAGTACAGCTAGTTTTTTTTTATGTGATGCTTGGTGCGGTTTTTCAATGGACACTTTGATTAAACTTAATAAATACAATAAAATTGTAATAACTTAGTAGTTAGTTTTAAAGATAAACCTAACAATCCAAACAACAATGGAACAAGTGTTTTTTTTTAATGGTGTCAGCCAACTACAACCCGATTTCAAAATACAAAGTTGATGTTAAAATAACAAAAACAATTGAAGATACGTAAATTTTAACAAATTTCAATTTTGCCTAAAAAAGTGTCTGTATAATGTCGTAAAATATTTTGAGTAAGATTTCAAAGAAGCAAGTAAAAAAAAAGATAACGTCATTGTTTTGTTTTTTATAAATAGTGTAAAAACCCTTAATTTTTTTAAAGATGTTTCTTCGTAAAATAGTTGGGCTTAAATCATGATCATTTTGACTAATTTAACCAACTGTATCTCTTACCGTTCAAGAGATCCATGTTATGTCAAAAAATTAAAAAATTCAAGTCTTTTGTTTCTTGGCACATAATGCAAATTTTACTTAAAAACAAATGCATGTAAGTCACAATTTGATCATAGTTTGACAGTTTTCTATTTAGTACTTTCTTTAAAATGCCCTTTTCGTTTTCTCGTGCAGAAATAATGAAAACAAGGGCTGTAGTGCAGTAAATTCGTTTAAAACGCTTACAAAAATGTTTTCAGCAGTAAGGACACCATTTTGAACATTTTTTACAGTAGTTTAGTGTTTACCGTTGTAACCTTATTTACTTTCTTTTTTAATTTTTTACCGTTTTGTGTCATTTTTAAAGCCTACTAATGTAAATTAAGTAATAACTGTTAAAGTTCAATTGGAAAAGCTCTTACAGTTTTATTTATAAAACTACAGAAAAAACAAACATGTCACTTTAATATATCAAAATACTTAATTATCCATAGCAACTACACAATAAAAGTAAAATAACTTGATCTATATTTTAACATCTTCTCTCTTTACTTATTGTGTATTGCTTATTCCCATCTTCTGACATAACTTCATCATTCTTGGTTTATGTAGTGCCTTGGTAAAAATGTCCAATTCTTTTTCTATTAGCTGTTTAATGTGTCTTTTATTCTGGTGTCCCATTATCTCATGATAGAGTTGTAATAAGTCGGACTTCGACAAATGGTTAACTGATATCGCAGGCTTAACAACTTTGCAGTTAAGCTTGTATAGGCTACCATTTTTAATTCTTTTACCAATCAACGTAACTTGACCTTTGACTTTTAATTTACATGTCTCCCTGTAGGACAAAAATACACTATCTTCTAATTTGTCTTGAGCTGCGAGGACAGAAAATAAACTCTTTTGAATGCTAGGAACATACCATACATCCGTAAGCATAATTTTCGTTGTTCGACCATACACATCAGCTTCAACTTCTATTGTTCCTTTTCCAATAGCTTGAACAGTCTCTCCATTAGCTGTCGTGACGTTATGCGAACTATTAAAGTACGCAAAAGATTGAAATAAGTCACCTCTATTGGTAACGTGACTTGTTGCACCATTATCCACGTACCAAGTGTCCTTTTCATCTTCAGTTGCCGTACTTACATTTATTGACATGATATTCATATTAACTGTGTGTGATTGCTTAGGTGGCCTTCCATCAGAAATCCATTTCTGGCATTCCCTTACTCGATGACCCATTTCTTTACAATAGTAACACTTAATATGAGCGAATGTCTTCTTTTTGCTCTTTTCTTTAGTTTTGACCGTCTTTACTACCAGAGCTTCCGTGATATTTTCTCCGTTTCTGCACGATAACGCTCTTTCATGTGCGCAAAGTTGACTAGTTAGGCTCTCTATTGTTCGATCCTTCTTAGACATTAGCATCCAACTTGACTTAAATGCAAAATATTCTTCGGGCAAGGTATTCAAAATTTTACAAATAAGTAAGATATCAGGTAAATCTGTTTTCTCTACTTTTGTTAATTCTACCTTCAACTCGAACCAAATATTTTTCATCTTTGATACATGCGTTGTTACATCGTCAGCTGGATCCTTTTTGTAATTAAAAAATTTCATGCATAGATCATAACTGCGATCTTCTAATACGCCATCGAACAATCTGTGTAACTCGTCCCAAACTTCTTTTGCTGTAGAAAATCTCATGACTTTCTGTAACGTCTCATCAGACATATTTGTAGTAAGTAAGAGCAACGCCATACTATCAGCTTGATTATATACCTGTACTTCATTTTTATATTTAGCAATATTCTCTGGCGAAGCTTCTTCCGGCTGAATAGGCTTCTTAATATTGCCTTGAACTGCATCAAGAGCACCTGGAGTACCTCTTAGTAACAATGTTACCTTGTACTTCCATGTTGACCAATTATTTTTTCCTTCTAAACGACCAACTTCAACTTTCAGACCTGGTGTCTGCATTTTTGAATTATCGTTTCTCTGAGCCTTAACCACGGATCTCTGAGACCTTAAGGACTGACCTCTGAGCCTGAACCACGCTCTGCTACCATGTTAAAGTTCAATTGGAAAAGCTCTTACAGTTTTATTTATAAAACTACAGAAAAAACAAACATGTCACTTTAATATATCAAAATACTTAATTATCCATAGCAACTACACAATAAAAGTAAAGTAACTTGATCTATATTTTAACAATAACGTACGCTTTTAAAACAAGTTTGATAAAATTTGTTCTTTAGCGATTTTCTTAAAAATTTTGTTAGGTAAGGTTATAAAAGTTTTAGTGCGTTGAAAAGAGAAAGAAAATGTCTTTCAACCCGTATAAAAAAATATGTATGGAGCCATTAAAGAAAAAAAACAAATATGGTGTCGTAACTCCTAAAAAACAGAAGAAAACAAAAATTTGACAAATAAATATTTTGGGAATACTGTATCAAACAACTTTTATTTGAAACTTTTTTTGATAATCCTTTCCAATAACAAAATAAGTGGGGGTGTCATAAGTGATGCACCTTGTATGCCCTTATAGTTCTTGCTTGTTTTAAAACACTATTAATAACTGTAATATGATGATTTCAACATGATAATGTTGTTTTCAGTTTGCAATTATAAACAAAATAACAACACGTAATTAGTAAACTCTCGTTGATGGAGCGTGAAAGCCTAAACGCATAATTTAATTTAATTATCATCAATTCTAATATTGGGACGATGATTGACTTTGATTGGCACAAACCAGACCGTGCCAAACACTCATTTCAACTTTGGATGTTATATTAGCGTGATTTCCACGCGAAATAATTACGAAAACGCTAATATATTAAAAGCTATCGGAGTTGGAGCCAAGTTAAAAGATAGACAAACTGGGTCACACACTATTCGATTCGTACTCAAGTAATTGTAATTAGCGAACGCTGAGAGGTTCGTTAGGAACGTGTAAAGTTGACGGTTCTAAACCTAGCGGACACTTGTACTAACATTTACAAGGGATCCGGATATGCGACAGCTTGATCCCGATATTTTACAGCCACTCGCAGAAAAGAGGGCCGGCTAAAACACACAAAGGGATAGTAAAACTACGAGAGCATAAAGGGACGGTAATATTCAAGCCGGCAACGGTCACTTTGCATAGAAATGAGACTAAATTGAAATTGTAAAACTGTATATTGTGGCCACAAGCAATCAAATTAGCAATTTATATTTGGCGCCAAAGGTTTTATATGCATGACATCAAACTATTTTTACTGTGAATAAATTGAAACTTTAGTCATAGCAAGGGCCGATCGTCCATGAAGAGGTATAAATATTTTAACTTTCGAGCACTAAACGATTCAAAGCTTTACAATAATTACAAATAAATATGTATGGCACAATACATTTTAAGAATTTTGTAGATCAAAATATTTTGCTTACAAACAAAAAATTATAAGGGTAATGCTATTGGGAGTTTGTTATTCCAGACATTTTGTATTAATAATTGAGTGAATTTTTTATTTGAGAGCGCTTAGGGCCGACGGCTACATTCTCGTACTCGCGTCATCTATTTTGGTAAATTGTAAATAAACAACCTGCAGCAAAAAACTCAAGGTAAAAACTATGTAATTGTAATTGTAGTAAAATGCAAAACGAGACGGATTCAGAACCTGACCATGGGACCTCTATTCTGGAAGAGTTTTGTTAAATTTTAACACGATGTTAAAATTGAAAGTCAGTTTTAACCAGGGTTGGCCAGATTTAAATCAATTGATTTGAGTCAGCTGATTTAAAAAAATTAAAATCATGATTTAAATCAAACTTTTTTTTCACGATTTAACGTCACACATCACATTAATTAAATGCACGTTTTACTTCCACCCGTTTTAAACAACCGCTAGTAAAATACGCCGGAAATATTGCCTATTGGCTTTTTATAGATCGGGGAGAAATAAAGTCTCTACTGGAATTTTCTTGTAGAAGCGCAATCCGTTAGATTTGCTTTGTAAATTTTCACAATAATTTTTAATTTTAGAGTCAGAAGATCTACAGCGTCATTCAAAAAGTCTGCAACAATTGGAAAAGTTTTTTATTATCGAGAAAATGTTATTCTTGATAAAAAGTTGATGCATCACCTAAAACTAGATTTTAACGATTTTAAAAATATTTCCAAAAGTAAAGTGCCCCTATTTTAAGACTTAGATACAAAAAACAAAAAAATCGTGGAAAAAGATTGTTCAGATATCGAAAATATGGCAATACGAAATTTGACGTTAACATTTCATTTTTGAATTTTATAGTAGTGTCACTATTCAAAAAGTTTGCAAATAATGAAAAAGTCTTATATTATAGATTTCTCGGAAAGTTTTATTCTTAAGAAGAGTGGGTGCATGGTTTAAAACTAATTTTAAGTTATACATATTAAGCTCTGTAAAAATTCACGACACTAGCTTTTAGCGATTTTAGAAATATATAAAGTGCCCTTATTTTAAAAGTTAAAAAAGAAAATCAAGAATAAGCGATATTTTATATTGAGTAAAATTTTTAAAATCTAAATTTTTTTTTAACTATTTTAAAATTTTTAAAATAAGGCATTTTTTGGATATTAAAATTACTTCAACACAAAAAATGAAATGTTAACGTCATATTATTTCACTTTTGGTCGTATTTTTGAATTCTGAACAATGAAAACGTAAAGTACTTTTACATAAAAAGATTAATAATTTTCGTCCAATTTCCATATTCTGAGAGGCAATTTTATTTATTGCTTCCATATTATTCCAGAGAATGTTACACTAAAATAGTAAAACTAATCTATTTTAGTAACGTATATGGTAAAATCTATAAATTTACACCAATATTTGGGTATTTGATTAGTAGGTACCTACTATAACTCCTATCGACAAAATGAGCGCTTTTCCACGTCGTTTGGAAAATGCCCAACTCGAAAATCGACCGAATAGTAAAAAAAAATTGACTCACCAAAAATAAACAAATAATCCTAGCTTCGCACTCCTCACACTTACCTAAAACAAAAAATTGTTTTTAAACACAAAAACACAGTTATAAGTGTAATCTACAATATAGCTATACACTTATTTCTTTAAAAACAACATTCTTTTAAGTGCAGATGATCCGTATTTTCATATAGATTACTAATAACTTGCCTAAATTGATCTTTTAAAATTTTTAAAGACTCCAATTTTTTTTATTAATACATAAAATTTCATATAGAACAAGTTAATGAAATAAAAAGCGTACTAAAACTGATCTTATACTATTCCATTTACTTACAATGAATTAAAAATCAAAAATTATATTTTTTGGTCACAAACACTAACACAACGCTACAATAATTGTAAAATTATTTAACCCTTGTCAGGCGGCATAGGTACGATTGTAACTTTTCAGTTTTTAAATTGCAATAACTTTTTTTCTGGAAACCGTAGAGAGCTAAAATTTTGTGACATCTCTACATTTTTTATCTAGATTATAAGATGAGCTAAATTTCAGAAAAATATTTCCCCTCTTCTGAGATAAGGGGTCAAGTTGTTTTTCCATCCATAACACGGCATAGGTACAATTGTACTTTCATATATTTTGTATGAAATTATGGGGGAAAAAATATTTTTTTTACAGTATTTTACTTTTAAAAATAGTAAGAAATAGTTGATTTACATTTATTTTTAACCCTTTGGTTCCTAGTGGTTTCACCAAGAAACCACCTTCCAAACAATTTATTAGTGGCCACGCTTTACAACCGCTATAGCTACCCTATGTCTTATAGCAGTGGTTTCCAAAGTGGGGTTAATATTTCCACAGCATAATTTAGCAAATTTTGTGACGAAACTTTTGTGATTTTTAATTTTGGGGTGCGCGCTAATCCCAAGGTAAGGGTGCGCGACCAAAAAGATTGGAGACCGCTGTCTTATGGCGCAAAGCACTAATTGGTACTAAAATTAGTCTGAATAATAAAATATCCTTTAATTGTTTTGCATAGTGTAAGTTGACTTGTCAAACAATGGTAAATTGCAAGAAACTATTAAATTTTACACAATTGGTAGATTGTAATTTCTGGCAATTAAATCTATAAATGAATTATAATCAGGTGATAAATTATTTATAGATTTGTTTTTCAACTCGAAGTTATAAAATTATTATTAATTTTAAGATATTTTAAGTTACCTAATCAAGTGAATTATTATTTTCTTTTTATTAAGAAAACTTATTTTGGGCCTTAAAGGGTTAAAAGAAAATTTTAGAAAATTTTTTAATTCATTTTATTCACAAGTCCATCTTTGTTACTGAATGTTCATCGCAAACAGGTTTCGCGCAAACTACGCATGATTTCCTAGTCTTACGTTGTTTCCGATTCGGTTCTCGGCAGATATAACAACTGCCAACGACAGGTGAGGATCCGCGACTACCATGAGGTACTTGAGGACCTGCTGTCTCTGGTGCTACCACAATTCGTCGTCCAAGCACCATTTCTACTGCACATCGACATCCGGGTTGTACCACGACACCACGAGCTTCGATTGCAGGCACATAACTGATTGGCCAAATCTTTCAGGAACTTTCTTCGTTGATCGTTGGCCCTGAGCCGTGGGTTGTGTTCTCTGTAGATGATGCAGGATGCTAACCCAGTGACGTCAAACATATTATAGAAAAATGCTAGAGGCCAACGCAATGTTCTTCGTTTCAAAGTGTACTCGCCTAACATTTTGTCCATAACATCAACTCCGCCTTTGAAATTGTTGTAATAGTTTATCAATTCTGGCTTGGGTGCTTGTGTCCCATCGACTTCTCCCGTCAGTTGCATGGATGACAAAATCACGACTGATTTATTCTTCTTTGTCACATATGAACAGATTGTTGCATCACAATTTTAGGCAAAATTGGTCGAATTTACAGGCCTTTTTTTGGCAGGTTGCTTGACATAAATCTCTTGTTTTTTCTCACTGTACCCACCTCTTTGTCGTATGATGTTACGAGATCTTGTTTGTGTACTTAGCAGTCCAAATGTCATCCACACTTTGAAAAACAGGCTCATCGTCAATGCTTTCTTCTTGTCGTATTCTTTTTCCTGCTCTATGACCATTTCTTGCTCGATGTCTGATTTTTCCTCAGCTGAAACATCCGCTGATGGTACATAATTTTCGTCATTAGATGCAACATATGATTCTTCCTCATATTCAGAATCAGATTCTTCAAATACTGAATGTGTATCAATGGTCTACTTATGTTGTGATAAGAACGCAAATATTCAGCATCTTTTTTGCAGGTGCCCGTTATAGAATCAAAACAAAATATCTTAGTAGTGTTGAAATAAGCAAAATATCACAAAACATGACTTAACCCTTTGCCTGTCCTGTGCATCACCGGTGATGCACACAAAAAAATGGTCCTTCGTACGCTCTGTGTATTATATGGAAAACACATATCTTTGCACTTGCTAGATGCTTTACACTTATCCTAACACTGCATTATACGTATAAAATAATCCCATAGAGCCGTAGAACATGATAAATGTGAAATATTTAAATGGACGTACGGTAGAAATTGTATGTAAAATTTTGGACAGGCAAAGGGTTAAACAATGTGTAGATATTAAATATTATCTATTTGCCGTAAAAAAATTATTTACTAAGAATTTTCATACAAAATATATGAAGGTACAATTGTACCTTTACCGCCTGTTACGTTGTAAAATTATGCCGCCTGACGAGGGTTAAACAGTCGTTTGTAATATAGAGAACACAACTAAGTTCACTGTATAACGACATACTTTGAAATAAACTGTTGACGGCTTCAATGCTTATCAAACACATGTTACCTAAATTTCAATAAAAACTCTTAAAATGTAGTTCGAAATTTAGTTAAAAAGTGCGCAAAGCAGTTGTGTCTCAAGTTACAAGGCCGTATCGGCATTTTCTGGACCATCCGATCTACATAAACTAAGATATATAAGATTGCTACTTACGAAGTAACAGCTTATAATTAAGGAAAAATGTAGCTTTTGTGTCATTTTGATGTGATAAGACCACCTATAGTCAAATATTTATTTCTTTAAATGCAAGTACAATGTAAGACTGTAAACATCAAGTAATTTTATAGCACTTTTTGTAATTTTATTGTAATATTACTTTCACCCTGTAAAATGCAGGTAAAGTTCATAAACACTTTGTATTTATACTACTATTAAACGAATGGAATAAAGCATTTACATACATTGTTTTTGTGGTAATTCTTATGCAAACCTACATATTGGCAAAGGTAACTTAGGGGTATTTTTACATACATTTTTTACTGTATACCCGGAAGTTACACAATAGTATATTACATAACAAGAGTTTAAAGAAGCATATTACGCAGGAGTGGAAAAGTTGCGTACAGAGCCACGTAGCGGCGAGTGCCTATTTCCACGAGTGCGTAATTGCTTTACAACTCGTGTTATGTAGCATACTTTTTCTACGATCACATATTACATACGATTTTACCGGGTTTTTGGCTAATAGTAAACACGCTTGTACGTACGCTGTTAACTGTCAAGTTTGACGTAAGTCTACTTTGGTTATTTCTAGGCAAGTGTGCTTTTTGTTTATCGTTTGTAAGCACTCGCTTACTATGCATGCAGGTTTGGTTTGACGTGGGCCTACTTTGATCCTTTCTAAAAAAAAAAAAACAGAGTTTTTTGCATACCGTTCGTTTGCAGGCTGTACAGTAATTAGTTAATTACAATAGTGGTCGATGAAAAAATGCTTTTAGCTCTAAAAGTGTATGCATTTCGGAATAAACAATTTTTGAGTTCAACAATTTTTAGTTAGATTAATAAACTTAAAGCAGCATTGGTACCAAAAAAATAGTAGATACCGACTGCACGGATTCTTTGAGATGTAAGATGTAAAGTAATTTTTTTGATTTAAGTTGGTAGTACAATACCTTTTCACAAATAAATTTAGTTTATGAAATAAACAAACTTCTATTTTTTTATACGAAATACGTATATGGATGATTTCAACAAAATATTAAATCTATTTGTTTTAATAATTGTAGTTCCCACAATAATTTTTAAACTTAATTATAAGATTTTGTAATGTTTTTAAAAATTTTAAAACATAATTGTGTCTGTTGACTGTTTTGGCATTTTTTGTCTTCTCAGAAAATATCCGGTAAAAGCATAAAACTAGTTTATTAAAAAAATCACATTAAATTTTCTTACTATTAGTTATGCTTATGCATAATGAAAAATTTGCATCTTCGTTCTTTTAAATTAATAACAAAATTTGAATATTTTTTTTGTGTTTCACATTTAGTGGAACTGTAATAATTCTTTTTTATTTAGTTGTTATTTTATCATACAGCGATAATCAGAAAAACAAATCTAAAACATTACGGCCAACGTCGTGGTTGGTATATAAATATCAGTCTGTTTTTTTTTATTACAATGTCACGGTCGAGAAAAATCCACAATTTGTGTAGATAAATGGATATTCCGCCAGTGTTTTGCTGTATAGCTTTGACCTGTAGGTAGGTGTGAAATGTACGCAGCCATATTTTATCTAGCAGCGACAGCAGGGATTTCTTTGTTAGTTATTTTTAGATGGGGACAAGCGTCGAAACGATAAAAACGAGTCCACGATGTGCACATATGTGCAGCTTACAAGTCTAATGAGATAACGCATGAGTAAATGGCTCCCTATAATTGGATATTATCCCACCGCTGTTCCCTAAACCCTGGAGATTTGTACCCTACTAACTTAACAACCACAAATGCATCCCTTTCCATTAAATTTCGAATTCAATGTTTTCCAAGAAACTACTCTACACCAGCTAATGTTTTAACCGAATGGGTGTATGTATATTGCGAGAATGCGACTCACAGGTTCATTATTTACTGATATCTTTGATCGAAATCTCGAACGTCGTGTTGTGTATTGATTTCCTTGTTACCGTAACGACGTCTACTCAACTAAAAGCTTCATTTCGTTTTTACCAATCGTTCGGTTGTGCTGTGGGTGTTTGATCAACAATAGTGTGTTTATTTTTTAAAGCTTGTTCCAACATCAAACGTAAAAAAATGGTTTTATCGAACCATATACATTACATATCCATTAAACACGATTATAAACATATGGAAAAAATCGAATACGTGAAACATAAAGCACATACAACAGGAAGCACATTTTTACTCCAAGTTATCTTTTGTTTGATATATTAAATTAACAAAAACAAAAATTAATATATACAAGTACACATTTAAGGTTAAAAAATTAACTCTTAAATGCCAAAAAGTCTAATACAAAACCTGAAAAACATATTTGTTCTAATAAAAACATAAACAAGATGTACTCGCTCACAGACGTGAACACCATTCCCTAATTTTGGACACTTTTGTATATGTATAATAAAATTCTAAATAAAAAAATGGAAAAACTATCTAAATACAAAAAAAAAACAGGATTACAATAAATAACAAGAAACAAAAAGAATTCAAGTTTGTAGTAAGGTAACCAAAGGAAAAATCGCGAATAAAGTTTGGGCAGAACATGAAAGACAATTTTAATGAGAATGAAAAGTTGTTCTGTGGCACCTTAAAGCAGCTAAGAAAGAAAAGAGAATATGAAATGAAAAAAATTAAAGATAAAAATGGGAACCTAATTACGAATGAGGAAAAAATAATGGAAAGATGGAGACAATACTTTAACCCTGGAGTAGTCGCGCTATGTCGAAAAGACAGTGCACTTTTTATTTTTACCGCGAAAACGTCTTTTCACGCATGCTACCAACCCGTGCTTCCGTGCAACCTAAGATACATATGTGATAAAACGATTAAACCTATATTTGTCCTAATAAATCACGCCTACATTAAATAATTTGCTGATTACTACTACTCAACGCAGACGTCGAATCGACAGCGCGCGCCGTATGTTGAAAAGACAGCGCGCGAGCAGTTTAGGTTATTGGGTTTTGATAGTAAACGTCGAATCGACTTCGCGCGACTACTTGTGTTTGTCAAAACTATTTTAATTTTTTCCAAAAATGAGTGCTTTTAGATTAAATGACGCTAAAATAACTTTTGGCAGAAGTCGACGACACTCAAATAGATTTAGCACGAATTTATAAGCTGTCCATTGTTGGTACAATTCGATCAAATAAAAAAGAATTTCCCCCTTCCTTCATCACTACAAAAGGCAAGCCTAAATATTTCAGCATTTTTGGCTTTTCCGATTTCGGAACATTAATTTCTTATGTACCAAAAAAAAATCTCAAAGTTGTTTCGTTTTCTACTCTACACAGATCAGCTGAAATTGATGAAAGCTCAGACGTTAAGCAAAAGCCATCTATCATAACATTTTATAATTTATACAGTGTGTCAAGAAAGTGTAACCATTGGCCGCTGAACGTATTCTTCGATTTTCTGGACATCTTTGCCATAAACGCCATGGTAATTTTGAAAACAGATAATGTTGACATAAAAAGTCGACGATTTTTCCAGAGAGAGTTGGGTAGGAAACTAATAAAAAAATATATGGAGAAAAGAACAATTCCAGTTTGCCAAGAGGACTTAACAGGAAACTAATCAAATACATTGGTAATGATGAAAATACGGTACCGAATACTTTAGCTGAAGATAACCCAAAGAGGTTCGTGCAAGATATGCCCATTTTACAAAAAAATAAACTCAAAAACTCGTTGCGTATCTTGCGACAAAAATATTTGTTGAGACCACACAAAATTTATTTGCAGTGAGTGGTATGATGGGGACAATACGTCGGACACAGAATGAATGAGTGAATTAATATTACAACGGTCGTTTTGATTAATTATTATGATAAAATTAATTTTTTAACGATTGGAAATTGTTTAAGTTGATGTTGTTTAAAAATAAATGTCAATAGCTTTCGTTTTTTAAATTTTTATATCGCTTTTAACATCAATATGTCTAAAAGACGTCGCGCGACTAGATTTGTTACAACAGGGTGCGCGCCTACTCCAAGGTTAAAAGAGCTAGAGGAGACAGATGAAATAAACGAAAGATGTGAAGTAACAAATGTAAGAAGCGACGAAGGATATCAGGAGATATCGGAAGATTACAATAGAAGAATTAGAAAAATCAATAGCAAAATTAAAGATCGGAAAAGCCGCAGGTAAAGATGGCATTACACCGGAAATGATTAAATACATGGAAGAATTAGGGAAAGAAGCACTAAGGGCTCCATTGAATGAAGTAATAAAATCAAGAAAAGTACCAAGGGATTGGAACATTGGAATAATCCTACCATTATACAACAAAGGGGACAAAATGGATTATACTAACAATAGAGGAATAGCATTGATGAGAGTACCAGGGAAAATACTGGCAAGAGTAATAAAGGGCAGATTAAAAGAAAAAATAGAAAGCACACTAGAAGAATCCCAATACGGTTTCAGAAGAGGAAGTACCACAAGACCCAGTCATTATATTAAGAAACACAATTAAAAAACACTTAACAAAAAACAGGGAAATGCATCTATGTTTTATAGATTTGGAAAAAGTATTCGATAAAATCGAAGGAAAGACGTATGCAGGGGCCCAAGAAGAAAGGGAATAGAAACAATCGACATAATAAAAGCGATGTACGAAAAAACGGTAAATATTGTAAGAACCCAAAATGAAGAATCGGAAGAGTTTGATACAAAACAGGGCTTGAAACAAGGATGCGTGCTCAGTGCGTTATTATTCTCAGTAGGTATAGATGGGGTAATTAAAGAAGTAAAACAAAAAATGAAACCGTTTCAGGAAGGCAACTGGAAAATGGAAAAAATTAACGTAACAGATCCAATGTTCGCAGACGACATGGTCTTAGTCGCGGAAACAGAAAAAAAAATCTGCAACATAATCTAGAAACTCCAAACCAGGAAATAAATACAAAAAATAAACTAAAACTATGATCGTTACAACAGACAACAAAAGGCATAACATCACTTTAAATGTGCTTATGTTGAACAGGAAAAAAGCTTTAAATATGTATGAGTGATCATAGAGAAAAATGGAGGAATGGACAAGGAAATAAGCGAAAGGACAGGAAATGTGGGAAGAATATTTAACAGTTTAAAAACAAAAATTTTTGAAAATAAAGATGTCCCAAAACGAAAAAAAGTGGAAGTGGTAAAAAAGGTAGTAACACGGAAGTGAACCGTGGACACTCACAAATAAAAATAGTAACCGAGTGAACGCAGCAGAAATAAGATTTCTAAAAAAAATCCAAGGAAAAACAAAAAAAGAAATTAAACATAAAGAGAACACAATTAAAGATGGTGGTTATACCCCCATAAGCTTTCTAGATCCTTTATTTTGGGAGGATCAGTCCCAGGCTATTAGCATATGCTAAGAACAACTTTTCTCCATTCTGCCCTATGTTTTGCTTTTTCTTTCCAATTTCTAACCCCCGCCCTGCTTAGGTCGTCCATCACTTCCTGCATCCATTTTGACCTAGATCTGCCACGTCTCCTCTTTCCTCCGGGATCCCATTGTAACGCTGACTTGATTTGGGTGCTCTCGTCTGCTCCAAAGACATGTCCCAACCATCTCGTCCTGTGCTCTCATTTTGGTTATTATGTCTCCTTTCTTCAATTCTTGTGTGTTTTCTGCATTTGTTCTAATTCTGCCCTCAGTATCTGTTACTCTGACTGGTCCCAGTATTGCCCTCATGATTATTCTTTCGCATATTCTCAGATCATTTTCTTCTTTTTTTGTCATGGTCATTATTTCAGAAGCATATAGTAGGATAGACCGAATTGTTGCATTGTAGATGTTTATTTTAGCTCTCTTCGTGAGCATTTTACTTTTCAATAGTTTTTTATTAGCATAGAAAGCTTTATTGGCGTTTGTAATTTTTTCTTCTATTTCATATTTTCTGTCTCCCATTCTGGATATCATAAATCCCAAATATTTAAATGTTTCCATTTCCTCGAATTCCAGATTTCCGATTTTGGCTCTTCCTATTGCTTGTTTACTTCCAAATTTCATGAATTTTGTTTTTGCCTGATTTACTTTCAATCCCATTTTTTCTCCTTGATCTATTATTTCTTTCCTCATACTTTCCATTAATTTCCTTGTTTTACTTATAATCACTATGTCATCCGCATATGCAATGATTTGTCGACCACCTGTTCGAAGGTTACCTTTATTCACTTTTCTTAGTACGTGCTCCATTGCCAGGTTGAATATGATGGTTGATAGGGAGTCTCCTTGTTTTAGTCCTTTATTAACTACCATCTCTTCTGTATCTCCTTCTTGGGTTCTGATATAAACAGATATAACAGATACAAACAATTAAAGATATAATCAGTTGAAACAAAAACACTAGAAAGACAGCTGGGATGGTTGGGTCACATTTATCGGATCTTTAACTAGAAAAGCCTATGAAGCAAGATCACAGGGAAAAAACCCAATAGGTAGACCGAGAAAACCCTGGCAAGACGAAGTTAAAAAACGGATAGAAACATCAAATGGAAAGACATAAAAAATCTAGCGCAAGACAAAAAAACATGGAAAAAAGTCAGCACAGCACTACTCAACAGTCCTACAGGTAACAGTAGAACGACTCATGACTACATACAAATAACAATTCTGTCTTCCAAAAGAAAATATTAGTTTCGTTTGACAGAAAAGTGAACGGTGTCCAGATAAAATATTTTCGTTTGTTTCGGTTTAAATAATAATTACACAAATTGAAGAATATTTATATACAGAAGCTCCCCAGCTTTGTAACTTCTTTATTTTAGGAGAGATAGCTTTAGTGTTTAATAAAAAAATTAGAGGGTTGTAAGTTAATTTAAAAATATTGTTACACTCGCAGTTTACATAATTCATTAATTTTTAAGAGCTTTGCTTCTAACATTTGATGTATATAAAATAATTCCAAAAGGATCTTATTTTTAGTTGCCTTATAAAAAAAAATAACACTGCCTTGGATGTGCTTTTGCATATTATTGTTACGCTGCAACTATGTTTGTAAGATATTTTATATGGAAGTCCTGTATTTTGCTATTTGATCTATTTGTTATTCTAAGTAGAACTTAGATGGATGTAGTCTAAAAGGCTACCATTACCGGTGTTGTTTATTTTTCTTAGCAAAACGAATAAGTTACATTTCCTGGATCTCATAATCCCGTTCGGCTTTGCTTCCTGTATATTTTAGATTTGTATTCTAGTGTAACAAATGATGTACAATGCCGAAGTTGTGTATAAAGCGTAGACTTATTTATAAAGCTTCGTTGTGTATGTATTGAAAATCTGAATTCAAATATGAATCGCATCAAAAGTTCATAATATTCATATCCAATAACTCGGCAACGCGAAACCTTTGTCTGAGCCGTGCAGTAACATATCTGTAGACAATTTTATTGCCAATTTTCTTTAACATACTTGCACCTATTTTAAGTTATCGTATGATATGCTGAAGAGAATAGAAAGCCTGGAATCCAATATGCCAATTCTTCGCGCTGCCATGTAGTTGTCAAAAGAGTATTGGTCTAGATACACCAGAGACAGTTTTTTTCTGTGGAAATTTGACATAGAAATCAGGCTTTTATAAATGAAATGTCACCTCGCTACATCCGAGGGTTGGTAACACAGGCGTCTGTCATTGCTCAATGCCAACGAACGCTGCTGCTGATTGTGAGACCCGCAAGATTTGTTGCTGTTGACTTTCGGTACTTTTCATAAAATCTGTTGATGCGTTTCAATCAAAAGTTTTTGTGGCCCGTGTTCTTTGTGTCCTTATCTTAGACAAATTGCTTTAGTCGAAGTCTGTAATGTATGGTCGAAGTCTGTAATGTATACGGGCACATAACACATACGCGATCCTTAGTTTTATCGACGAAATAGCTCGTAAATGTCGAATAAATCACGGCACTGCAAAAAACTATCGATATTTTTGCAATTGCTCTGTTCTGTACTGTTTCCGAGGAATAATGTGACAATACTGGACAAAATAATATATTGTTTATTCAAGTAGGATTCAAGCATAACTAATAAAAACTTTTAAGATCCAAGCGAATTTTTTTCAATTTAATTGTCGCACGTTTATAAAAAATGCAAAGCTGTAGAAACATTTTAATTTTCTTATTAATAAGTATACGGTGGTCCCAATTGGATGGAATTTTTACTCATAAAGAAATAGTTACAAATACAAAAATGTGCAGTTTTTGCAATCATTTCAGAACCATTCACTTTTTTGAAAGCATATGATAGCTGATGCTGTAGTGTCGCGCGTGCATTTCTAGCGATGTTCTTTGAAACTATTACAGAAAGTTTTCCCTGGGATTTTTTCCGGCAAAGCTTGCAATGCAACTGTTGGATCGCTATAATTAGGAAACATTTCCAAGAGATACATTGCGCGTAGTACATTTATTTTCCATTGTGAGTACTAATGGATTCAAAGAGCAATTTTCCCGATTTCTAGGATTTCCCGATTTTATTCGGTATTTGGGAACGGAAACAAGGACGCGTGATCAGTTCAATATTATTCTCAGTCGTTATAGATGGTGCAATTAAAAAAGTAAAACAAAAAATGAATCGTTTGACGTAAGTAACAGGAAAATGAAAAAAATAAAATAAACATAAGTGAGCTAATGTTCGCAGACGACTTGGTCATAGTCGCGGAATCCAAAAATAATCCAGAACATAGGTAATTTAGAAATTTTAAACCTGGAATTGTAAAAAATCAAGATGAAAATAAATACCGAAAAAACTAAAACTATGATCGTTACAACAGAGAACAAAATAAATAACCAGGGGTTTGGAGCGGAGCTCGGAGCTGGAGCACGGAGCAGTGGAGCAATGATTTTTTGCCCGAAGCAGGAGCGGAGCCCGGAGCAAATAATTTTGATTGATCCACTGCTTCAGTTTATTATGGAAAATTTTCTCCTCCTTTTTCTCAACGTTTGAAGATCAATAATCTGTTTTTTCAAACATTTATTTATTTTCACTCGTTTGTTAGGGTCATATATTGTTATTTTTGACCAACTTCTACATATCCGATAAAATTAAAACTTTATTTTTAAAAACAATTTTTTTAATCAAAAAACTTTTTTTAAAAATGTTAACAATATTTGGAGCACGGAGCGGAGCTGGAGAAGGCATTTAGATGACGGAGCGGAGCTGGATCGGAGCAATTAAAAAATTGTACTGCTCCAAACCCCTGTAAATAACATACTCTGGGCTTTGGTTGGAATAGGTAGATACCAGTGGCGTATATTCCATAGGTGCTAGGTGTGCGCCGCACACCCTAGTGAAACCCCTAAAATTTATTTTTAATTGAGAGTATGTTTATTAAATTAAAAGATAGATTGTTTTCCAATTTTTCTGAAAATTTTAAAGAAAAAGTTGGCAATATTGTCTAAAAAAGTAATGTTTCATTGTTGAAATAAGCGAGTAATGAGCGCGGAGCTGTGTTTGCGTTTGCTAGCCATACTGTTACCGTTCGCGCTATTGGTCATCCCTACTCCACTCTTCGACCAATAGCGTGCAACGCTCTGGCACGCACCGAGTATATATACTGGTCAAATTGCAAATTGCACGCTCTGGACAAGTCGCTTCTAGTACGAGAATAAGCTTTATTATTTCAACTGCTAAAGTAAGACTTCGAGGCGCACCACAGCGGAGTACGCAATGCAGTGGTGCGCAGCCTCAACACAGCACCATTACGACGTCACCTACAACCTGTGCCGACCCGACACTTTCACCACGACGAAGCGGACACCGTCGCCTCCACCATCCAACACAACGCCGTAGAAGTCCCATCGGTGTTAGTACATCTATCTGTTCGGCGGCGCTATACAAAAATCGCACACATCTTATGCTACATTTGAAGCGTGAGGTTGGAGAGAGGGTAGTGGCGAGTTGGTGGGGACACGCGTGATTATCGCTCGACCTGGTGCGCTAGTAGAATCGCACCCGTACGTACATTTATAGCCCTAGAGCCTAGACGCTGCAAATCAGACAGTTTTTAAAATTTGTTACAATTTACAATTATATTAATATTAATAATAGCATTATTATTTTCATTAATTTTTTAATTGTTGTTATTATTACAATTACTACATTAAAATGAACATGTAGGATATGGGTACTGAAAAAAGTCGTTCTAGAAACATTAATTAAATAATAAATAAATTATTAATTTCTCAAATTGTAGCACACCTTGTATCAGAGACCAGGATACGCCACTGGTAGATACCTACCCTTAAATATTTAGGAGTTATTATCGAGAAAACTGGAGGGATGGACAAGGAAATAAGCGAAAGAACAGGAAATCTGGAAGGTTTATTTAACAGTGTAAGAACAACCTTTTTTGGAACTATAGAAGTCCCAAAACGTACAAAAGTGGAAGTGGTCAAAAAGGTAGTAACTCCAGCAGTTTTATACGGAAGTGAAACGTGGACACTCACAAATAAAAATAGTAGCCGAGTGAATGCAGCAGAATCCAAGGAAAAACCAAAAAAGATCGGTTCAGAAATGAAACATACAGAGAACGATTAAAACAAAAATACAAGAAAGACAGCTGGAATGCTGGGCCACATTTATAGAATGAAAGAAGAAAGGTTAACCAGAAAAGCTTAAGAAGCAAGGACAAAAAAAAGCCTTTTTGAGACCGAGAAAAATCTGGCAAGCCAAAGTTAAAAAAGCAGCAAGGGATAAAAATTTCAAATGGGAGAACATAAAAAAGCTAAGACAAGACAGAAAAACGTGGAAAAAAGTCAGTACCACACAACTTAACAGTCCTACACCTAACAGTAGAAGAATTCCCAAGAACTCTATCCTGAATAAATTGTTTATAATTTTTTGAAGCCCAATAGTTTAATTCTATTGAATATTAAATGTAAAATCAACATTACGTAATTTAAAAAAAGTTGATTTGAAATATAAAAAAATTGAAATTATATAGGCTGTTCTATTTGAAGTAATAAAGCAATATATTAGTACGCAAAATAATCAGAACAGTTGAAAATAATGCCAAGTTATGCAATTATTAATGTCAAACAACTTAGTTGTTTCAGCTCTTTTTTGGTTTTGAATAGTAAAAGAAATATAAAGGAAATACACGCTGGGTGAAAACTCTGGGTATTATCCTATTTTAATGGATATCATTTAAAATTAAAAAAAAAAATGTATAACAAGATTCTAACGACGCGACGTTAAATTTTTTTTGAGTAGTTTTATAAATAGTAGTTTGTGTAGGTACATATCAGTTTTAAGGGAGCTCATAACCAGTGTTTTCCGAGAACAGGCGGGAAGGAATTCCTGCTCGTTCTCGGGATTTTTTTTCCGAGTTCCGTTCTCGAATTCTGGCAAAAGTCGGGAAAGACCAAGAATCGGAAAAATTGCTCAATGAGCTAATTAGTACCCAAAATGGAAAATAAACCCATTATTTGCAATGTAGGTATCTCTTAAATTTTTTTACTAATTATCGCGATCCAACAGCGACTTTGCCAGCACTGCCGAAACAAATCCCTGGGGTATTTGTATTTTTTGGTTTGTTTAAATAAAGTTTGTTTAAATAAAGTTTGTTTAAATTTGAAGGAAACCTTAAACATATTATAAACCAATCCAAAATGATACTTTGTTTATTGACAGTAGTTACTGTTGTAGTCATTATTACTGATGTACGAAAATTAAACAAAAAGGATTATACCGGAATTTGGCGGGAATTATCGAGAATTCCCGAGAAATACGATTTTCCGTTCCCATAGGTTCCAAAATATCAGGAATTTGGGAACCCTAGAACCCTACCTATTACTGACATTAAAAATTGCAAAAATTATAAACATGCTTCGAATTTTAATAGCATATGGAATATAAAAATAACAAATATAAACGGAGACACAACACATTATCAAAATGATAAAAAATACGTTTTTGTGCGATCGTACTAGAAACAGCTGTTTGACGGACGCGTTAGCAACCATAAAGTACCATAAAGTATCAGGCAGTTACCCTTAGCAACGGCCGAAAAAGTAACTTTTACGGCCGTTGCTAAGGAGAGGGCCGGTAATGCAGTACATACGCCGTCAGCTGTCAATGACAGAATGTCACGTAGTTTCTAATCTATAATTTTGAAAATTACTAAAAATTTAAATTGTTTTTAATTCGATCGCACAAAAAATGTAATATGCACCTCGGCCAAAACGTACTTTTTGGCCTTGATACATAAATAAATATTTCGGCAAAAACTTAAAAACAAAATATTACACATTTGTGTAACTGGTCCTGTATTTGCCTTAGAAAGCTGCACATTTTAGGTTATGGGAGTATTTCTCTATCTTGATTAATAAGATTACATTTCATTAAAATTAAACCCACCTCTAGATTGCGTTAATTGTAATTTAAAGAATATTTAATTGAAAATTCAGTCTCTTTGTGCCACTCAAATATCTTGTTGTACGTTGCTAATAGCAATTACTAAAAAAAGGAAGTTCTACTAACTATGTGATAAGTTATCTAACCAAATATTTAAATCGTTTTTTTTGGGTATGTGGGGTTAATTAGATGGTTTAGATATTTTTTTATCACGCAAATATTTTAACATACCAGTTACTTACAACGAGGGTGATTGATCTGTTTAAAGCACGCTCGCGATGGTTAATTTTGGTCGACTGCTTTGAACAGTGCCGTGTCGTTTAAAGTTTTAAATTTTTTTGTCATAATAATGGGCAACATTATTTGTTAATGTAAAATGTATGTATCGATTTTAATTCAACCTAATTTTATGAATAACATTTAATTTTTTTTTGGTTACTATTATTCAATTAAAAATATTGTGTAAGTACAAAGATTTTTATCACTGTCAAAAACGTTTTAAGGATCTTAACGACTAACTGCCACGCATCAGTGACGTGCCCACTCTGTGCTGTAAATTCTCGTATGCGTTGCTAATAAAAATATCGTTGCTTGTTACCCGAGGGCATGTCACACATCTCAGGCTCAGTACTGCACTTTTTCTTGCCAATAAAGTATCTGTATAGGATAGGTAAATTTCGATGTTTTTATAGGGAATCTCGGTAACTTTAAGAGGTATCAAAAAACGGACCGCGCATCCTCGATCTCTTTTTTCGAGAAATAGTTAAAGGTGAAAACTAAAATTGGTTATCGTCTTTTGTTTTCGAGTTATCGCCGATAACTCGATTTTTCGACTTTTCGTTTTATGACCATATCTCGCTTATGAAAATAAACAAAAATAATTTTGACGTTCTACAGGCACTTTTTTGATAAGAATGCAGTGGCGTAGACTTAAAGTTGTATTTTTTTCAGTAGAACCCATAGTTGGCTATGACTTATTTAAATTCCTTATTTTTTGTCATTCCAAATATATAAGGGTTCATGTAGTTATTTTCAATAATATGAAAATTGCAAAAGTTTTGTTTTTTTTTTAAATTATAGTAGGCTGTGAAAACAAAAACAAAACATAGTGTAAAACCTTTTAAAACTCATTTGGTACAAACGAAGGTTTTGTAATTTGTTGTTGTAATAAACATTACAAATATTTGAACATAAGATAAACTACATTACTGCAGATTCCGATTTTATTGTTGTTTTCTTATTTATATAAATTTGCGTTTTCGGTCAATAACAAACTCAGATTTTTTAGAAACGACCAATAAACATAATCATACACTAATAATATTATTATCAGGATATAATCCTTTTCGCAATTTACAGATTTTTATGCGTTTATTGGTCGTTTCTAAGAAATCTGAGTTTGTGATTGGTAGAAAATATAAATTTGGAGAGGAAATTAAATATTTTAGTCTTGATAATTTTTGACGAATTTCGGCGACCAGTAGCGTTACTTATTAATATGGATTAAACTACACTCTGACAGTACTACTTGTAAAATTTGACATAACATACATTTAATTTGACAGGTATGTAGGTGAAGGAAATGTTCTGACTAAATATATCTCGTGCATTGCAAATAATCTATAATTTTTAACAAATCTCACTCATACAAGTTAAATCAGAAAAAATGACTCTTGCACTTCATGCACTCGTGTTTTTTCAGCTCAACTTACATTCGGGCATATTTACCAAAAATTATCGATAATTTTCAATGCACTTGTTATATTACTACTGATAAAAAACTGACACGTCATTAATTTTTTGAAAAACATCATTACGTTACGCCTTGGAATGAGTTATGTTAATTAAAATTTCGTTAAACGTTTTTCACAAAAATAACAGTCTAAAATTTTTTTGATGCTTTCGTTTTCCGTTCATGTCGGGCTCGTTCTGTATTTGTCAATAAATAAATAAATAAATAAATGTCCAGTAAGCTTTAAATTCTATCGGAGAAGCAAAGGCACTGCTCCTGCATTGGCACTTTTGTCCTATTTAAACGCTATGGTATCTATCGTAATTTGTGAAACATGACAAGTGAGAAATGTATGCAAGCAGTCAGTACAGGTCGCTACTGATTCTAGATTAAGTTCCTTCACTATTTCTTTGATTCACTATTGGCACGTTAAACGAGGCGCTGTTCGAGCGGACTCGAAAAAGGGTATTAAATAAAAATAAGGACGATATAATGAAGCAAGCAAACACCTTGTTGCTGATGCGGCCGCGTTTCAGCTTCCTGCGAGGAGAACCGAGATAGGTTTCCTAATGTATGTAATGGCAGACATGGATGCTGCTGTTCGCAGCGTACCCCATATCCGATAAAGATTCATAAATATCCCATTAGTGGCTCGTCGGTCCTCCGGCTGCGATGCGCAGCGCGAACATTACTTGCTCGTTTGCCGCAGCCTTCGCCGCAAAAACCTACTGCGGCTGCTAGAAACGGTTATGTGCGTATCTTAAACCCTGCTCGTTCCGGATTATAAGGCCTATCCTACTAGATCCTCATTCCTTATTATGTTCCTACTTTATATCATATTCATATCGTACCATATTTTTAAATAAATGGAGAAGAAGATAATTAAACACCAACATAACGGCGGAAATGATTAAATTTAAAAAAATCCTTTAAAACAGTTAAGCATACTGTGGTAATAAAAAAATCCCAAAGATGTTTATTTCGTGGATCAACAGCAAAATCACATTTTAATTGTATTTATTCTGTTTTGGCAATGGGTTATTCTCCGACTTCACACTACTTCTAAGTAGGGGAGACCGGGGATAAAAGTAATATCTTTGGTACAATACAAAATGATAAGTGAACAGTATGGCATACCAGGTAAGGGCGGTCCCAAATAATTAAATTTACACTAGATCATAATAACTGTTTGTTTTATTTAAAAAAAATCTAACCGCCCTTTAAACTGACCGTCATTCATTAAATCAGTAAAAGAGGGTCAGGTTAAGTTGGATTGGTTAAAGCTTTGTTTATATTAAGTTATAAATATTAAGTTAATAGAATAAAAACAATGGCGGCTGGTAGGAAAACCAAAAGTACCAGATCTTACCAATTTACATAGGTTTTATAATTTAAAATGCTTTTTAAGAAATGATTTAGCTTTACATACATTTCCATCATTAAACCGATATTATATACTGAGTTTTATAATTTATTAATTTGGGACTGCAGTTACCAGGTTTGCCAAGATTATAAGTACCTACATATTTAAAAATGTGAATCAAAAAGATACAACAAACTGGAAAATTATTCCGACAACTCTTATATATTCTCATCTACGAAGAAAGCCACCAATTATGTGCTAAGAGTGACCATTTGCAAGTGAAAACATTGATTGGGGTTGGTTGTAACACTTTGTTACTTTTGACCCCAAGTGTACACAAAAAAATTTTCAGGGAATCCACAATTAACCACGATTCTAACGTCAAATTGTATTGCATCCACCAATAGCCAACTAAATTTAGAACAAAATAATATAGGTACTTTTTTGTTCCTATTTTAGAGATCGCCTAAAAGTTACTCGACGGATGAGACAACGCAGTAACTTTTAGGCGGAAAATAGTGACTCTGGCTGGCAAAAAGTTAAACCTCTATGACAGATGAAAACTAGCAATGTAGGTAGGGAGCTGGATGTAACTTAACATTGCAAAAGCGTTTAGGGCGATATAAAACAAAAATTAAAGAAACTATAGGCACTGTTACAACCTACCCGTGTTACTTTTATCCCCGGTCTCCCCTACTTAATTTAAAAAGAATATGTTTCTAAGACCTCTTACTTAGCGTAACTTTTTAAATGAGGGTAAAAAATAGGTTAGGATTTAGCAGTATTGTCAGGTGCAATGATGGTAAGAGCTATGCCAGACGTCAACGCCCAAATAAATACTAGGAGTAATATACTGTGACGACCGCATTAGTAATGTGTGTAAATAATTTAATATAAAAGCAATATTTTCAGGCTATGCGTTTTCAATAGTTGTTCTGGCTTCCAAAGTATCCTGGGAATTTTAAAAGTAAAGAATATTTTTAACTTAAGTTTGTTTAGTCTGTTTCTGATCGATCATTTCTTAAGACATTAGTTTAGCTATGAAAAGTTTACGTTACTAAATACGTAAATAATATAATCAAAAATAAAATAAGGGTGATAGCGTTATTTCGTGAGAATTTGGCCTGGCAAATAGTAAATGACATTGTAAATTATCGGTACTTGGACCAAAAGAATGCAAGGTCGGCTAAAGAAAATATTGAATGACTTGACGATTGAAATATTGTATGTGAACCACAATCTTAAATGAACTTTCCTGCTAGTTTATTTAATAGGTCATAACCTCTTTCATTGGAGTATGTAATTTGCATCGATTTTAATGACAATGTTTGTTTTTGTAAAATATTAGCATACATAGATGTAGTTTTATTGTTATTTGATATAACTTAACATTTATTTTAGCGCGTACAACTTTATTTAGGAATTTTGGTGGCATGAAAACAGGAATCAGTTTGGTTTAGATAATCTAGTTTTGGAGGGGTACAGTCAGTAACAAACGGAAACATCCGGTTTGCACCCCCTCTCTGTGCACACAACTAAATAACGAATTAACAAACGACTAAACTTTGTTTTACGCCTTTTTTATTCAATGCTAGGATTGTAATTATTAGTTCAGAGCAGGGTGGATAAAAATCATGAATTAAAAAAAAAATCAAAAAAATCGATTTATTTGATTTAAATCAGATTTTTTTGATTTTAATCAAATGTACCATATTATCGCATTTAGTGACATATTCACATGCTATTTCTGTTTTGTGCTAATTTATTTAATAACCAATATATTTAATTCATTGGTGAATTTTTGTCAAAATGAAAAATTAAATATAATGATTAAGAATTTTGAAAAAATTAGTGCTAAATGGTGATGTTTAATTAATTATATACAAGGCGAGTCATTAGTGCGGGATCGGTCGATTGTGGCTAAACAACACAATAAAAATATTTTCAAATATACAGGGTGAGTCACCTTTCTGGAACTATTAGCAACTTTTATATTTCAAATACAACACCCAAATTTTTATTTAATATTTTTGACCGCCTTAATTTTAGCTTTGCATCAATATAAAATACTATAGGTTTTTACACGGCGTTGTAAAAAAAAATTATTTTCTAATTTATTCAACGTTTTAAGTCTTTATTTAAAAAATTCTCCTGAATTTATTTTGAAGTACAGAGTTGTAATTTGGTATGGACATGCAGAAAAAAATTCTCAGTTCGCTCGATATGAAAAAAATTGAATCACACATACCTACAGGGGTGTTTATAAATAGGTGGCAACTTCCATGATTTTAAAAAGTAATTCGATTTTTTTAAATGCAAACCCCTCTACTTTTTTATGTCAGCGAATTCGCCTTTAAAAGAGCTACATATTTTGTTAAGTATGTCCTATACCCAAAACTCATACTTTTCGAGATATTCGACATTTTTCTTCAAATCGTTATTGAAGCAATAGAGTGCCGTGGAAATTAAAAAAACTGACTGTTCACTTCGCTAACGTCAAAAACTTCTCATTTATTTTTAGAATTATTGCATTTCCACAATGAATATTACTTTACAAAAGCAAATAGATATGGTTTATTCACCATTTCGTGTATTTAATTGCTAATAGTAATACAATTTTGTTTTATTATATTGTACTCAAATAATCTGTGATTTAAATTGATAATTTAAAAAAAAATCACTTGATTTAAATCAATGATTTAAAAAAAAATCACTTGATTTAAATCATGATATAAATCGTGATTTAAAGCAATTGATTTAAATCTGCTCAACCCTGGTTCAGAGCAACTAAAAAGCGTATTTTAGCTATTTTTCACCCTACACAGTCAAAAACATGTATAAAAAGATGTGTCTGTCAAAAACAAAGGGTTCAACACAGAACCACGACGCGATCGATCATACACTATCCACCTGATATACAGAGCCAGCTTCTGCGGCGAGTTTTCACTAGATCCTGAAGCTCCTGTTATCTTGTAACCCTCTGGGCCATTGCACGTGCATTTTGGGAGAGTTTTCGCTACGAGAGCACACGGCTCAATTCTTTTTATGGGCTTTAGAGTGGTGTCTGCGGGCGAATTATCGCTTATCGATCGACCCCATAAAGTCTACCTACCAACTCCAACAAAGAGGTCTGATGGGCGAGCTTTCGCTATTTGACGGACCTGGTTGGAGTTTAAAACAAATACACACATACACCAACATTCAATTGTACACACAAACACATGTAATTTCATACATAGGCATCCACAAACATATTCACAAGTCTACGTTAAAAACCAACTACAAAATTTTGAACAAAATATGAATAATAAACACCGATCACAAAGTAAATTTTGTTTAATTTCGCTAACTCCTTTACCTTTACGCTACTCTAGACCTGGTGAACTACGCTAAACGACCTTTTAAGGAGTCCTCCTGTGCATCCGACGACACGAGCCACATCGCCGCCAGAGTTTTAAAATTAAAACGGTTAAGCAATTTTATTTAAAAGTAATAAAACTCTTAAGTAAATAGCGACGTTGCATATTCGCACGTCACAATACCTAAACAAAATTGGAGCACTTACTTAGCATACATTATATTTATTATTAAATTAACACACACTTTGTCGAATTTCAGACTCAACTATGATAATTAAATCGGTCACGATAAATCAGACTAATAAATTAATATTAAACAGAACACCTGCATACAATTTACAACATCAGAGCGTAACACATTGGTTTGGAGGACCAAATCGTCTTGTTGGGCTTCCAAAAGCGGGCCCTTATCTCGAGACACGAGCAGAAAGCGTAATAACCCCGATCTTTGCTTAAATACAAGCCCTTGCAGCAGGGATTTCCTGGCTAATTTCGGTGAATAATGGAAACTCAACAATTCTCACCAACTTATGTCGTTGATAAACTTACAAACTATGTTCGTAATATTATTTAGAATGATTGCAGGTTTGGTTCGGATAAAAACGCGGCCTGGGGCCTATGAGAAAGATGTTAACGACAAAAAACATCTTTCAGATTAAAGTGGGGCCTAGTAAAACTCTAAATATATAAATTGGCACTGATTCTACAATTATGCTTAGACGCTGAAATGATAAAACAAAGTTCAATATGAAAGAGTCTGTTTTAAACATTGCGAATTTGAACCATTTACGTTAATGAAGCATGAGTATAGGTACGATTTTAGACCAGGCTTGCAGTTTACCTTTGATTCCAGTAAAAGCATTTGTATTTAAAACTTAAAGTATACAGGGTGTTCCAGTTATCGTGAACAGCATGGCGATCTCGTAAACGGTAAGAGATACAGAGTTGGTTAAATAGGTCAAAATGATCTATGATTTAAGAGCAACTGTATGAAAAAAACTGTCAGTTTCTGCGCTATTCATAAACAACAAAATGACGTTTTCGATTTTTGCTTATAACTTTTTGAAATCATACTCAAAATATTTTTTGACATTATTAGGACACTTTATTAAGTAGATTTGAAATTTGTTAATAACTTTTACGTATGTTCATTTATTTTTGTTATTTTCACATCAACTTTCTTATTTTAAATACAGGTTGTAGTTGGCTGTGGCACCATTAAAAAGATAATTTTTTTCTTGTTTCATAGATATATGGGTTGTTGAGTTTATTTTTAAAAATAAATAAGTTATTACAATATTGTTGTATTTATTAAGTTTAATCAAAGTGGCTATTGAAAAACAAAACAAAACATTACATAAATAAACTAGCTGTACTTGGTCAAACACAAAAAATATTAAATAATTTAAAATTTCTTTGCATTTAATAATAATATATGATTTTTAGTTTCTGTTACTAGGTACTAAATCTAAATTATAACATGCCTTCAAAGTGTAGCCCACTCTCCATCGGGCAATACAAACTTGAGATCTACGCTTTGTAGATAATAATGTTTTCCCAAGCATATTACTTTTTGTTTGATGAAATGTTCTTAAAATAGTCGATCTGAAATAGACAGTTGATTACAGTTGATGAAATAAGCTTAGCTATTTTAAGAACAGTTAATCAAATAAAAAGAAATATGCTTGGGAAAACATTATTATCTACACAGCGCAGATCTCAAATTTGTATTGCCCATGGAGAGTGGGCTACACTTTGAACGCATGATGTAATATAGATTCAATAGTAACAGTAACTAAAAAATAAATTATTATTAAATGCATTGGCTGTGGCATCACGAGAAAGGGGATTTTTTCCCCATTTCAATAATATATAACATGTGGGATCGATTTATTCATTTTCCTTTTTTAATTAGGTAATCTTTTTTTTTCCAGTGGTAGGCTTATGTCATTAGGAATATACTTGGTTAAACAAACTGTCATTCTGTTGTTTAACGATAATTTGACAAAAATAATCACGTTTAATTGTTGTTTGTTTTTATTTGTGTACCTTAAAATCACGAAATGGCTTACGAATATTACAAAAAGTATGATATGTGCTAATGTTTTATTCAAAGTAATAATAATTCTGAACCTGCAAGTAACACTTATTTTTATCGTTGCCCAGGACGTAGGTAATCTAAATAAATCTATTTTTGGAAGATTAAAACAAAATCTCTCTCAAAATTTTGGGGACACATTAAAGCAGTTTAAATAAAAATATTAACAATAATATGAATGAACTAAGAGAAAATTGTATACAGTGTATTATTTCTATTTCTATATTCATATTTACAACGCAGTTCAGAGCGTTTCAAGGCGATGTGAATTATGTGTTGCTAATAATGGAAGTCAATTTAAAAATTCAATGTAAATAGTTTTATATTATTCTTGAATTATCTTCTAGTTTGTATTATTTTATACCTGTTTTTTTTTTTTAAATGGTCCAGATTATTAGTAGCAGCGTCTTGACTATATCTAATTTTGTGTTACTTTGTTTTGGGTTTGTTAAATGTCCCACAATTAATGAGATTTTGTTATTTAATAGATTTTTTAGGTTGTGATCTTTATGGGTAACTAATATAATATGTCTCACTTGCAGCTTCAGAATTATTATTACTTTGAATAGAACATTGTAAAATATCATACTTTTCGTAATATTCGTAAGTCATTTTGTGTTTTTAAGGTACTACAAAAATAAGAACAAGAAATGAAATATAAAAAATTACCTAATTTTTGCTATAATATATAAAAAAAAAAGAATAAATCCAGCCCACATATACAGGGCTCTCGTTTTTCGAAGGCCACTATGGGGATCTCGTAAACGGTAAGAGTTACGATTTCCGTTAAATTAAGGCAAAGTTGTATATTCAGGTGCTTAATAATTTGATGCAAACAGAACTTATCTAGCTCTTTTAGTTTTTGAGATATAGGGGAAAAAGTAAAAAAGTGGATTTTTGTTTTTTGCCCGTAACTTTTTCATTTGATGTCGAATTTCACTTCTGTAAAAACTTTGTTGTGGCCACGTTTTGCAAGAAATCAGAATCTCCATTTATATTTTCCGTGCGAGGTTTCGTTTTTTTAAAACCATCATCAGGTCAATTTTTTTCTTGAGGACGCTATATCTGATTTTAACGCCAATTTGTAGTGCATTTTTTTCTGAATTCGACAATGTATAACACTTGGCACATTTTTGAAACAATTGTTGTTAAAAATGGCAAAAACAAATATTTTATTTAAAACAAATCCTAATCGGCATGGTAAATAATTGTATTGTCCCTTTTTCGTTGGATGCACGTAAGTAAAGCGCATGAAATTACTATTTAAGGGATTTAATTAAAAAAATAGGTAATAATAAATATGTTAGGAATGCATTAACATTGTTCACTTATTAGCAAATATTTTTAGAATATTTTCTTTGGTTAAGTAATACATTTCTGTAAAATGTGTATTTAATCCTTATTTGGCATACAATTATTTGTAACAAAAAATAACCATTTATGCCTTTTATCTGCGTTAATGACTTCTAATAAGCAAAAAGCGTATACATATTTTTGGACGTTTTTTGTAAACTATGAATACTTATATTATTTGATAACGAAAATTTTGTTACAAATAACTGTATGTCAAATAAGAATTAAATACACATTTTACGGAAATTTATTACTTAACCAAAGAAAATATTCTAAAAATATTTGCAAAAAAGTGAACAATGTTCATTCCTAACATATTTATTAATACCTATTTTTTTAATTAAATCCCTTTAATAGTGATTTCATGCGGTTTACTTACGTGCTTTCAAGGAAAAAGGGACAAAGACAATTATTTACCATGCCGATTAGGATTTGTTTTAAATAAAATATTTGTTTTTGCCATTTTTAACAACAATTGTTTCAAAAAAGTCCCAACTGTTATACATTTTCGAATTCAGAAAAAAAAACTCTACAAATTGGCGTTAAAATCAGATATAGCGTCCATAAGAAAAAGTTGACCTGATGATGGTATTAAAAAGAGAAATGTCGCAGGGCAAAATATAATTGGGGATTCTGGTTCCTTGCAAAAAGTGGCCACAACAAAGTTTTTACAGAAATTAAATTCAACATCAAATGAAAAAGTTACGGGCAAAAAACAAAAATCCACTTTTTTACTTTTTTGCCTATATCTCAAAAACTAAAAGAGCTAGATAAGTTCTGTTTGCATCGAATTATTCGGCACCTGAATATACAACTTTACCCTAATTTAACCGAAGTCGTAACTCCTACCGTGTACGAGATCCCCATAGTGGCCCTCGAAAAACGAGAACCCTGTATTATGTGAATGGGGAAAAAATCCCCTTTATCGTGATGCTACAGCCAACTATGGGTTTTATTTAAAAAAAAACAACAACTTTATGTCACAACTCGATTTTCGATTTTTTTTTTTAAATTGGCTACGCCACTGCATTCTTTTCAAAAAAGTGCCTGTAAAACTTCGACATGATTTTTCTTAATTTTTATAAACAAGCGATAACTCGAAAACAAAAGACGATAACCAATCTTAGTTTTCACCATTAACTTTTTATCGAAAAAAGAGATCGAGGAAGTGGGGTCCGTTTTTCGATACCTCTTATAGTTACCGAAATTCTCTATGAAAACATCGAAATTTGCCCACCCTGTACTCCATGACATCGTTATACGATGTGAAGTGTGAAGTAATATTTTTTAGGCCATTGTGCCGCCGTAAAATCCAAGAGTCTTCATGATTAATTGTGAGAATAGGAAAACTTAAACTTGTTCAAAGCCATATTTAAGAAAATTGAACGCTTGTTTCCATCGAGATAAACACATCAAAGTTGTTTTACTTACAAATTGGCAGGAAATTACATGGGAGTGCTGTACACCTTTGTTCTTTAAAAAACAACAAGAAAACCTCTGCTTATTAAATTATAGTCGCAATAAGGTTCACAACCCCGGGTCGTCGTTAGTTTCCTGGACATCAAAACAGTAAAGTGTGAAAGGTCCATCCGCGATAAATTTTATTTGCAAACGTTCGTATTCGGAATGCCTCTATTGTGATTAAAGTACTTAAGTTTTTCGTTTATAAAATAATATTTCGTGATAAATTTCACAAAGTGGTAAAAAAGAACAAGAGAGCGTGGGTCGTGATTGCGTGAGAAACGCGATTGCAGCGCCGCCGCTCAATAATAGAACTAATCCTGCACGACAACGCACAATCAATCTAGCCACCGCTGTCGGCTCGTTTCACAGCCTATACATCTCCCTCCAAAAAAAACTTAAGAATGCCGTTAAAACAAGAAACAGACCTATCGAAATTATGAAAACCGAATTTTAAAGCGAGTGGCAGACTTCCTTAATCGGGTATAGAAAAAATAAAAGTTGGAAAACGGCTTATAATTCGGTTTCTTTAGCAAATTACGTGGGTACATGTGTGCATAAGTTAATCACCAACGAGTCTTGCTATAAATAATTATCATGCACTCAGAATAGTTAGTCGTTGCAATAATAATCTCAACTTACGATCTTCAGGTGATAAAAGACCTTATATGCGCCTATCTTAATTAATTCAATTTATTTAGATCAACGATTGCATAAAATTAATTCTAAAAGGTATGAACAATATTTCGGTTGCAATTATACGGTGTGGCTGATTTTTCATTGTCCAGCTTATATCTGCTGAAATATTAAAGTTACTAAAAAAAGTTAAACTTACAACTTATCTACCCTCCATCGGAGGAGTAACCAACAGAATATCGAAAATACTCCAAAAACACAACATCAATACTGTTTACGGCCAGATGCTGATGATCTGGTGTAAATTTGTAGTGTAGTGTATTTTGTATAAAGTGCGGATGTGTAAGTGTGTAAGTGTTGTGTGTGTGTTGGAGTGCAGCCTCACACCCCTATAATTGTGGCTTAGGTAGATGGTAACTTGTAATAGTGTGTTGGAGTGCAGCCTCACACCCCTATAATTGTGGCTTAGGTAGTTGTTGATTGAGTAAGACTATTAATCTGTACTAGTTTATTAAAAATAATTAACGGTTTATATACAAAAAATACATGCTGAATAAACATTAAAAATTACATAAAAAATATTCCTAATGGACTTTAAGTTTGTATATTACCTTACTTTGCAATTTACTAATTGTGAAATCGCCAGGTAATCGATTCGCACATGTAGCAAATTGCAAAGTAAGATGTTTGTCGGCACGTGTGGTCACTGCAGGAAATGAAATGTGATATTAAGTTAAGTAATTGAATTAAAATTGAAATATTAAAAGTATTTGAAATACAATTTAAATATTAATGAAATAAGAAAAAATGTTCAGATGATCTGAACATTACTGCCGGGACTCGGGTTGAGTGGCTGTAGGTGGAAGTCCTCTGCCGTGCCCAAGGGTAGGGCAGCCGTCCTGGATCCTGGAGCTGGAATGATAGGTTGATCGGATGCTCCTCCAGAACGTGTTTGTTGATTCCTGCATCTTTTTCTAATGTGGTACACCAGTATGCACGTTGCAAGGATGACGACTGTAGTTATACTGCTTATTACAGTTGATCGATTATGGATGGTGTGCCAGTGGTTGTTCCATAATTGCTGTTGGAGATCGGTGGCTTCTTGAAGGGCAGCTGTCATTTTGTCTGAAGATTTTAACACTGGTTCTGGTTCGATGATGGGCACCACTGAATGTATTATTGGCAGTGTGCTATTTATTGTAAGTGAGATGTTTTTGTTGTATGTTGCCAGAACTGGTATGGAACGAAACGTTTTTGGATGTAACGTGTTTCGTTTGGTTTCAATTATGCATTCTGGGGATATTTGTATGATTCCAGTGTTGTTGAGAATGATGTCTTCACGAATGCTGTTGCATATGACCGCTGCCCTGGTTGGATTGTTGGTTAGATACAACCACGTGTTGACCATATATAATTCTTTCCATACCAAACTCGATATCTTCAGATGATGTAAGGTGCAACTTGATTTTTCATAGCGTTGATGAAGCTCGTCGATAACACAGTTAGGATTGTTTTCGATGCTGCTTACTACGGTTGGCGAACAGAGATAAATATTGTCGTTGATAGGGATACTTGCTTCAAATTTATTGTCTGGAATTTCAAAGTATTTTTGATGATAGTAGTCTATTGCTACAAATTGAGGTGAAATGTCCAAACTCAAGAAGGTTCCATTGTCCAACTGTCTGGGAATTGGAGTTGCTTTGATGACGTCGTAGTTTGTGATTTCGGTGATATGGAAGAAGCCAAATATCTCAATTGTTTCGGTGTTTTGTCGAATATCCATCTTGTAAATTGGTGAAGGTAGGATTACCATGATTGAAGGTAGTTTTTGGGATAGTTTTGTAATAATGGTTGTGACTTGGGAAGGAGTCAGGAATTGGAATAGGTGTCCTCGCTTGAAACTCGCATCTAACAGTTTATTGTATTTTTGCGACAATTCTTCAAGGTAATTGGTTGCCAGTTGGTACGTCGTTAATAAGTGAATGTTTAATTTGTTGACATCAATAGCTTTGTACCAGACTTGCATGTCGTTAATTGCTTTTAATCCTTGGTTGAATTTGGTTCGAAAGATCTCCAGCTTTTCGGATATTCTGACTTCGGTCTCGTTCATTGATGACATTGCGGCAACCATTAACTTTGCTTGATGGTTTGAAGCTTGAATTAATTGGTTTTGATTTTTCTCTAGACTGTCGATGTCCCTGTATACTTCATCATTGACACCAAATACTGCGGTTAGCAGTTTTCCCAGGACTCCACGCTTTGTTCGATGGTTGGAGATGCTGCGTATGCTGGCCATGTTCCATACGATTTCTTGTTGTTTTTCTTTTATGTGGTGAATAAATTGGTCACAATGTGTACCTTCTGTAATACTTTTTGCCTTATTACAGAGCGTACTAAATTGATTGGCGGTGTCGTTAATGATTTGTTCATCCAATAGGAAGTTTGATATGGAGAAGTTGACTCCCAGGCGAAATATTCCCCTGTCTATTTTGGCGTGACCAACATCTTCGATGTAGATTCCTGGTGCTGGATTTTTGATAGTGTAATTTGCATAAGCAAGCTGAAGACATCCGCTAAGAATGATCATGAACGTAAGGATGTTTTTTACTACCGATAGTGCTCTAGTATTTTGCATGGGCCTTGCAGGATCGTGTATTGGATCTTCTTCATTTTTGTTGATTTTGTATGTGTCTTGGTAAATATCTTCGCATTGTTTGTCTTGCTCAGATTTTAAAGGTATTAGTTGTAGTTTTTTAACTTCAGTTTCCATAGGTTTTCTTAATTGATCATCCTGAGCAATGTTTGCTACCATGCTGACTATTTCTACGTTTGAAGGTCTTATTGTTTCCACTGCACCTGAAAGGATCCATCCAAGTTCTGTTTTCTGGGCCAAGATTCCATCGTCGGATTTTATTACGCCTTCTAAGATTATATCTTTGTAGAGGTTAACACCAATTAATATATCTATTGGTCCTGGTGTGTTGTATGTGGGATCAGCAAGTATGCAGCTTTGCCATCTTTGTTCATCATTGACCTTGATGAAACTTCTTGGTAACGTTTCGGTTAAATTTGGGAGGATTAGCAGTTCGCTGTTCATTTTGAAATTGCTAGAAAACCTTGGAGTAATTTGTGCCAATATTTTGCTTTTAGAAGTTCCAGCTTCGCTTTTTCCTAAACCAGCGATTTCTGCCATAATCTTCATTCTTGGTAACGATAGCAATTGCGCTGTATTTTCGGTGATAAATGATGCCTGGGACCCCGGATCTATCAACGCTCTTAACAATTCGAAATTACCATTTGCGCTTTTTATTTTCACATATGCCGTGGCTAAGAGTATATCTTGTTCAAATCCTGTGATCTTTTTGCCAATGTGGCTGGCAAGTTTTTCAGGTTTGACTTGTTCTGGAGTGGGAAGGAGTGGTGTTGTTCCCATTTGGGTTTTGGATTTTGTTACATAATGGACGGTGCTGGAAATTGGTTTTCTTGGTTCAAAATGTAGGAGAGTGTTATGGAATTTGTTACATTTTAGGCATCTTATTGGACTGTGGCATTTACTATTGTCATTATGGTTCAGACAATTGATACACATATTTTGACGTCTAACAAACTTGTAGCGTTGGTCACTACTTAGTGACTTGAATTGTGGACAGTGATTGATATTATGGTCATTGTTGCAATAGAAACAACGGATGGAGTTGGTGAAGTAGCTTCTTATTGGCCAGCTTTTCTTTATGGGTTCTTGTGGATTTACTTGTTTGCTTGTTTCCGGCCTTTGCTTATTTTCGTTGAGAGCTTCCAGCGATTGAAATCTTTTTTCTAGGAATTTCAGTAATTCGTCGAGGTCTTGGATATTTCTTGGAGTGGTTAGGCATTGTTCGTAGAGTTTGTTTGTTTCTTTGTCTAGTTTTTTAATGATTATATGTGAGATTATTGGACCCCAGGTTGATGTTTCGATGTTCATGTTACTTATGGCTCGTAGACTCTCTACGGTTGTGTCATGAATCTGTTTTATGCCAGTAGCAGATTCATATGACATTACTGGAAGACTTAGGATGTTGTCCAAGAATTTCGTAAACAAAATTCTTTTATTATTGTAGCGGTTAACGAGTAGGTCCCAAGCAGTTTTGTAATTGGCGTTGGATGCTTCAAGGTGTTGGATCAGTTTGCTTGCTTCTCCTCCTAGATGCGTTTTTAAGTATTGCATTTTTTCTGCATCTCCTAATTTTATGTTGTTGTGGATGACTTGCCGAAAGATGTCGTGGAAGGTTGTCCATGTTTCATAATTTCCCTCAAAGGTAGGAAGCGTCATTCTGGGAAGGAATACATGGGCGGTGTCATCATGGTTGTTTTGAGATTTAGACTGACTGCCTATCTCTTCGTGAAGCTGTTGAATGATTTGTTCAACATCTTCTTCAGCTTGTTCGTAGGAATTGGTACTGAAGTAGCTGTCAGTGAATTCTGCTTCATTGACCATTATATCTTTGTGCAAGTTTGTAATTTCTTTCCACTGTTCGGTTATATTTGTAATTTTATATTGCACGTGTATTTGGGTTCGAAGTTGGCTAGTTCTAGCTTTGATGTTGTTTATTGTTTTATACAGCAGCTGTAGTTCGATGCGCTGTCTCTGTATTCGTCGATCTTGATCGGTAATTATGGAAGATTTTGGTTTTTCTTCCTGAAGTATGGTAGTTGGTGACATTGGTTTTTGTCGCATGCACTCTTGGATGTAGGCTGAGGCTTCTTCGTAGACCAGTTTGACTTGGCCGAAGTAATTTTGTTGGAAATAATGATGCTCCGACGTTAGTTCATCGAGTAGCTCATTGTGAACACCTTCGAATTGCTCCCAGTATTGTTGGAGCATGGTTTTGCGACTTGTGAGGTATTCTGGTGTTTTCCGGGCTGCAGAATCTTTTTTCATATTTGAAAGCATCTTCTGAATCATTTCCCCCAGTTGGCGTTGCTCCTTGATTTTTTGTTCCGCCATTTTGTTTTGTTTGTTTGTTTTTTAAAGATTGGATTTTATTCTGGGCTGAGGGGATGATGGTAAGAGGTGTTACCGACAATAATGGATTCGGTGTTGTTAAGGAATTTATTTAGGTAATTGGCGTGTGTTCCACCAGGTTGATGGACGTAGATTACTGACGAAGGCTGTGCTCCACCAGCTTGTTTGGACGTAGATTACTGACGAAGGCTGTGCTCCACCAGGTATTTTGGACGTAGACTACTGACGAAGGCGTGTGCTCCACCAGGTTATTTGGACGTAGATTACTGACGAGGGCGTGTGCTCCACCAGCTTGTTTCACCAGCAAGGCTTTAGGAAGCTTGCAATGGCGTGGACTCCACCAGGATTGGTTTTTATGTGGTCGACGACGGTGTGGACTCCACCAGGGTTGATTCAAGGTTGACGACGGTGTGGATTCCACCAGGATTGGTTTCTATGCAGACGGTGTGGACTCCACCAGGGCTGATTCAAGGTTTACTCGAAGGACCAATGTTTACGGCCAGATGCTGATGATCTGGTGTAAATTTGTAGTGTAGTGTATTTTGTATAAAGTGCGGATGTGTAAGTGTGTAAGTGTTGTGTGTGTGTTGGAGTGCAGCCTCACACCCCTATAATTGTGGCTTAGGTAGATGGTAACTTGTAATAGTGTGTTGGAGTGCAGCCTCACACCCCTATAATTGTGGCTTAGGTAGTTGTTGATTGAGTAAGACTATTAATCTGTACTAGTTTATTAAAAATAATTAACGGTTTATATACAAAAAATACATGCTGAATAAACATTAAAAATTACATAAAAAATATTCCTAATGGACTTTAAGTTTGTATATTACCTTACTTTGCAATTTACTAATTGTGAAATCGCCAGGTAATCGATTCGCACATGTAGCAAATTGCAAAGTAAGATGTTTGTCGGCACGTGTGGTCACTGCAGGAAATGAAATGTGATATTAAGTTAAGTAATTGAATTAAAATTGAAATATTAAAAGTATTTGAAATACAATTTAAATATTAATGAAATAAGAAAAAATGTTCAGATGATCTGAACAAATACAGTCTTCAACGCTCCAGTGACGCTCTCCAGTAAACTAAGAAGAACGCCTGGCTCAGGATTGAATCACCCGGGCATATATAGCATACCCTGCTCCTGTGGAAAAGTGTATATAGGACAGACTGGCATAAGCATACAAACGCGCCTTAAAGAACATGAAGGGCAAACAAAAAGAAAACAAATAGAAAAATCGGCCGTAGCAGAACATGCCCAGGACATGGGGCATACCATACTTTTCGACGACACAAAATTACTGGCCCGCGCCATCCACTTCTGGCCTAGACTATTTAGGGAATCTATGGAAATTGCCAAGAACCCCAACAACTTTAACAAAGACACAGGCCTGCAACTAGAGTGGTCGCAGCGAGAAGTGGACTGTGGCGCAGAAACCAAAACAGGTCCAAAGCGTTTATTACTGCACCACCTAAAAACATCGGCCTGTCTCAGCAACGTGGTAATAACCTGTAAATCACAGTAGTCAAATTAAGTCCACTAAAAGTCAACGTTTTTAGAAAAGTCTAAATATCAATCGCGATCCCCTCTCTTTGCGCATCTCGCGGTCCACTTTTGGGTGCGATCACTCTACCAAGCATTTGGAAACCGGTCATCAAGAAATCGCTGAGGCGAAACGAACTCGTCAGGCAGAACACCACGCCTCCACAGCCGGATATATAAACCCTGCAACAAACCCACCAATTCAGTCGTTTGATAAAGACCAACATAGAATGGTCGAAACGTCACACAAATCAAGAAGACGCGGTTCCAAACCCGGGAACGAAGATTGTAATATTTACATTTTTGTTTCTGTTTCTTAGCAATCATTGGGCCCCGCTAAATTGTAAACGGCGACGTTCGGTTTTGATCATTAAGGACGGCATATTTAGACTAGCGAATCGCCATATTAAATTTTCCAAATTGTTAAACACATTTAGCCACAATATAACAAAATAAATTTGGTGCATTTTATTTAGTATAACACGCATCAGGTGCCAAAAAATAACTAGTTTGTCAAACCATAGATCATCAACGTCAAAATGTCATATTTTTAAACTGTTAAAAATGACGTAGTTACTACAACTTTTGTTGTCCAATCAACTGTATATTAATTATTAATGATCCAATAAACAAATTAAAAAGAGAGAATATTTGCACCGTTACTTGTGTTGCACGAAATTGCAAGTATTAGCAATAAAGTTGTTAATACATAATGTATATGAAGAAAAGTGAAGCTCACTTATTTCAAGTGAGATATTTTACTGCCTTGTGGGAGTCTTTCCAGCATAGAAGGTAAATCGCTTGTGTGTTTATGAATAAAAATGAAATAGTGATTAAACCGGTTAGGAATTATTTATTTCGTTTTCGCTCTTGAACGAAAAATAATAATTTCGTTTTTGTTTTCGTTACAAAAATTTCGGTTAATTTTGTTTATTGTTTTTGTTTGCGTTCTGTTCTTATCCCTGATTTTAACATTTTTAAATCAAATCTTCATCTTTAATGATCAGCGACATACCCAAACAATTTGGACCTTCCTAATATGTATTGTTACAATTTGTATAATGCATGAAATTTTGAGTTGCAATTTTTTATTTTTTACTTAGTTTTACCACTACTGCATTTGTTACGTTATTTTACTGAGAAAACCGGAACTTCATGATGTGTGCAAACAAAATTGTATTGTATAGAGCTATGAGTAGTCCACAAAGCGAGTTCGCTAGTTGTAATTGGGATGATTTTCTAACTTTAGTTTTAAAACAATTTTGTAAAATATTCTATGTACTCATTGCGAATTCCCATTAACTTTTGGGAATTATTCATATTGTTAATGTTTGGTAAAGCAATTTGCATGGAATATTTGAATTTTAGAAACTTCAAAAACATCGCGAGGCTAATTGATGAAAGACACAATCTACTGAAGAGCGATTCTGGAAGAGAAACAGACCGTGCCCTCCTCATTAGCAGTAGCATTACTATTCATCAACGTTCTCACTTTTGTTTTGTATATTTTTATCCGCGGGGACTTAATTAAACTTGAAAAGAATTATTCCAAACTTATACGCAAAGAAAAGCAAAAGTATACATTATAAATTTAAAACAAATGCAAAACCACAAAAAGCTGCATAATAAAAGACTTTTAAATCTAATTTAATGAGAGTATTTACATCCAGCGCTTTTTTGCTTTGAGAGACACATAAAAAAATTACGCACAAAGTGTATTTTTAACAGGAAGGTAATTCTAACTAATAAATTATTAAAATATTCTCTCAAATTCTGTGGCAGGGTAAAAAGCATTATTAAAAACAACCAGCCATTACCATATGGATCCCAAACTTGCCTGTAACTACGTTTAATATCCGTTTTTAGAACGCAGTAGCAAAGCGAACTAACTTGTATACAATGTAAAATTTCACATGCAGCATGCAAAATTTATTCTTGCATATATTACAGCCCCTAAAGACGTATTTTGTAGGTACTGAATAACCAATTTGCTCTCCTATCATCTCGTGCAATAACGAAACCACATAGCGTTAATAAATTTGGAAAATTTAAGACAAAAAAAACTGAATTATTTACGGAAAATTGAAAACCTCTTGCGGAAAAACAACACAATACAACACAAGCGAATATGCTAAAACATAAGACAACAATTTAAAGTTATAGAATGTGACGAAGTCATCATACACAGGAAAAACATTATGCAAAAGCGCCGGGACCCTGTATCACTTTTATGTTGACCAAACTGGAACTAAAGTCTATACAGAAGCAGCCATGCGTGTAAAGTATGTAAATACGCGTATCTGCACCCTTGTATGGTAAACCATTTTGAAATATGAACTTACGGAAAAAGTTGTGTTTTAAATACACACGAAAACAACAAAAGCTCACACAGAACGACACCATACTTTATCAAATTTTCATTTTTTTACCAATGTGCCACTTCAAGATTCATAAATATCTTAGAATCTATTTACATATGATATATTGCGTAAACAATTGAGATCCAAAATACGTCACCCATACATTATAGGCAAAATATATGGGATAAAGTTATAGCAAAAAAGGAAAAATTATTCATTGTCACTAACGCGAACGTGGCTTAATAATTAATAACTAAAATCCTGCTCTTTAAAAAACCATGGGACACTCAGAAACCTTTTTTTAAACTGATTAATGGGCTATGATACCTGGTTTTCTTGAAAATAAAAAATATTTGGAATTTTAAAGTGACACCTTTATTACAGGGTGCGCCATTAGTGCGATAAAGTCCATTATTTGCCCTTAATGTCAACTTAATAAAAAAAACGATTTTATTGAAACTTATATAGTATTTCTAGACGTGCATGTTTTTAAAATTAGTTTTCAAGTATACAGGGTGTTTCATAAAAGTGGGGCGTCACTAAAGGTATTTTTTTTTTAAATTGAACACCCAGTATATTTTTGCATAATCGAATTCAGCAAGAAAATCTCCATATGACAGTATTTTGTTTTTTTTTTCATTTTTTTTTGCGACGTTGCCAATTTATCTCAAAAAATCTTTTGAATTTCCAGAAAAACAGGGTACAATACTTGTCAAGAGCACAACGTTATGAATAATAAATTGGCAAATGATATTTTTGCACATACAAAGTCAAAAGATGTAGTCATAGTCTAAATACATCAAAATTAATTTATATTATACAGGGTGTTTCTTATAGATGTGTCAACTTCCCAATTTTCAAACATCAATAACTTTATTTTTTTCAAATGGAAACACCCTGTATATTATTACGTCATTTTGTTGCATTTTTTGTTTTTTCTTCAACTTTTCTTAATACTTACCTATACCTAAAATGAATATTTTCGGAGATATTTACATTTAACTTATTCTTATAAGCGTTGCGTAGGAAATTTCCTAGTTTTCTCGGAGTAGGGCCCCGACTTT